>CM040241.1:208649732-209138779 GCA_022545495.1 Chrysanthemum lavandulifolium
TCAATCAAGATGTCTCAACTGGATAAATTCACTTCGAAATTGATGGATGTAGACCCATCGGGCAGGGATAATCATTCCGGTCCTGGGAGAGGTGGCGTCTTGTTCCGTCGCATGTCGTTCTTCCATCTTTGGGAACACTAGTTGTCTTTGGTTTGGTAACTCTCCCCTCGCTCTGACTCTTCCCATACTAAGACTTTTGTTGATCTACCTTTGACTATATATCTTTGCCTAACAATTTTGAGAACAAGTTTGATTAATGTTAAATCTACTAAAAAGTATTGATGAACATTGATTATCATTTATGAACAAACATTGATGAACAGACATAATATAACTAAAACACTGATGAACATTAATGGTCATCAATGTTTTTCTATGTGAAACCTTATTGTGCTACCTAAAACATTGAAGAACAAACACAATTATTGATGAACATTGATGAACAAACATTATATCCCTAAAATAATTGATTAATAATACTAACTGATAAACAAGATTAACTGGTGAACAAGACTAAAAAACATCACTTTTTGAATCTTACATTAATAGAACAAAATACGAAGATTTAAAAAAAATAACGATTAAAAACATCACTTTTTGAATCTTACATTAATAAAATGATTAATGATTCGTTCTGGTACAAAAATTAGTGCATTTAACGCAATTTTAACACTAAAATTCTAAGCTAGATATTTCATCAAACACCTTGTGTGCAACAAATATGACTAAAACGTCATCTTTAACATGCGATATCTCACTCATATTATATCGAATTTGAGTGATTCAAATTTCTTGGTAAAGTGTGAACCAAAATCTACAACTTTCGTGTTTTAAGTTTATCATGATTTGATAGATTTGAAGGTAAAAAATACGGTCAAAAATGATTAAAACATCAAGAAAATCAAGACCCATTCAAAATGTAAACAAAATATTTGAAATAATTAACAAGATTTACACAAAACTAAAGAGGATTAAATTTTAAAAATTATGTTGAAATCGGTTTTTTCTAAATGTGTGTCGTTTAAGATTTATTTGCGTTTGAAGTTTGAGGGTGAATAAATATAAAACGGCTCAGTTTACCATTACACCCCTTTGACCGAAAATAATAATAAAATAAAGAGTTTGACCAGATCTAATCCAACGATGATAAATACTTTTTATACTTTTTAAAACTCTTCCACTTTTTAAACGATTCCTAATGAGTTGAATGTAACCGCGCGTAGCACCGGTATTAAATGATGGCATTTATTCGTGTCCGGAATAAATTGTCTGACTTTGGTTTCATAATGTTGCTTAAAAAGAACTTGAGTCCATGAAGTAAAATAGCAGGGTACCCGCGCAATGCAGTGACGGGTACTCTGTGACTAAATTTTATGACAAACATTTTCATTTATATGTTTTTTATAACAATAACTTTATGTATTTTAATTTCCGGTGAGTTGTGTGTTTTAAATTATTACACTCGGCCTTATTGTTGATGTTTTATATGTGTGTGAGAGAGATATTAAATGGTTTGTGTGTATTTATATAGTAGATGCGATTATATGTTTTTATAATCATTATTGATAATAATGATTTTTATCAATTACACGTTTTTAATAATAGCCTTGAAAACTGTATTTAATTTAATGAGATATATTGAATTATAAACCTTCCTTTTATAGTAAGTGTTTAGGCTTATTTTTTTAATACTATCTTTTTAAAAATGACCTATATGCATTATAATGTAGTTAAATTTGAGACGTAAATATTTCAAGTTAAGCCTAATCATGGAATTTAATTAGAGTCACGAAATTAAGGTAAAATCCATAAAATAAAGAGTAAATTGCAAAAATCGTCCTTAAAGTTTGGTCAAATTGCAAGTTTCGTCTCAAACGTTTAGAAAGTGCAAGGATCGTCCATGTGAAAAACTTTTGGGGCAAAAATCGTCCTGACCAACAACAAATGACTAAAATGCCCTTTTCTAAACGTTTGGGATGAAACTTGCAATTTGGCCAAACTTTAAGGACGATTTTTGCAATTTACTCTTTTCTATATTATTTTTAGTTTTCTTACATAAATGATCCATGTGTTGTACAAAGTTTTACAATGTTAGTCCCGATTTTTTTTAACCATCGCCACCTACCGCGACTCACTACCACCGCCACCCGCCACCACCACCATCTCAACCCCAACACCGTTACCCACTACCACCACCCCCATCCACCACCACTCATAGCCACCACTGTCACCCACTACCACAACCCCATCCACCACCACCCACAACCACCACCGCCACCCACTACCACTACAACAACCCCATCCACCACCACTCACAGCCACCACCGCCACCGCCACTGATCACCACTACCATCGCCACTCCACCACACACCGCGACCCACTACCACCGCTACCACCACCACCGTCACCACTACCACCGCCACCTGCCACCACCACCACCACCACCATCTCTCACCCACCATCGCCACCACCATGACCTCCATCCACCACGCGCCACCACCGCCACTCACCATTGGGTTAGTGGATGGTGGTGGCGGTGGTGGCTGTGAGTGGTGGTGGATGGGGTTGTGGTATTGGGTGGCGGTGGTAGTGTGGTTAGTGGCGGTGGGTGGCAGTGGTGGATGTGAGTGGTGGTGGATGGGGTTGTGGTAGTGGGTGGTGGTGGTGATTATGGGTGGTGGTGGATGGGGCTGTGGTAGTGGGTGACGGTAGTGGCTATGAGTGGTGGTGGACGGGGGTGGTAGTAGTGGGTGACGGTGGTGGGGTGGAAATGGTGGTGGTGGCGGTGGTAGTGGGACGCGGTGGGTGGCGATGGTTAAAAAAAAATCGGGACTAACATTGTAAAACTTTGTACAACATAGGGATCATTTATGTAAGAAAACTGAAAATAATATAGAAAAGAGTAAATTGCAAAAATCGTCCTTAAAGTTTGGCCGAATTGCAAGTTTTGTCCCAAACGTTTAGAAAGGGCATTTTGGTCATTTGTTGTTGGCCAGGGATGATTTTTGCCCCAAAAGTTTCCCACATGGACGATCCTTGCACTTTCTAAATGTTTGGGACTAAACATGCAATTTGGCCAAACTTTAAAGACGATTTTTGCAATTTACTCTAAAATAAATGGTAAGATGACAGTAACTTCTTATTTAAATAATTATTGTATATATATATATATATATATATATATATATATATATATATATATATATATATATATATATATATATATATATATAGGGAAGGATCCAATAAGAAGAATAATAAAAATAAGAAGGGTAAGAAGTAATTCTAGCCACACATTTCAAATGAGAGGAAAATTTGAAAGAGATGCATCCATTTTGTAGGTGCATCTCAAATGTGTGGTTGTGATTACTTATCCTTCTTATTTTAATTATTATTCTTATTTGATCTAACTATATATATATATATATATATATATATATATATATATATTGTAACACCCCAAAATGGTTTGCGGCGGAAGAAAAGGTTTTTGGGATGCTACTCAATTGGATCATAACACAAAGTGAAAAATAAAGATTTTCTTAAGAGATTTCATTTATTGAAGTAAAATAGAGTTTACAAAGGTTGATTTGTTGCGGAAAAATGGCCCATTAATAAAATGTGGTCCCATTCGTATATCGAGTCATCTATGACCATGCCATGCCAATGCCCAAGCGCCTCGAGTTAGCTATCGCCTTTTCATCCCGAAAATACATGCTAAAAGTCAACACAATGGTTGAGTGAATTCATAGGTTTAGTAAATAAGCGATTGATCACAAGATTTTCAAGTTTAAAAAGCCATGAGCTACGTTGTTATACGCCCATAAAAGATAGTTGATATTATTGCACTAAGCTCATGAAACCAATACTAACCGTGATACACCTAATTCTTGGTGTAAGTAAATAAAATTGCCCTACGAGATGTAATAGCCAATTACATAGAGATACCAAATATAGTGCGCCCCGGTTATTTCCGATAACCGAGTCGGGGTCGTCAATTCCCATAGTACTATCCACGATATTTGCGTTCACTCGCAAGTGATTAATGGTTCATGATGTAGGGGACTTTTGGCTGGCAACTTAGGCAGAATCATAATATCAAGAGTACAGCAAACAGTTTTCAAGCAATTGTGATCATAAAAGCAGTAGTAGCATGTATTCTCCCCCAAGGAGTTTATAAAACAGTTAAAAGAGTAAAAGTGAGGCTATGAACTCACCTTGGTTTGCAGAAATGTAAGACATCACAATTAACATCAAGTAATAAACATGCACGGCTCCAACACGCAACCTAGATAAGTATGGTGTTGTTTTTAGTCTAAGTATTGTATTCAATAACAACGTTTGTAAGTTTGCAAGTATTTATGTTTTTGAAATGCTTGAAGTTCAAAAGCAAAAGTATTTGGATCTTTAAAATGCTTGGAGTTAAAGACAAATATTTTAAATATTTGTTTCACAACATTTTATGCAAAGTTTCATGAGTTATTTTGATTGTCGTTAAGGATCGAAAATGTAGTTGCGAAAATAATTCGCACGTCTTGGCTCTTGGAAAAAATGGAGGAATAATGTATACGAAACTTTCGTATAAGAGTTGACTCGTATAGTGACTTAAGTATACTCACGCCAAAAAAAAAGATAGATGATCGACACAGTTGAGAAAAGTACTGACGAGTACTTGGGTCGAGAAAGGTATGACAAAAGAAGTCAAGGATATAGCGACGAGGGAAAACGTCAATAGAATAAGTCAATTAGTACGTTTCGGCGTTTACCCAATATCCCAAATAGATAGTATATAACAAACATGTTTTATAATTAATGTTAGGTTTGAATTTGCAATTCAAACTATAAAGGTGTTACCGCTAAAATAACATGTGATTAGATTTGTGTTGAGTTTTGTAACAGTAAAAGATATTTGAATTTAGAATATAAGTTTAGAACATTTTTATAAATTTCGGTATGACGCGTCCATTTATACAACGTGCCCAAGTCATCGTGACTTTCATAAAAATAAATTTTCCAAAACAATCTTTTCTAACAAATTTCAAATCAACATTATTTTCGTACTCGTAAACCAAACACGTTCCCATAAGAATTCTAAACTAATTAATGATCCGGTTTGATAACTTAGTCATTAATTAAATTTTAGAGTTTACATTATATGTATTGATTATTGGGCTTTCGACCCGTTAATAATCCATTAAGAGTTAAGTCCATTAATTGTCCAATGTCCAATATATTTATAGCCTGTTAAGTAGTCCAAAATTCAAGTCGCAATTCAAAAGTCAAGTCTATTTCGTTATATGTTTAATCTAAATAAGTATAACCCAAATCAAACCAATAGCTCCAAAATATATCCGAAACATACCAAAGATCACGGGTTCAAATCGATGAAATAGGTTAGTCCGATGTACCAATTAACCGCAAGTAACTAATAGTAATAATTTTAAAACTAAAAGTCGCAAGTTTCAAAAAAAAACTACAAAATAAACCACATAAATAACAAGCTGAAAACATAAGCTCGAAAGTAATCAAATAAGTTTTTCATGAGATGCAACCCATCGTATTTTACTTAAAAATGAAATGTGAGATCTATTTTAAGAAGCTTAGTATTGAAAATGCCAACAACCTCTTATAATCTATATATTCAGAAATAATATAACTCAAGAATATTGTTATTTAATCATACTTAATATACTAACCATTTATATAATTCCACAAAAAAATGGTCAGTCTGACATGACACGTTTTTGACATGTTTTAGATTATAACCCATTTCAACACAATACCCCAAGTGGGTTTTTCCCATTTCTGTTCGAGACTCCACAAACAAAAGAAGAGGAGACAAACAATTTTTGAGTGATGAATAATAAACACTTCAAAACACAAGGAATAAACATGAGATGGGTCCGAGTCAACTCAACTCGTGAGTTGACTCAGGCGAGTCACACGACTCGGAGTGAGTCACACGACTCGGAGTGAGTCACACGACTCGGAGTGAGTCACACGACTCGGAGCGAGTCAAAACGATTCAAGAGCCAAGATTAAAGAGTCGCTCATTTTTGTTTATAAAACATTAAGTTTTATTAGTTTTTATCAATAAAAACGTTTTTATTAACTAAACCCGATTAAGGTTTTTTTAAAAAAAATGAAAGAAATGAAGAACAAGGGTGAGTGAGTCTTTACCAACGAAGGAGAGGATGAGGAGGGTGGTGGCTGAGCGGCGGTACATGGTGGTGAGCGGCGGTGTACACAAAACGCGACCAAACGAGCTCCTTTTAAACCCATATGCTCCAGAAATGACCCTCTAACCTTGATCTATGCATTGGTAACAAAAAAAATGGGTGGCCGGAAATTGGCCGGATTCCGGCGACGGTGCCGGAAAAGTTTTCCGGTGGGTGGTGGTGATATCTATTAAGAGAGAACCTGATTTTTGGTCTTTTAAATCTCTTGGCGGGACCAAACGTGGACAAAAGAAAGTTCAGGGGCGGCTACGTAAATTAATAAGGGGCTGATTTGAAACTTTTAATAATCTTTTATAAATAACTTTTGTGGGCCCCGTTTGACGTAGTAAACGACTGATTAAAAATACAGGACTTGCGCCATTGAGTCCGAAATAATTTTTCTGATAAAAATGAGTATTCAAATGTATAGTTTTCTCGAATTTAAATTAATTAATAAATCAAATTAATTTAAAAGTTTAAAGTCGCGCAGGCTCATTTATTTCGTAGTTTTCGCATTTCACGAGATATCCTCTCGTTTTTAAGCTCAATTAGGATTGGGAAAGTTCTAAAGCAATGCCTTGAGAATAATGAATATAATTTATTATTAACATCAGTCTGAAAAATTTCGGTTTGTTGTTTGAATGGAAATAATTCCATAACGAGAAATGTATATACGAAATACGTATAAAACAAGTTGGATTGTGTAATGTTGCATAAAATGCAACACAGTGAGAGTAGAAAAAGGGTTGGAAGTTAAAATATGAATTTCCTTGAAGTTTCGGTATTTTATTTACGTTTTACAACGTGAATTGGAATATTTCAGTTACACGTTGGAAATGGTTAACGTGCAAAATATGTTTTCGGGTGTGTTTTTATAAAAGTGATATAAAAACATTAATATGAACTCGAACATGAGTTTATTTAATTATTTTCATAACTAATTGAGTGTCGGTTTTTATGTTTTACGAGAAAATCTATCGTTTTTTTTTTATTCAAATAAGCTCGGAAAAATCCAGAAGTAAAACTTAGGAAATAAATACTATTATTTATTGTCAAAATTTTGTTTGAAATTTTACGGGGTGTTATATCTCTATATTATATATAACAGGAGGTATTTGGCATTAATGTCATCTCAATGTCACTTCAATGCCACCTCAATGCCACATAAGCATTTGTCCAACTAAGCAATTTTTAAATCCACCTAAGCAATATTTTTTTAATTTAATTAGCTATTATGTAAATTTTGAATTTTTTATATTTTTAATTTTTGAAATTTAATTACCTAGGCAATAAATTTCGAAATTTAATTATAAAAAATGATACATGCATGATTCGAACCCGGGTCTGTTAGTCCACAAACAAACATGATAACCACTACACCAACTCATTTTTTGAATTATATCTTGCAACCCAAAATATATAAATGCAACCAATTATTAATATGAGATAAGTATAAAAAGGAATGTATTTATCTCCTAAAATTATATAGGTTTTATAATTTTTTTTACAGAAAACCCTAATCATATATACGTAAAAAAAATCATTCATAATATACTTTTTTTTTTTATCAAAAACCCTAATATTTTTTTTTCCTAACAATCACATCTAATGATTTATCTTTTTTCTTATGAAATTTGCAGGACATTGCACCATCCAAAGAAAACGCTGAGTATGTACTCTTCCTTCTAAATAGTTCAAACATTAGTTTTTTTCGAGCACATGTATAACCTTTTATTGATATTATTTATATTTCATTCAATATTAATTTTAACATGTATACTTTATTGTCTCTGTTATTGATATATTTCTTGTGTTTTAGGTATCTTCTTCTCTTGGATGGATCCACTCATGTTATTAGGATTACAGAGAAGGATATATGGAAACTGGATGACTGGGACACCACAGAAACACTAAACAGCAGATATGTTATTGTTTCTGGGTACATATTTTTTTATAAGCAACATGATAAATGAACTTTGTATTGTAAACCTAAGCCATCGCTCTTAAGGGCTTTACATCGTAGTCTTGGAGGAAGGTGCGTATAATGACATGCTCTAAAAATTATATGTTTGCTTGTGGATGATAAATTCTAAATATATAGCATTTATTTGGTTACATGTTCTGGTATGGAGGCTTTTGGAAGGTATATAATGAATATTTCAGCTTTAAGATCATTATTTTTAGCATGTGAATCTACGTGTTACTGGCTTTTTAAAAACATCCTCATTGATTACCTGGGTTTTTAGCATGTGAATCTACGTGTTTTTAGCATGTGAATCTACGTGTTACTGGCTTTTTAGCATGTGAATCTACGTGTTTTTAGCAGCCAAAGGTTGTAAAAAGTGTTCACTATTGCCCAACAACTAATCAATTCACATCGCGCGAGTATCGAGATATTACTTCTGCTACGGGCTTACCCACAGGCTCCGTGTATCCAACCAGGGTAATAACAAACTCTCTATAGCATATCACAATCCACAATGATAATAAGTAATTATCTCATTCATAATACTTTCTGCAGGATGACAATGGAAATTTGTTAGTTACTGAGTATGGGATGTGCAATTACAAAGACCATCAAACACTATCAATGCAAGAAGTGCACGAGAACTCGCCTCGCCAACTACCAAGAACCGTTGATGTCATTCTTGAGGATGATCTGGTTGACTCATGCAAGCACGGAGATCGTGTGGCCATTGTCGGAATATACAAAGCTATTCGAGGAAAAAGTCAAGGCGGTGTTAATGGAGTATTCGAGTTTGTTCAAAGCCGCAATAACGACCACCGTCCTTATAGCAAACAATGTCTTTAATCTATAATATTAACCGATTTTCTATGGTATGTAGGATAGTGCTTATAGCAAACAATGTTTCTCTGCTTAACAAAGAGGCAAACGCTCCAGATGTATAGCGCCGAGGACTTGAAACAAATTAAGCGAGATATCGAGAGAGAGATACATTTGAACTTCTTTCCGGATCACTTGCACCTTCAATTCATGGGCATTCATGGATTAAGAAAGCGATTATTCTCTTCGTTGCTTGGTGGAGCAGAGAAGAATCAAAAACGGAATACACTTAAGAGGGTAAGGTGTCATATATTTTTTTTTGTCAATATTAAACATAATAATGTAAAATTAACAACGTGTATGCTATATGCGATGATATTAACATGATGATGGTTGGGGATCCTACATTGCCAAGTAGCGACTTCTTAGAGCTATCATGAATATTGCTCCTTTAGCAATATCAACAACAGTCGTGGTTCTTCGGGGTTGGTTTGGCAATTGCGATTACTCGATCAAGAAAGCAGTAAGAGCTTTTGATAAACTAGAAAAAGTCGTATAAACATCGATTCATTCTTTGAATTTTTAGCTATTTAAATATATAGGAGAAAGAAGGTTGGAAGTCGGTGCTATGGTTCTTTTAGACGAGGTGTTATTTGTATTGATGAGTTTGATAAGATGAACGACCAAGATCGTGTAGCAATACATGAAGTTATGGAGCAGCAGACTGTGACTATTGCTAAAGCTGGTATTCACGCATCCCTAAATGCTCTTCGCAGTGTTGTAGCAGCTGCTAATCCTATCTATGGAACAGTAAGTAGTTTATAACTACATTTTTTAGTTACATCAGATGCTAATTGTAAGCTATGTTTAACTTTATCCAATAAGAATGGATCCATTAGGTATGTTCCTTACCTTTCTTCATTTGATGTTTATTTTTTTAGAACCTGACATTATCTTGGTTTTTGTTTTTGATATTAAAAAAAAAAAAAAAAAAAAAAAGTAAAAATCACATAAATGGCCCCTGTGGTTTGGCGAAAATTTCACCTACCGTCCCTCAAACTTAAAAGTTGCATATATAGTCTCTATTGCTGCCAAAGAATAACATGAATGGTCCACCACCCAAGCCTTGTGCGATCTGGTTGTGATTTGGTGGGGGAGAGGAAGAATCTATGGTTAGCACTTCAAGACTTTAGTATTAAACACACTTCCTAACAAGTTGCTATGAATTATTACCATCTATGTTTTAGCTTAGCATCATTTGTACACAAGTCTGATTAGAATGTTTCGGTTTTGGTTTTCTTTAATAATGGCTTATCTGTGCATGTATATGCATTTTTCTTAGATGTTATAAGCCAAAAAGAGCGAGGTTTCCTGTTAGGAAACTTAGTGGGCGTTGAAAGACATTTTTGATTACTGTCAAGTATTTTTCATCCTTTCTGACAGCTTATAAAAGCATGCACATGTCGAGCATGGCGATGCCGACATGCCTGCTCTTTAGGAAGCTGACGTTGATGCAGAGAGCAAGAGGGAAAAAGTGGGATACTTACCAAGAACGTAGAGCAGCAGCGGTCGCAACTGCAGAAGCAAGAGCAGCAGCAGCAGAGGCAAGGCGTGAGTGAACACGCAAGGGTACTTAAATTTGCAAACTACTTTCACCTCTTCGTTATGCACATGCATCAAGCTTGTTGTTCCAGCTTATTAAAGACGGAATGGATGTTTAAAAACTAATTTTAATTGACACATTAGTTTATTGTTACTGTCTAACACTTATCAATCTTTTACTGGACCCTCCCACGTATCTTTATATACCCACAGATGAAGAAGCTGATGCTTCGCAGAAAACATGAAGCAAGCAAGCAACGATGGCGGTGGGTTTGATCGCTAATGCTTTTATATCTTTGCTTGGCTTTTTAGCCATTTGATTACTACATGTATTTCTTAACTTTTGATCAAAACTCAAAAGCATTTTATCTCACCCATTTTGAATAACAACATGTATCTGTTAATACATATTTAAGTGAACTTATTTTTCATGCTGTAACTAAATTCTGGTCATGTTATTCTTCTTATTGCGTCGGTTGCTTGAAGGGTACCAAAGGTCGAGTGAAACCTCCCTGACTGTTGAATTATAGTTGTTAATTCCCTTTCAGATAATTAGTTTACTTATGAACTTTGCCTGACGTGCATATATATAATCATACATGCATACATCTTATGTTCATATTCAAAAATAAATTCCCCCAGCTAGCCATGCAAAATATATGATCCTGCATATTACTGTATATAAGTTGAACTACCTAGAAAAATATACGAGAGGATAAGTATTGATATGGCTTTGTGATAATATGTTTAGATTAATGTTTTGCAATGTTATCTGCACATAAATTGTATGCAAACATGTTCGTATATTTAAACGATTGGGGAGACCAGGATCAATGGGGAGACAATGATCGAACAGACTTTGCAAGGCCTCTCTCAGTTAGCTGGCACAAGACCTCCAAAAGGCCGAGGCACAACCATGCATGATTTGTATGGCCAGGTTGAGACTTATGACTGTTGACAACATCGACATTTGCCTGCAAGAACGGGTGTAAATACTTGGATACTATAACTCAATCATTCATAGAAAAAGTAAATACGGATCTTCAAACCAATTGTGTTTTGCAGTGTGCAAAAGTAAATACTTCATCCGGAGCCTGATTTCTTATCATACTTGCAAACCTTGGATGGTTTCAGCTATTCTGATTCTGGATTCCCCCAATCTGTATTAAAAGGGAAATTAGTGAACTATGAAGATAATGGTGTACGTGATGATTCTGATACAGTTTCAGATGTATTGATTGTGGAAAATCTTCAAGCTTGCAATCAAATAGACAAAATACAAAAAAGATCATCTGTATGTATTTTCTTCTGCTGTTTAATTAAGGTTGCATTTTCGACCCATTTACTAATTAATGGGTCCATTTAAGTTAGGGTTGTTTAACTCAGAATTTTAAAATATTTGATTATTTATTGTAATAATGTTTTTTTTTGTAATCATAGTTAACATGCTAATTGTGTGTACATGATTATTTTTCTAAAAAATGGACGAAATATGGTTTGCTGGTCAAACAACCTGTCTCTGTTCGACCTGTACAAAAATGACCCGTTAATACCTGTGCAACCTGCCCGTCAAGATACTTAAGCACCTCAAAACAAGCTTCCTCAAGTCTATAGAAGCTTGACACAGTAGAAGGTTTCGAATACCGAAGATGATGGCATCATGAGGTGCGATGACTATTTTGATTTAACATGCTTACAAACTAATATTTAGATTCAATAGTTGGTTTTCATATGGATATTTGCTTTTCTAGCAGAGAGTTACTTTTGAATTTCTATGTGAACTCAGCTAAACGAAAGCCAGATCAAATCATCATTTTTCGGTAAATAACCACCTGAACGGTATTGCCAATATTATGTTGGTAAAAATCAGGTTTTAAAGCTTCTATTAACTTATTTTGTGCCAAATCTTAGGGATGGTGTCAGCGAGTCACAGTTCAATCAAGTTCTCAACATTGAGTTGGACCAGATAATCGAGGTTTGGTCAACTTTTAAGTTCTTTGACTGAGTTTTAGTACCAAGAGCTTTGGGAGCTGTAAAGGAAAATGTTTTTAACAGGTGGTCTGATAAGGTTTCTGAAATCTGTAAACTGAATGTGAACCACTAAAAAGTTAAACGTTGAACCCAAATGAGACTCTAAACCCGTGTCTCTGAACCTGATTGAGTAAGGGTGTTTATGACAGTTCAGTCTCTGATGAGTGTACATATGAAATTGATGGTACACAAGCTTATATCCGGGTGTGTTAAAAATCAGTGATGGTGTTTATCAGGCTAAGCATGATTGGGTTGAAACTGAATCAATGGGTTATAGCAATCAGAGGTGGTGTTTGGGATATATTGCTAATGATCAGTGGTCGGTGCATCAGCTGCTTTAAATTAGGGGGTGGTATATCAAAGGGCACAAACGACTACCCTTATATGATGTGGTGTCTTTGATGATGCCAAACCAAAACTATCTCACCGTTGGCTAACAATAATGTGTGTAAGCCTCGTCAGATGCTGAAATAACACATTATTATGACAAACACTTTTACTCACTCATTCACAGAGAAATGAAAAACCAAAGTTGTGTTTCTCTCTACTATGTTCCAATTTTTGTAGCATATGTTGTTTGTTAATACTTCTGTTTGTATGTATTGTCGTTATTTACAGTGTGTAATACTCGGACCGAAAATACCGGATTTCAAAGACACGTACTATCGTGATGTACCCGCTCCTTCCTCGGGTGGTCGCTCACCATGGGACAGTGATTAGTTACGAACTTTGGCCATTCATGTGGTCTTATTGGGTATCCACATACACTCCTAATCAATGTTCGGTTTCAATTCGCCCCATGCCGCAGTCTTTGCTACAATGTATATAAGCGGCTCACTTTTTTCTATCTATGTATTAAGCTGATCTTGTACTTATATATGGTTGCGGCATCTTCCGAGTTCATCCTTATATGTCGATTCATTTGCTTGGTAAGCGTACAACAACCTCGAGTTGCTATTCACCTATGGAAGAGTTAACTTGGGTAAGTAAGCATCGGCCACAATTTTTTGAATTTCACTAAATTCAGGTAAATAATAAACTTTTGATTTTTTTAATAGATAAAATGGGTTGACTATCACTATGGGTTGTGTTATTGGATTTGTATTGTAGGCATGGTTCATGGATGATGTGGTTGAAAACTCATGCTTTCCTCATCATTACAACTGTCCTCTAACGGGTTAAAAAAGTAAGGTCGGCCCTGTCATTTTGTGAATTTTTTTTAGATGACTATGTGAAATTTTCATACAAAAATGTAATAATATTGGATAATTGGTGATAAAATGTTTAAATGTTACTGATTTTCAGGCCAGCCTGGATTTTAATGGAGATAAAAACACAAGAGTATTCACTCTCTGAACTGTAAGTACTCTCTTATATGTATTCCGTTTTTGGCATTGATTTTGAAAGTCATTATGCTATATGAAATAATGAAATAGTTGAAGTCGATAGCTTTCAGCGAAACATGTAGATAGTGTTTGGATGTGCTTATGAGATTTGAAGCTACCAGAGCTTCACGTCCTTGGGATATCAAAACCGAAGTTGGGTTATTTGTTATAATTTTATTCTAATTTGAGCAGGCATGCCAGATTTGCTTAGGGAGAAGGATTAAAAACTGAATATGGGTCATATTTGAATTCTGTTTGCATATCAGGTACCATATATCCATATATCTCAAGGACATAAAATAGGTGCTAATATTTATGCCATAGTTTTGGGTAGAAGATGTAGTTCGATCAGATGGTTATCATATGACACAGCCTCATCGTGGAGGTAGATTGAATTTAATAAACCTCTTATATATATGAGAAAATATAATTCACCATTGGATCATATGCATGTAATACTAAAGGTAGTGGTGTCATATTAAGCATGTAAAAGGTGTACGAGTCCTAACTATGTAGCCCTCGAGACCACTGACTAACACATGAAATACTTGGTCATGTGGTGTCATTTTATATCCGATCCATACGGGTTATCTACAATTGGTTGATAGAAATCATGCAATTATTTACCAAAAGGTATGCGTAAAAGTTGGTGCTTTAAACCTATGCTTAGAGCGGATGTTGTGAAATTTATTTCTTTACTTCACATTCAATTCAGTTTAATTACAGGCCAACATCACGGGAATTGAGAAGGCTAAATCAGGTTCGTGTTGACGTTTAGAAGATGCATCACACGTGTCAGTCGTGCAAACTATTTAGCTTTAAATGGAACCTGTAAAATGGGCCGAAGTAGATACAATTATCCTAAAGCCTCTGTTTAGTGCATGCACCCTTTACTATAATATTAATGGATGTAGATAATCATTATGTGAATATTGTTTGTATATCTTTATGAAAACAATAGCTATCTTTAATAAGTTCTAAACCAATGGACAATTTTTTTTCATGTCAACCTAATGTTTTGACCGTCAAAGAATGACCTGTTCCAAACCGAATCCATTATGACAGTGATATCATGCTAAAAGACCAACTTATTAATTTGATTTTTTGAATTTAGCTTTTGAACATAACTTGCGGTTTGTGATTCTCAGGGTGTCTTTAGAACCATTAGGTGATGAGGAAGTTGACAATGATCAAGATTGTTATGGTGGTACTTTCGTAGATGTTGTGATAACTAAACTAATGACAAATATACAAAACGCATTAATCCCCAACCAATCATCACACACACACATAAATTTCTCGAAATTTGAGGCATTGCATGTAATAGATTAGTGGAAGTTTAGGCCTTAGGGTTTCTTAGGAACACTAAACTTAAAATTTAGCAGTTTGGAATAAGCAACTTCAACCTTATTGCTGAAAAAAATAGTAGTTTTGGAATAACCAACTTTAGCCATATTGCTGAAAACACTTTATTTCACTTAAAACTACTTATTAAGGGGATGTCTGGAGCTGAAAGCCACATCTAAATTTCTTTTAAAAAAGTCTTTTATGGTTGACACCTAACACTTATGCATGTACATCCGCATTGTTTGCTTTTCAACAAGTAAATGTTTCCACTATAACCTTATATGCTACAGGTGTGTCATATTTGTAACCTGGCTCATGTAACCCGCTTCTTAGATGTGATACAGAAGTATATGCGCAAAAAACGGTGGTCATTTGAATAGAATTTGCCTCACTTTGCAGTTTCATCTCAATCACCATTGATTGACGCAATATTTGAGTTTACCTCTGTACACACTCTAAGAACTTCGACCAAAAGAAGAATATTCAGAACCGTGAGGACTCCTTTAACTGGAGAATAATATTTGAGTTTACCAACGAACCAATGATGGCAAGAGATATTTGTGAAGCTAACCATTACTTCTACCCTGAACGAATAATATACATTTTATCTAATGTCTATTTATTGTCAGTTGTATTTAAGCTTTTAGTTTAGATATTAAGTTGATAAAATGGTACTTTTTTGTTTTCTCTCTTATTTAGACATTAGTCAAAGTTGTTTACTCGACCGGATTTAATTTGAAATCATTCTCAACTGTTCCGTGTATACGAAACCTATGCCAAAATATCCGAAGCCCTGTTGCAACATTAAAACGTGTCCTTCTTGAATATTTAAAGCTCTAAGTTGCAACAATATATCTATCCTCTTTTTTCCAAAAAACATTACTTGAAAACTAAACCCTAAGCTTCTAATATCTATTAGATCATGTAGTCGGTACTCGTGGACATCTGATAATAAGATGCCGTTTAAATTTAATCGTAGACAATTCCCAGTTGCATTGTGTTTTGCAATGACTATATATTAACAAAAGTCAAGGACAAACATTAACACATGTAGGATTGTTACTACAATAGCTGGTTTTTTCTCACGGACAACTATACGTAGCCGTATCAAGGGTGAAAAGCATAAAAGGATTAAAGATTTTATGTTGTGATGAAGACGGGAAATACGCAAAATCAACAACAAATGTTGTCTACAAAGAAGATTTTTTAGAATTTAAGTTAACTGTTATATCACTTTAATACATTTTCATTATCTACAACATTACAAACATACATAAAATTCATAATGTTTTAAAAAATTATATATGTTGTGTTATTAACCATCCCGCAAACCATACAATTATTTATAATTCTTAACAAAAAAAAAACAAAACAAAAACCAACAACTAAAAGCCAAAGAAATAATTGTTCTATAATATTGTTTGACAATTCAAAAAAATGTATTTCAGTTAACAAAAAACAACAAACAAATAATTATAAGTCATGCCCGCCCATTGGGCGGGCTTCGAAAACTAGTATATATATATATATATAGTCCGGTTCTAGAGGAAAGTGTAATTAGAGAGAAAAGTGAGAAAAAAAGTTACATGGTAGATTTTGAAACATCTCAAACTTCATGATAGATTGCGAACACAACTGAAAAAAAGGAACAACATTTACAGATCCAACACAAACACACACAGCCACTGCACTCACCATCTACATCATCACTCACCATTTTCCTCCCGCTCACCATCTACATCGCGCACCCCCGCCAATCACCACCGCACCACAACAGCATCAACAATCATTATCTCTACCTACATCGCACACCAGACCATCAGTCATACATCCGTGTTACAGCAGAAGTAAATTGTAATCGAACCACATATATCGATTAATGTAAGTTTCAATTACATATTTTTACAATTTTATGTTATTTTATGCATCATTGTGAAAATTATTAAATAATTAGTGTTATTGTGGAATGGAATAATATTTAATGAATCAGTATGTATAAAATTACATTTCTTGCATACATGTAAATAATATGTTATAGCATTTATTTGTGTGAATAAGTGCATCTGTATAAACATTATGTAAACAGTGTAGATGATTAGATTATAATGAATTTAATTTACTGACATATTTTTTGTTAGATTAGAGCATCGTGAGATAAATTAATGCATCCATTGTGTATTATTAGAGCATCACGTGAAATGTTTCTTCATTTGTTTGTTTGATTAATGCATCGTGATTAATGTTATGCAATAGTTGTTAGAGTGATTAGAGCATCTATACAAAATTAAGGCATCTAGAGTGTGTGATTAGTGCATCAAGTGACAATTTTAAGGCATCAATGAGTATGATTAGTCCATTGTCATACACATTAGGGCATCATTGATTACGATTAGTGCATCGTTAAACATATTAAGGCATCAATATGTATGTTTAGTGCATCCATTTACATCGTTGGACATATTAATTTGTTTATAATCTTGTACATATCCTCATTCATAAATTGCATCTTATTAGCTGGCATGTTTTCATTAACATCTTCCTCGCTAACTTTGGTGATTGGCCTTTGAACAGGACGACTCCAAAGTTTTAGTTAAAGGAAATCCATGCTCATACAAAACAGTTTGGTACAACCAAAAAGATGTTGTGGGACAGCGGAAGGATGCTCACAACAAACAATAACATCTTTCGCCTGCTCCATGATTTTACGAATCAGTTTCTACTAGGAGGTTATAATGGTAAATGTTGTAACATCAAAGAACTATCAGTTTGTGGTTTTAGTACTTCCATTGGGTTGTAATAACTTTGATGCCTGACAGAGATGTGAGCATATATGATCACTCATATGAACAATATTTTTCCTTTGTTAGAGTGCACACTCCCCATAATTTGGTCTCTTATGCTTATGTTTTTCGATGAATCAGCAAAGTGAGGTAACAAGTCCAGATTCTCCACTTCCTGAATCTCCGAGTTGCACTGTCTACTCATTCTGCAAGACATTTACTGCAAGACACAAGCCCTCATGGTGGATTTTCTGTTCTTCATAGGTATGCAGATAACTATTTGCCTCCACTAGTATCTTTTAGCTATCTCATTTCCCTTTGTTTTTATGTTGTTCATAGGCTTCTTTACCCTTTAGTCTTTCTTAGTAGAATGCTACTAACTATGATTTTCGTGGACAGGATATGTCCCAGCAGCCGCCCTGGCAAGAACTAATTGCTAGTGATCTTCATGGCAATGAATGGCATTTTCATCATATATTTCGAGGTTATACTTTTTTTTGACTTGATCTTATTAAAACACGTATATATGCATTGGCCAGAAAATATATGCCCTCTGTATGCGAGACGCGTGGGTTTCATATTAAAGTTAAAACTAGCAATCAGATGCCTTAATGGTCATTGTGTCATCAAACTTGCATCAATAGCAAAATATACCCTGCGTCTCCTGTTCTTGACTCACCATTACCGTATGCCTTTTTGCATGGCCTATTACATGTCTTTTGAAAATCAAATAGGTTAACATAGTTGCAGTGGTTAGCAAATAGTGTTGTATGATTGGTCAATGGTTCTAGTAAGTAGGGTTTTTGGAAACCAACCATTATTCTTAGTCTACTTGTGCTTGATGTTTAAATTCACAAGCGGTTTCTTGCCTATTTGGTTGTACTCTGACTGGTTTGAATATACATATATATTCCAAGACAACCTTGACGTCACTTGCTTATGACTAGATGGAGTGTCTTTGTTAGTGCAAAAAAGTTGGTTGTTGGTGATGCTTTTTTTATTTTAAGGTAACTGGTATAAAGAACTATCGAATCTGATGATAAAAGTACCAATATGTAACGTCCAGAGTTTAATAGAATGACGATCCTTGTTTATATTTTCCTATGGGGGTTTAGTGCATCCATTTGAGGTACTTTAGAGCATCCGTTTGTATCATAGTATTTGTTTAATGAGAGGTTGCTGATTTTATCGGTGAAGATATTTAAGAAGAAATAAGTAGCTTGGTTTCCTTTGATCCTATAATGTCGAATATGTAGTTACTTATGAATGGGCTGATTTGGATTTTTTTTTTTTTCTCAATTCAGATGGTTCATATGTGAACTCATAAAATTTAGCTAAAACGTGAATGGGTTGGACATTGCTCTTAGTTTATTTATAATGAATACAACCTCTTATATTGGTTATCCAATCATTTAAACTGTTATTGTAATAATATTGTTTTTTGTAATCATGATTAAGGAACAATTTATATATTCAACCTCTTAAAAATAGAAAAAAAGTGTTTGTCCATCACGAACCCGTTTTGACCAATTATTTTACCTACCCATTGTCTATTGGGTACCGAGGATTTTTTACTCTGGTAACTTACCATGATTGTCTATGTATTTATTAAGTGACTTTCCAAACATGGTTGTAGAAACCTACTGAAGTGGCGAATTTTGATGCTAGCGAACCAGTTGTTACTCTTGGTTTTGGACAAATGAGTCAGGTACATAAGTTCCTTGTATTTTGATAATTAAAAGATGCATAAGTTGGTCGGACTTTTATTTCTTCTAAAATGCAGGTTATTGCCAACTTCTTGTCCACTCCATTGGCCATGGGGATAGATGGTGAAACTGGATGGCCGTTTGTGGCCTTTGATCTTGATCCCTCTATCGTAAAGGTTAGTTGAAAAATAAACCTATATTGAATAATGAGTTTAAATCATTCTTAAATTAGGTATGACAAAGACTATAATAATGATCGTGAAATTGGAGTAGTAATTTAGTAAACTTGGATTCTCAATCTGATATGGGGACGGATCGCATGAAACTGTCTTGTAGTCTACTGGTATGTTCATTTTATAAAGAACGGCATATCCGGAGTTACTTCAGTGCATCCGTTTGAGGTACTCTTGTGCATCCATTTGAGGTACTATAGTGCATCCGTTTGAGGCACTTTAGTGCATCCGTTTGTATCATCCGGTAGGTTAGCTTGCTTATGCTTCCTGAAAATTTTTCTTAGCTTTCAGTGTTGTTTAATTTTTCTAGGAGTTAATTCATTGAAATTGCAGATGTCATCACAAAGAATAAGTATTGTGGTTCATGAGTTTGACGGGGCATTTTTAAGATATCGGGTACAATACAAGGTTACAACAGTGATTGGTCATGTTTTCAGGTTTCTTTACCTTCAAAAGCAACATTTAATTTTATATGTATAAAAGTTGCAAAAAATTATTATAGAGATTTTTATGTGGGCAAGTGTATCAGTAGTTCATGGGCTCATGGCTGCCATACAATTCTAAATAGTAATTTTGCATGACCTTAGCCTATTGTATCTCATTGCTACTATGTGACCATTAGATAGTAGACTGTATACTTGCACGAATGTACACAAATCAAATTGGGCTGGTTGTATTTGTAACATACATTTTTATCAGTTTTGTTTAAGATACTATTTTTTGGACTTATAAAAAGATTGCTTTCAATTGTAGTGTTTTTGGAAAAATTTATGCAAGTCAACGGATCTTTTAACTATGTTTTTTATATCCATGTTTTCCGACATGAAAAATACCAAGTTGTCTATGTAATGTAGGTTAAATCAGCAGTTCATTCTAGGACAACCACACTAAAGAACACTACTTCAGAAGCCATACGGGACTGGGTTATCAAATTTAAAGTTACCCACCACATCTTAGGTTCAGTTGCTGGTTTAGGAGCAAAAGGAAAACGTGTAAGGCCAAAAGTGTTGGTGATGAGTCAATTGATGTCGGTACTGAAGTTACTGCAGTCGTCAATCAAGTACTGGAGGAAAGTTAATGGCTTTATTAATGATAGGCGGTTTGACATATCTTATGGTCACTCACGCGAGTCCTGTTCATTCTATAGAGAATAGCATATCGTGAGGTACTTTAGTGCATCCATTTGAGGTAATCTAGTGCATCCGTTAGAGCTACTGGATGAACGAAGCAAGAGTGCAGATGTTGAGGGACAGAATGCATTGTTGCATAACGAGGTTGACATGTTAATGAACATGCTTCAGGAACATGAGAACATGGACGCCGAGGAAGGCCCACAAGATCCTTCAAACTAAGTCGATTTATTTATTTATTTTGATCATCGTCGGCATGTAGAACGTTAGAAAGTTATAGATCATCTACTATGTTTTGTTAGTATGGCAAGATATTGTGCATATTTGTGGCATTAAAGTTTGTTTGAATTATAAAATAGACATAAACATTCCACCACCAAATGTATTAATTGGCATGTATAATTGTTTTTTGCATAATGATTTTTATTGGGATTGTTTGCGTTATAACATCCTTCCTTCAGTTTATCATCAAAAGGCCCCAGAAAGTTACATTTCATGCCTGTGATACTGTGTAACCATGTTATTTGAATTTGAATATGTATTAAAGAAAACAAATATGTCTAGTTCAGTAATCAATATATGAACACCTATGAAATATATGGATATGGTTATATTGGATCCATATCCATACCTAATTTCTTTACATTTTGTGTGATTGATCAGCAAGATATAGTTGAAAACTATGACCTCAAATATGCAAAAAAAAAAAAAAAAAAAAAAAAAAAAGGAAAGAAAGAAAGGAAAAAAACGCAACCAATGATCAGTTGATCCTCTTTGACATACCACTCGAAGTCGTCTATCTCCTATCAGCATTATTTTCTATTTATGCACTTGAAAAAAAACATACATTGTAGCGTGTTTACAACAGTAGTTATAAACCTTTTAATACATATGATTGGCAAAGTTCTACAATATAAACTCGATACAATATTCAAGAAATATAGCGAAAATCATAACAAGAACACAATAGCATTTCCTTGCAGCAGAGACTTGCGTAGGCTTCGACGTATTAGCATTATAGCAGCAAGTTCCGATTCCAGTATACTTTTTTTACTTTCACTAATTTTGCCACTTGACTTTTATACATTTTCAGTTGATGTCACTAGTCTTCCCATTTGATCACGATACCCATGTTTCATCATACAGTCCAGTAAGCAACATTCACATGGTAATAATAAAACCTTTATTGGTGTATCTGCATATGGGTGTTTGTTCATTAGAGATAGACAGAGATACCTGCACCGTGTGAATGTTTCATACCATAGATTGAGTAGCACTACACAGGCGAAATTTTTCAAATTCAGCTTCCAATTTATTAACATCACTTCCATACTCGCCTAACTTCACAACTACTTTAGCCTTCACATCATTCGTCAAACTCCTTGCCTCAAGTTCCATCTTACGTATCTATAGCAACAAGCAACAATCTAATAAACGACTCACATAACGAATAATCACGACAAAGAAAATCATAAAGTAGCAAAGATTTACGCATTACCAAACCCTTAGCCTCATCAGTCTCTCCTGCTATTTCACAAACTCTAACTTTCTTCTCATCTAAATACAATAAAACATTCATTATTTACTACCAAAATCAAAAAACAAACTTCTCAACTCTTGATCATATAAAGTTAAAGGCAGAACTAGGGGCAGTAAAATTGTGATTTAATTTTGTAAGAACTCACAATCTTCTTAAATGCACCTGCCATTTTTAGTTGATAAGAGACACATTTGCTATTGGTATATACCTTAAGTTACTATGATGACAAAATCAGTGCATCACAGTTATGAAATATCATTTACGCATTTTATCAAACACCTTGTGTGCAGTTTTTGTAAAGATGTTTCAAAATCTTCTTTTCTTAATTTGCTTCAAATAACTAATCTATCCAGTGCATCATGTCACAAAATCTTAAAATCGATTCATCGATGAAAAAACATGCTGATTACCGAATCAAAACTCATAAAACAAAAGCATAACTCATAAAAAATGATAATCAGTACATATAAACTTTAATAGGCACGTATATCAGCTTTATATTTAATCTTAGATAACAAAACTAACAAAAATATAATCGAAATAAGTCAAGAAACTTACTTTATTCGACGATTTGAGAAGTAGAACGATAGGATTTAGTCATTGTGATAACTTAACGTGTTTATTATGTTGATTGGAAGAATATGTGAATAACCTGGAAAAAATGAGAGAAAAAGAAATGGAACGTGGAATCAGAGAAAGAAGAAAAGAAGAAATGAGAAAAGAATAGAAATTATATATGATGAATCCGGGAATTTGTAAAAAGTTACGAAACAAACCTTATAAAATAAAAGAAGTTACAATAAGGCCCCTTGAGTTGGGAAAAAAAAGGAGGGGGAGGAGGAGGGGTGATTTGTACACTTTTCTCACTTTTCTCTTGAGATGGACTTTTTAAATGATCCAATCCCTATATATATATATATATATATATATATATATATATATATATATATATATATATATATATATATATATATATATTATATATAACGAGGCATTTGACATTAATGCCACCTCAATGCCACCTCAATGACACCTCAATGCCACCTCAATGCCACATAATCATTTTCATGCCAACTAGGCATTATATGTCCAATTTCATGCCACATAAGCAACTAAGCAATTTTTTAATCCACCTAAGCAATAATATTTAATTTTCGTATTTTTAATAATTATTTGTGTAAATTTCGGATTTTATGTAAATTTTGGATTTTTATAGTTATTTTCAAATTTTTAATAATTATTTTTGTAAATTTCGGATTTTTATGTAAATTTTGGATTTTTTATAGTTATTTTCGAAAATTATTTATAAAAAAGGAGCCTTGCAAGGATTGAACCTTGGTTATTTGGATAAACAACATGTGTGTTTACCACTAAGGCAACATGTTTTTTTGGAATATATGTTGCAAGTCCAAAATTATAAATCAATGCAACCAATTATGTAGGAGAATCCTATAACTTAGGTAACCATAAACAAAACATATACATAGAAAATTATATACGGTTCATTCATAATATACCTTTTCTCAAAACCCTAATATTCATTCATCTAATGATCGTTTCTGGATCAGAGATATTATTGTATCACCAGTTGAATCCAGTGCAGAGATATCTGAGACTGATATAATGTCTTTAAGCAGCAATATAGAGGAGTATGTGAGGTAAAGAAAGTATTATATTCCAATGTTCTTTACCTATTGATTTACCTAAGTATCTATGCAACTGTCTAATTGTATAATCCGTCTATGTCTCTATGCATTGAACTTGATTAAAGGTTTATGTGATGAAGTTTCATTGTACAAACAATGAATTTACTTCTGATCCGCTTATGAACGGATGGAAATTTATCACGGGTGAACATGCGCAGCTATGCTATTACTGCCAGTAAGTTTTAGAGTGTTTCTAGCTTTAACCCATGTTGGTTCCTTGAAATAGTATTAAAGATATGTATTGATAGAATTTAGTATTCTTTGCAGGTCATGGGGAAGCTTTGCAATGTTTGAGACCTAATGCGTGGTTAAATGATGAGGTATCTCATTAATCGTTGAATTTCAAATCAAATCCACATCTATGCATGCAAAATATCACCGATGATTTCCTTATTGCGGTCATTAACATTTAGCCCCGTAATTTTTCAATCTTTTTTTAAGTCTCAAGCTAAAACAGTGCATCATTTACTTTTTATTTATTTATATATGAAGTTAGAAGGTGGAATGACAAAGTATCATGAAAAAATGACGACTTTTTTTATTAGCTGATATAGGTTAACGATATGCTACATATACACACACATTTACTAAGTTATGCTCTAATGACGCGGGAGTACACCAACTTATTCATCATTGGTATGTTGAGCTTCAACAGTTTTACTATTTGTCTCTGTATCTAGCTTTGTCTTTCAAAGAAGGACATCAAAATAAATTGAATGACCATAAGTTCATGTATTGGATCTTTAGGTTGTGAGTTCATGCACAGTATGGAAGCATTTGTAATAGCTACTTACCGACACTTGAGCTCCTTGCATCCGGTTTTGAAGCTTCTTATTCCCCAAAAGCAACACACTAGAAATAAATGCAATGGCCCATGAGAGCCTAATACATGCGAAGGAATTTGTTATTCTCTTGCATAAAGCGTATTTGAGCTAAATAGGTTCTTTATTTATGTCATAGACATCAACCACTCAATGTGTATTATTGATGTCAATAGTGTATTATTTATTTATTTGAACCGATGAACACGAGTGCAATAGATTGTTGGTTACAAAGTTGTTTACTATTCTTTGTTTACGTAAACTCGGGTTACTCATGCGCCGACATTTTCTCGCAACCGATATGTAAGTAGCAATGGGAGGCGAAAAATTGAAGAAGGTGGAAAGTGATCTTACGGTTGTGATGCTATGTCATTGCAACGTCAATTCGGATGTTTCTTTAACCCGAGGTGATTGGTCCGCTTTTTCCACCCTAAAAGTATGGTATGCATGTGCTTATGGCATTGGTTATAGTGACTTTTGTCGCACCATATCTGATGCAACGAGTGGCGAGTTGTATTGGATTTTCTATGGGACCTTTCGTGCAGGGAACCGTTGCTGTAGATGCTCCCACAGTTGTCCAAATGAGAAGCGATCTTTCAGCTGCCGATGCTCATGACTTGGAACTCCTTTAGAGTTGTTGAAACGAATTGCAGACATTAGCACATAACAGAGGTTATTGACCGCTGAAAGGTTACACAATGGTTTTAATTACAGTGAGATTCTCATGTTCGATATTTGCGTCCAGAAGATGTGTAAACGACCTATGTGTATGCTTTCTTATTTGTTTTATGCCTACAGATGCAACATCTGGGAGTGTGACTGGAACCGTGAGTGAGAGGAAAAGGACAGCTTCAACCTCACTTTCGGGTAATGATACCTTTGTCGTAAAACCCCATTATCGTCTTTATTCACTCCCCTGTATATCTAAATGACGTTGATGTTCTTATGGTAACAGCCGCTGATCCGGGCACATCTACTGTTTGCAAAAGGAGTATTGAACGATTGCGCAGAGGTTGTTTGTAAGCATCACCCCTAGACGTAGCTAGAATATGTAAGCAAGGGCCATAACTTGCTACTACTCATATAATTTCTGGAGTTTTTTGCCTTTCTAATCGTCGTATGTGACACAGTGCAGAAATGCTCACTATCTTTTCTCAAGGATTATAAAACTTACGGTTGTCGAACTCTCACGCACACATACGATCGCATGTATATTCTATTACTTGGCTATTAATGCATAAAACAATATTAATATGGTTTCAAATGTATTTCGATTCACGTTTGGCTTGCTCATATGGGTTGAAAGTCCGCCACAATGGCTAGAAATTCTTAGAGCATTGTAAGTTGCAACTTGCATTAGTATATTTTAAATTGTGTTTTCATTCTAATTTTACACTTAGTCGGTATAGTATGGTTGTGTATGCTTGCAAGAAGTGTAAGGTATGTAGATAAATTTAACCCATAATTGATTCATATGTACTAAATGGTTAAAATGTTACCTGAAAAGGTTATGTTGTATGAACTTATATCAAGATAGAGTGCCTCTCAAGCCTTTAAGTACTAAATCATACAGAGATGGAAGCTTACGATTATTAAAGGATACCGCAGTTAAAGATTATTATGACATCTCAGAATCAAGCCAAGATAAGTTAAAAGACTCAGAAACGTCAAGTTCAACAAGGTTCAGAAATTCTTTTAGTACAGGTGATTTGTGGAAAACCATTTCAAGTATCATAACAAAAGAAGAAGTTAGTTTTGACAGCGATTTTGCGGAACCAAGTGAAACAAATGGAACTATAAGTGTGAATAATGAAGAGAAGGCAGATGTTATAGAAACCGACACTGAAAAGGATGGCATTGATGGTAAAAAGTCTTCAAAATACAATCTTGAATACTTTGACCATGAGGGTTCTGGTGGTTGGATATTTCTTGATGAAAAAAGACATTTTTGTATTACAGCCCAAAGTGAACCAATAATGAGCTTTATAAATGATTGCAAGATACCCGCAATCGTGGTGAAAGTAAGTGCCTTTCGTTGTTTGGTGATAGGTCAAAATAGATCGGGTTCTTGTGATACTTGTCAACACTACTTGCCAATTCTTTTAGAATGCTTAAAACTTACAACGTAAAAGTTTGCATCTTTTTCTTAATTTTTTGTCTGTGCATTATCCGTTTCAGCCAAGAAGAAAAAGGCCGAGAGTTCGGGGACAACGAATCTAATCAAAATAGTCGACATGAGGTCACAAAGAAGACCTTTGAAATGGGAGTTGACATGGAAGAGACTAAAGCGTGGGCTTCATGCATGGTGAGATGGAAGATAGTGGTGGGATACATAACTCGGATCAACTTTAAATGGCTTTCCATGTTGATGACAGAGGTGGCAATAATCTGATTGATGAAGATGACGACATGGGAGATGATGACGATGACAATGATGAGGACCGTGATGACTAGGATGAAAATATTGCGAGAATGGTCCACTTAGATGTCTCTTGCGTCTGAGATGTGAAATATCATGATGAAACCGAATTGAGAGATGAATATGACGAAAACATGGTGGATCGGGAGGTGATGACTACCATGAAAATCGTGTTATTAAGGTGAGATGGAGAGTCTATTGACCGTTTAGACCATATCTGAGCACATGGGCACACGATCAAATTTTATAGTTGAATGTTGTGTATTCTTTAGTTTCGTATCTGTTATTTATACTTATTTTAGGTGAATATCAGTTACATCTTGGTACCATTTGTCGATTTTTGATGTTTTAATTTATACAGGCCAATTATAGGGAAAAATATATAGAAGGGAAGGATGTGGAAGAAGAGTTGAAAGAGCATGTGGGTATACTAAGACAAAGTGAACTAAGATGAAAAGAAGCTGAAAAGGAGCTTAAGGTTAGACATGATCAAACTATTACTAACTTACTATGCATCGACTTCATAAAAAATGTGCATATTACTACCAAGGAGTATAAGAGGATGATGTCATCTACGCCTGCGGCTCAAGTACATATACTCAATACAATATGCTGAAAATGTGAGTTTCTATCAGCGTTTACAAATCTCATTATGTTGGCACAAATTTAATGAGTTTGATAAGATTTAAGTGATATTTTTGTTTCATGAGGTTATGATGGTTGTGTATAGCTTAAATGATTTATTTAGCTTGCAGATTCAACGTACCATGGATCTCCACTTTTGTTATTGATAGTATTCATGCAGCAATCAAAGCTACACATGAAAATAAGAAAGCTTACTACCAAGTTAGGACTGAAATGCGAGCAGCTCTACCCAATGGTGGTGGTGGTTACCTTCAAAATTCCGTCATGGCTACTGTTTTCTGAGCGTTTGCTGAATAAGCCTGAAGTTTCAGCATAAGGCTGATGATTTTATTTTAAATTTACAATCTGAAAGTTGGGTCATAATAGTTTAAAGCACCAGTGGATCCGACAAAAGAATTGTCTAGGTTGGTTTATGAGCACAAATATGAGGAGGCTTTCACTAATGCTCTGCAAAGAAGTGATGTTTGTATCGTCTCCTGGTTATGCTCTCAGGTATGCTTTGTCATATGTTTTCTTAAACTGATATGCGACACATCCAAAAAGCTTTCATGGATGATGGATACGGTGGTCGCCATAAAACCATCGATGGAATGATAGCTATGCATGTACAACCAATCTTAGATCAAGTCTATTCTATATTAAATCATCAGGTCAGCCTTCCTAATACGTCAGTTTTTGAGCTCTCAAGCATTCGTGTTCTCATGAATAAGTGGACTATACAACAAAATAAGCATCAAGGGTACAAGAAAAATCAATTAAGTTTTGCAAGGTAAACACATGGATCAAAATTGAAGAACCTTGATCATGAAGGCGATTCTTTGCACATATAGTGGCGTCTAATGCAATCACTTGACAACCTCCACTCAAAATTGAAGAAACTTGATATATATATATATATATATATATATATATATATATATATATATATATATATATCTATACATTATATATAAGAGGAGACATGCCACATAAAATGCCACTTGGCATCCCATAATGACATGTCATATTTCCATGTCATCATTGAATACATGTGGCATTGTTTTTAATAAATTTGATTTGATTTTTGTGTTTTTGTATAATTTTTAATTTATAAAACTCGGATTATAGTGTTTTCATAATTTTACATAATTTCAATGAATTAAAATTTCGGAATTTATTAGTGTGAAAATGACAATGGTGAGATTCGAACTTGGGGTGTTCATAAAGTCAGCAAGCATGATAACCACTAGACCAACACATTTTTTGAATTATATATTTCATATCCAAATCTATAAACCCATGCAAACAATTTTTATCGATAACTATAAATCCATACAACTAAGGAAACTAAATATTTATTCCTTAATTATCCCGATTCATTCATTATATCGTTTTAATTTAACTCAAAACCCTAATATTTGCATGACGGAATTGGAAAAGTTTTTCTGTTGTCATATCTCGATGTTTACGTGTATACAGCACAATTATAACAGTTGGTAAGTCTCTTTGTTTGAAATTACTCAACTATTTTAAATGACTTTAATATTTTTTGTGTTTTGCGTTGCTATCTCCATCCCAAGCGTCGAGGAGTTTCGTGAAGGTGTTATCGGTGTTTTAAGGCCACCTTAATGGTTTATGTTTCGCTCCAACGCGTCTTATGAATGCAAGCAACTTAAATCTGTATCTATGCTTATATACAATATACACAATCGTCATTCCCGGTACATGAGATAGACATTGAGGAATGTTTACTTGCATTCCTTCGATCTCGATCTCTTCTTTATTCTTGTTGGACACTGGCTATCGCTTCTACTCAAAGTATGTCTTCGTTTAAAGTAGTGATTTTTACTTGCTCTGTCCGAATATTATATAAAGATAAAACCCATTTATTGGAATTGGATTGTTTTGCGTGAGGCTGCAGATGTTGAGGCGGCAGGGGCATTCATGACCCTTCGTGTAGAGCGGTTCTAAGATTCGTGTAGAGGCATTCATGACCCTTCGTGTGCTTGCGCAAAGGTAACTTAAAATTAGCGAGAAGAGTCTATAGCTGTTAAAATAGGTGTATTTACATTGTATATGTTGTTGCACGTTGGTGCGGCGGATAAACCAGCGTTCTTTTACACGGTGTCGTTAGTCAAATTGGAAAAGTTTTGCATGTGTCCAAAACAATGATTAGTGGGGCTGCTGGAAGTATGGGCGATGGACCAAGCACTTAGAGCTTTAACCGAGTTTAAGTTTTAAAACTTTGTGACTGATCGTCTTGCAATTATTGTATTAGGAAACTGGAGCTTCTCCATTGCAATAATATAGGTGGAATGATGGGTCACTTGGAGCTTCTCTCGATTGCAATAAGCTAGGGACAGTTACACTGCTGGTATTGCTATTGCAATAGTGGTTCTTGTATACATTCGGTACTAACACGTTACAACTTTGCAACCATAGATAATCAATAGCCTTACGGGAGCTGCAATTTTTGGTTAGTGTGGTGAAGCTTTTAATTATGTTACATTTGTGGAAGAAAACCTCAATGCTACCAGTGACTATGTAAGCATTCAAAGGACGACTAAAACAACATGGCTAGAAGATCAATTATATCACGAATGGTTAGGACACAAGCTAAACGACTTTGCTTCTAAGAAGAATATAAGGCAAATTCTTGAAGAGTTCAGCAAACAGCAAAAACAATTGTCAAAGAGGTGGGAAGTCCGAAAGTGAAGGACCAAATGATGAGTTCATGTCGTTTTATAATTTCGTGTTCTATAGTCTACCATAAGTGGTTTCTATTTTAAGCAACGCGTTAAAATTTATCCTTTTCCTTTGTAGTTCATAGCATCGACTATGATATGTTGGAGGAGGAAAAAATCATTATTTTTCTTCATATATTAATAGTTGAAATCTCGTGCTTAGTTGTCTACTTGTGTAAATTAATTTTATTACCATTTGCATGCAGGACAAATGGCGAAATCTAAGTAAAAGTTTGATGTGCGGAGAGCGGTTTGAAATGGACGATCAAGAAGAGGAGCATTGCATGCTGGTGTTAAAAACATGGCGTTGGAAAGTGGATGGATATTCTTTCGATTCCCAGTTTGCCTCTTCCCTGTATAGTCGATCGAACATCACGCTTAAGGTCCTTTTTCACAAAGTAGTTATCTTTTCTACATTTCCTTTTCCAACTGCTTACTTGCAACTTGCAAGACCTGGTATATCGTCACTATAAATATGATTTTGTGTGCTTTTATGTTTCTTATATCAATACGAATCTTGATATACGCAAAGTACAGTTTTACATTTGAATTTACTACCATTTGCTTGTGCAGGACAAATGGAGAAGCCTGACTAAAAGCTCTGATGTGTCAAACAACGAAAAGAAATTTAGAACTCATAGGTTAGGATTTACCACCGACCCACTCTTAAGTTCTCCAAAACCTTTGAAATGATTTCGTGTTTATATGTTGCTCAACGCGTCTTTATATTACCGTATATAGTTTGTTGAGTTAAAATGAGGAGGCGGTTTTAGTTTTACTATCTTCTTGGCGGTTTCTGGTTCCTTAATTGACATGTTTACCCTTAGTCTGTTGGTTTTATAACTCAGTCTTGTTTTCGCTTTGACCCATTGTTGATCTTTGACTGGACTCGGCCATGGATCTCTTTTTTTTACTCTAACGCATTTGGTTGAGTGCTGTCTGAATATGGTCAAGCATATGTTACTAGATTTGTCAAAACATGGGCAACTGTTTAAGTGTTTCATGATTACTTGTAAATTGATTATTTTTGTTAATAGTGAATTAGTTTTATGCGACAAATCTGCAAGCTCATTATGATGTATAACCGGTTAAGCATTCGGGATGTCTTTAGATGATTTTATTTTCAGAAGTAGCTGCATGCTGCGTAGAATTTGCAAATATGAACTACTAATGTCTCTTATGCGAGTAAAACACCGACATTTGAAATTTCTATGAACAATGAAAACTTTTTATCCGATGAACTTGATAATTAGAATCCGAACTTAGCGAGGAGAAAATAGTAGTTTTATATAAGAACTAATATTGGCTACGATTCTTGCTAAATAATTAGTTTATAGAGTTAGAGACTCAACGGATGTTTTAATGGTGATTGTCGGCTATAACAGGTGAAATGCTACTTGGTTCTCACTTCATTAAGTTGTATATATTTACCATACAATTTACTTGCGGGATACACGACCGGATGCATCCACGTCCACATTCAACTAGAAAAGTAAAAGAAAACGTAAAAAGAGTGGTTGAAGAGGTTAGTGACTCTCAAGATTACTCGATTGAGAAGGTTAGGGCTCTTCAACTAATAAGAGAAGTAAGAAAAGAGTCGTTGAAGAGGTTAGCGACTCTCACGATTACTCGATTGAAGAGGTTAGCGACTCTCACGATTACGCAGCTAAAGAGGTTAGCGACTCTCACGATTACTCGGTTGAAGTGGTCGGCGACTCTCATGATTACTCGATTGAGAAGGTTAGGGACTCTTTAACTAAAAAAAGAAGTAAGAAAAGAGTCGTTGAAGAGGTTAATTAGCGACTCTCACGATTACTCAGTTGAAGAGGTTAGCGACTCTCACAATTACCCAGTTGAAGAGGTTAGAAACTCCCACGATTACTCAGCTGAAGAGGTTAGCGACTCTCACAATTACTCGATTGAAGAGGTTAGCAACTCTCATGATTACCCGGTTGACAATGCTAGCGAAATTTACCCGTTTGAAGAGGTTAGAGACTCTCAAGTTTACCATCATCAATGCACCATTACTCGACAAAGAAGAGGGACCCAGCAACATGGTGAACCATGCTAGGAAGTTGAACTACGAGAAAGTCCACGATTACTTGGAGTGAGCTACACCTTTTATTTCTTTAAACCGAAATAAGTCGTTTTATGTTTTTGTCATTTATACAATTTTTCAAATTGTGTAGGAAATTATGGCTCAGCTTTTCAGAAGATAAAAGAGTTCACTCGCACACCTTGATCCAATATGGTATAATATGTACTCGACTAGCTCCAACAAAGAAAAAGTGCTGAAGTGGATCAAGAAGAAGGACATCTTTTCACGGAAATACATGTTTTTTCCTATTGTTTAGTGGTGGGTAATTATGTTTATCATATGTATAAGTTTTTGTTGGCGTGCGGTGATATAAAGATGTCATTTTGGCAGGGGTCATTGGAGTGTCTTGATATTCATCACTTTGGTGAAAGTTTAGAGTCAAAAGTGAAGAGGTCATTGGAGTGTCTTGATATTCTGTCCTCCAAGCATATCATAGTGATAATTGATATCGACTTATAAATAAAGAGTTTCTAATATTTTTGCGACTTCAAAACATGGTACTTTATGGGATCCATACTTTTGCCCGATTATAAAAGAATGTTGAAGTTCTTGTTGATACATACTTTTTCCCTTTTAGTGTTGATACATACTTTATGGGATCCATACTTTTGCCCTTTTAGCTCATAGTTTGTGTGTATGCAGGCATTTCAGCTAAAATGGATGTTATAGGGTCTTGAAAAGAAAAGTTTCACAGATCATAAATCCGTAAAAGCTATCTGGTTTGTTACACAACGGCTTTCTAATTTTACCAAATTTACACTTCTAAACTTTTTACATGAGTAGTTATAACTTTTGTGGCAGGTCAGTTGAAGCATATACTTCTTCCAGTCATTTAACTAGCTTTTGTGGAGATGTGAGAAGTGTCTTTTGAATGAGAAAATATATGTAGTAAATGTTTTAGGTATTCTCACACAACCTTATCTATGAAAAAACTTTCAAATAAGCATTATATCAAGTACTAACTGCCCACTTTTGGATGGTTTTGTAGGTTATATTTCATACTATTTTGGCATAGGAGCTTACTCATACCGGGGACCAAATGCTGGTTATAGCATATATAACGAGCATAGCTAAATTAATGTTTGGTGAGTTGCACTCTAATGGAGAATCACGAGTATAACTAAAGGAGATTGAAGTGGTTGTATAGTTCCGCTATTTGTTGTAGTTTCAAAGAATGGCCATATTGCAGTGTCGTACAAATCTGCATAAAGGTAACTGAACATCCTCCATTGTTTGAATCGTTGCTTTTTTTCACTATTTAGAAGTAAAATATTCATTATTATGTCAAAACTCAATGATTTTTAGATATAATCTCAAGCATATCTGAGAAGTATTTAAGAGGCTGGTTAAAAGTATGATGTTCCATTTATAATGTTATCAATATGGTAAAAAAGTTTTCATAGGCCCTTGATGCTTTACCTGCCATACATGCATTCCATGAGGTATTTCTTGAAATTAATATATGTAGCCTTAAATTTGACTGCAACTTGCATTCTCTGTTATTCATTAAAATGTTCATTCTTCATTTACTATATTTTGACATTATAATTGTAAAAAGTTCAACATTTACATTTTGGAAGCTATTAGACACCTTCATGGTCGGAGCCACTACGAACACAGGGAGAGACATTGCCCAACTGAGTCCCCAACTTGCCTTGTACCTCTCCTGAAGGGTATAAAACTTCCATCAAGTGGCCTAGAAGCCGAGAGCAGGTGAATATCATTAATTATTTATCATACTCCTTGGTTGAAATATGTTATCTGATTTGTACCTTTCGGATTATTTAGCGGTCACACAAAAACTTCTATTAATAAATTTGCTACTCATTGCAACCAAACGGATTATCAATCGATATATCAAATATTCTTACATGCCCTTCTCATATCTTTTACATCCCTAATTTTTTTGTTATTTTCCAATAACTTAATATCATAATAAATTATTTAGTACAACTGGTCATCTCATTATGTTTCTTTACAGTATATTTCGGATATGGTACTATCTTGTTGAGTTAAGTGGTTGTTGTCTTGAGACAGTCATCCCTACAACGAGGTATCCTTTGTTACCATTTTGAGGTAAAGATTCTAAACGCACAATGGTGGTGTAATTCTAACAATCAAACAGTCTTCACATGCATAAATAGGATTGATGTTAAAACTTACGAAATATGTGACATTAACCACTTTTCGATATTAAAGATTGGAACTTTATGGATATAAAGGTTACCTATTAGCCATGGTAGTATTCTAGGCTTTCGGTTAACACGATACCAGAGATTCATTGCTTCAACAACAATAAAAAAAACACAACCACTCGTGCACTTGAATTACAACAGCAGTTGTTTCCAAAAGCTTTCATGATTTTGTGTTCAATTTTCATCATTATCAATGTATCTCAAGTACTATAAATTATCCATATGATGAAATCTCTCCTACAACATTAATTATCTTCTTGAGCGATATGTTTCACGATGGTCACCTTCGTTAATTTGACAACAATCTTTATCCGATTTGACCTCGTCATGGAGACTGATCCTACTTCCACCTACTCTTGTCACAGATATCGACCAAGGTTTTTCCTCCTGCAAAGTCTCACCATACTCAACAATATCTGTGTGATCTTTTTGTTCCAGGTTCCTCAATTCTATATTCTTCATTGATCATGGATGCCATTGGCCTTCGAATACATTTCACGACACAAACTACACAAGTAAATCAAAAAGTTATAACATAGATATTTGACAAAGATATGTAGCACCAACAATGAATAGACTTCTAGGAAGATGTGCAAAACCAGTAAGCATTGTGCCTAAATGAAATGAAAAAAATACCTAGAGTTTTTTTATATAATGTTTTTTATGTCCAGATAAACAAAAAGAATGAATTAAACTGAGTAAAAGATCGGGAACAATACGCAGAGCTCACCTTTATTACTTCTAGCCGCTCTTCCTAATGTTCAGACTTTAGAATGTGCATATTGTCATTGTTGTTTCCATGACCCACCATCTACATGCAAATGAAATCTTGTCACACACTGTAAACTATGAAAAATAAACAACATGAACGAAGTTTACTGTTTACAAACTAATATATTGTCACCTAAATGATATCCTGATTACTACATACAATAATCGGATTACCCACTGGAGATCATCCTTCAACACGAAAGATGAGGATTAAGCTAATCAATTTCGATTAGAAGGCAAAACACTATTTTGCCTTGAGTTGGCAAAATACTTTGATCCGGAGGATATGGATACAACTTATAAGGTACTTCAAATTCGGTAGTCAAATGGTATCGACTTTCAATCCTTTGAATACCAACTTTTTATTAATGGAGAGTATTTTATAAATATGTTGTTACAGGAAATAGAGGAATGTTATCTAAGTTGAGTTATATACCATCGACACGTTTCATGACTGAAGTTACATATGTGAGTTCTTGGACGAGTTCATACAGCAGAGATTAAACTACAAGAAAAGGGTTTATGGGACGTGCCACACCCATGGCTCAATCTTCTTATTCGAAGAAGCAAAATCCACAAGTTTGTTAATGATCAAATATCCTCAAGATCTTTCAACACATCAGCATCGAGAGGTTCCCAGTTCGGACACGAGATTTGTAGTTCCTTTTGACGAGAGAATTAGATAGAGACAAAATACCTTCAGACCAGAAAGGCATCTCAATACCTTTGTCCTTTTAGACTCTTCCACCTAGGAACCTCTGAGAAGTAGCTCGTTTGTCACTTTCAAATGCTCTCTCAAGAAAACACATAATACTCGAGCAAGAGATGCGAAATGATGTGGTGAGAAGCTCTTAAATGCAACTGAAATGCTCTGTCCAAAAGAAACATAGGAAGGCATCAAAGGCAAGGTAAATAACTGCAGAGCGGCCTCAATTCCTTTTTCTCCACAAATATCTGCACGTGTCGAATTCTGAAGAACTGTTTCGAGCAGACGATCGGCATTGTTAACACATTCAAAGATAAAGGACTCCATATTCAAGGAAGATGTGTCAGAAGATGGCTTGGGTTGCTTCTCGGGATTTTCGGTATTGTTGGATTCCCACGACTCACGAGGAGCCACTGACTTATCATCGACATCGGTTTCCATTGGAACAACAGAAGAGCTTGAAGCTTCACGGTTGAGAAACAACTTCATATCCAGATCCGAGCTTTTCAATGGCTTTTAAAATCTCAATCAGTATATCCACCCCATGCCCACGTAGTGAAGAATTGTGTCTCATCGGTTCATCCGGACCACTGGACGGTGAACTTGGAGTATCACCCATAAGGGCACGTAGGTAATTTCGTGATGTAAATATTTTCACAAAGCACCTCAAAGCATTACGATCTTTCACAGACTGAAGACCACTATTGTTAAGACACAATGCATCCAAGCACTGAAGTATGCAGGTTATGGCTTCAGCAGAGCAAACCACGCCTTCAATTATAGCATCTAAAATGAAGATGGAAGACCAGCTTCTTCTAAGATTGAATAACAAGTAGGGTCTTTGTAGATGAGATCACTCATAACAATTGCGACCAATGAAAACATGCCACCACCAAAATCTTTTGCTTTTTAAAGATCGTAAACACTGTGGTAACAGACTTTCTTGAGCCATAAACACGAGTAGTGGTTCCAGGAGCATATGTTCCCAGTGATATAGCCAGTAAAGCTTTCATAAGAGACCTTCTGTGGTATGACACTAAAGCTTCAGAATAAAGAGGTTGCATGCTATCCAATTCGGATGTATCACTCGATCCGAGCTCTCCATCCGAACAGAAGTGCCATTTTCAACATGAGAAACTTCTATCTTCAACCGGAAATTGTGTCATCTAATCCTCCAAGATCTCGAAACAAACTAGCAGCTGGATTACTATAATCCATAAAAGCTTCTAGAACATGTACAGCAGTGCTTACTAGATGCAAATGTTGAGGATCCGTGTTTTTAGAAGAGGTAAAAGGGTCGGGATAAAACCGACTTCACGCATGGCGAACAACGAAGACAGCGAAACTAAAACAGTCACCAGAGAGAGTAAAACCTCATTTACTAACCACAGAGTCAATAGCCTTCTGCATGAGACTCGATAATATGCCACGGTGTCCACCGGATGTCACAGCAGACAACACTGTTGACTGGCGAGACCGATCTTGACTAAGAGCAAATAATGAAAACACACTTAATATTCGAATTTTTCCAGGGACTGCATCTTCATAGCTCAACAATGTGACCAATTCATTGATAAACTCGGCTCAGCATTAAAAAAGTGACCAGATCATCAGTATCACCACATGCTTGAACAAGAACTACAAACGCATGCGAGGCGAACACATGTGTCTTGTTTTCGGGCGGTGAAGGGTGAAAGCTCTTGCAAAACGCAATCTTGTCCAAAGTGAGAATCTTAAACTACGTTGTACTTTATACTCTTTAACTAACTTGTGCAAAGTTCGAGATCGGACTTTTCGTAAGTATTGATTTCGAGCAAATGGATTATTTGTAAACCTTGGGTTGCCTGTTCATCGAGTTCTCTTTAATGACTCTTTCCTGCATAAAACTCAAAATGCAGGGTGCTACCCACTCAAGAGCTCTTGGATCGAGATACATTCTCTGTGGCACATGCAACTAAGCCAAGTCCTTCATCCTTCCCACCCCAACCTTATGCAAAAGCAAATAGCTTTGAACTTAGAGATGCATCTCGTATTATGTATTTTCCAATTGATTTTCTTAAGAAAGCTGACAAGAGTTTGGAGACAGGCTTCAACCACGTCCACATCACTGGAAGCCAGCAGAGAAGAAAGATGATGCTGCAAGATATAAATCAGGATTAAATACAACATAAAATAATGACATATATACTACTAATTAGCACGAAAATTAAGCATTGTGCGAGATTAAACATGCTAACTGAATCGAAAGATCATGTCATCGTTGAAAAGGTTTACTGGTTTAAATCATGTACTCAAAATGATATGGTATTCATCAATATTTGTTAACATTATAAACTCATGCTGTGCGGGGTTTAGCTTTGGGCATTAAGCTCACTGTTTATGGAAGAGAAGAAGAAGGCGACACCCTAATTGAACAGATGACCCGTGATCAAGATCCTATTCTACGTTATGGGGAATGTATGCTTTGGCATTGGCATATGCTGGAACGGAAATAACAAGGCAATCCGCCAACTACTTCACTTTGCTGTATCGATGTGAGTGATGATGTCGGAAGGACCGCTGTTTTGGCCCTTGCATTAGTCACGTACTCGAACCGAACATGTTGATACTATTTCGAGTCATACTACATAAGTCCATCTTATCTTACTACTTAACATAGGTACACATGCATTGCGTTTTGAAAGGATTAGGTGATATAAAATAATGAAAATCAAATATACAATGTTTGGCATAAGGGGTTGTCTTGGGCGACTTAAAACTACCTTTTGGTAGTTCATATAAGCATAAGCCTTTTTCGGTGACACAGCAGTTCATGTAGCATTTACACACGCTTTTTAGTGAGGCCAATGCAGAAAGCGTGTACCATCAATATTTATTGATCTTGAATCAACGGTCATTTATGATGTCGGGTGACCCCAAGAAACTTCCGGAAAGGAAAATGTTGCTAATTATTTTGCTAGAGGTCTTTGCCATGGGGCATAATACAGTACTTAAAAATCAAACATGTAAATGGAAAGTATGTGATACTAACAATTGTACACGAATTCATTCTCATGTGCTTTGTATTTACGGTCATAAAAGATTAACTTAAAGGCCTATATTTGTGGAAAGTGGTTTCCTTGCTCAAGTAGACGCGTTTCTTTCATTTTTATATAAACTTACTAAGTTAATAAAATTTATCTTAATATAATATCTTAGATATTTTTTTACACAAAGAAATACATTAATTTTAACACTCCTCCTTAATGTATTTCGATGTTACTCCGAGCATGTTGCGCAGGAACTCGTACTTTGGTCTTGGTAATGCTTTAGTGAAAATATCTGCAACTTGTTCTTCAGTCTTGCAGTAGTGTAGTTCTATCTCCCTTTTTGCTGAGACTTCTCGTAGAAAATGATACTTGATGGCTATATGCTTTGTTCTTCCGTGAAATACTGGATTCTTTACCATTGCAATTGTAGACTTGTTGTCGCATAATATTTGTGTAGCTTCATTTTGTTTCTCGCCCATATCTTCTAGAATTCTCCTTAGCCATATCGCTTTGATTTCTTTGAATTTATGGTGCTATATATTAAACCTGCTTGAAGATTGCGCCACCGTATCTTATTTTTAGACGCCCATGAGAATACACGGATCCAAGTGTGAATACATATCCTAAGTACTTTTCATGTCATCCAACGATCCGGCCCAATCACTATCGTGTATCCAATTTTATATGTATTAGTTGTTGCTTGTCAAGAATAAAGACTTGATTATATAAACTTACTAAGTATAACATCAAGCATATCAACAAGAGTGAAGATATTTGTATATATATCTTGCTTGATCTACTTAGGCTAAGATTAGAAAGCCAAGTTCTTGACGGACCCCATAAAGGAATAGGTTTTCATAAATATTTAAACCGATGAAATTCTACATCCGTTTTGTACTTAGAGAGGAAAAGGTGGTGAATGAGTTGTGAGTTAGTTCTTTCTCGAAAGAGTCTTAATATCTTTTGACTCTTCAATAGCGATAATGACATGATCATATTTATCGGTCATTGTGATTAGTATTTTTGGTGCGGTATGGAGTTTAACAAAAGAAGCAAAACATGTTGGGATTTGTAAAATCCACCATTTTAACGGCAGAAATGAATTAAGAAGCACTAGCAAGAAACTAGAAGAAAGGGAAATGATTAAAAAGAGGCGTTACAAGCTGAAATTGGATTCTTGATTCAATACGAGCTGAAATTGGATTCTTGATTCAATACGTCCACAAGGGACGAAATTTCCTACTTCTATGAACTATTGAGTAAAAGTGATGATATCTTCCCTAACAATGTCTTTCCTCAGAGGCTTTTGATCGAAGCAAGTAGAATTTCTGTAACGCCATATAACTCAAATAGTAGTGAGGACCACAACATCAAATAAAATTTTCATATCAGTTGGTAGAGATGAACTGTTCGCCCAAACTATGGGTGGAAATGTACATGATGCTTTGGGTGATACCATCGAGGTATTTCTTATGCTTTACATTCTTTTACTTTCTGAATTTTTATTTATCTGTTTTGTTGCTTCATGGGCATGTTTAATACAACAAGTCATTTTGAAAGTGGTAATCCTATTCTTGCTTCTTTAGTTTGTAAGTTTAGAGTGGTCATTCTTGACATGATGTCAACATGCAAGAGAGCAGTTAACCAACAAAATGGATTCCAAGATGGCTACTGCTGCGGCTATCAAAGATGATTCATGATATTGTTAGGGATTAGATTGATCACTTGGTTGTAGAGAATTTATGATGTATCGTGTTGTGTTAACTCATCCCATGGTGTATGGTTTCCATCCTGAGTTACCACTAAGGAGCTCAAAGCTACATTTTATGTACCATGTTATGTATGATGCTGATTTATCACAGGCTTTTAAATAAATACAATTATGACAAATATTAATGATCTCCAATTTTTAGTCATTAATTTTAAAACATTATAATAAACACTAACATGGTACCCAAAGAAGCGAATGTTTAACAATTTTTTAATTTTACGTTTTTTTTATTTGCGAATATTTTTTAACGATTTTCTATAGTGGATTATAGATTTTAGATATTGTGTGTTTGTGTTGAGAGATTGCGAAGAATTAATGTCATATTATTATATGCAAATTTAGAAAGTTATTAGTTTTAACTATAAACATATTAATTAGTTATAATTAAATAATTATTAATAATAGAAAGTATGTTAACTTAATTTTTTAAGACTTTAAAGATAAAGTCTTAAATTCATTATAAGAATTAGAGATAATAATTTAATCTATAACTTAAATTATGAATTAATAGTCTTAATTGTGTCTTTGTTTTTTAGTCCGAGAAGTACTTTTATTTTGATCAAGTTAGACGTTTCTTTTCTATATCAAATTATGGTAAAACGAAGCTACAAATATAACCTCTCATATGAACTATTTGGTTCGAAAGAATAGTTTTTTTTGTGAATTAAAAACACTTTATTGGGTAGTCAATTAAAAACTACTATTAGCTGTGTTAGTATAGGTAATATGAAGTTCACCTTTTAGGATATTTGCTTTAGAAAATTACACAAAGAATACACCTGACATAATTATATACAAGATAATTTATTACTTTTATGAGCAATGCCACATTCATAAAAATTTTACAAAACTATTTTCACACAATGATTAATTATCAACTGAATGTGGAGGGTAAAAAGAATAAAAAGAAATTATGTTACCATATTATTGGACCACAACACTTTCCAAATCATTTTGTGGGTACTCAAATACTCAATATTGATACATAACTGAAAATTTATGCCAAAACTGGTGCTTGTACGAGTATAATAATGTAAAATATAATTATATGTAGTTAGCATTAAACTCATGACTTTTAAAATTACAATATATATTAATACATAACTAAAAATTTATGTAAAAACCCCGTGCGTTCACGGGTATTAAAAAACAATATGTAAATATGTTTATTCAACAATTTTGGTTAGAGTTTAAAAAAAAGGCAATAACAACACTCATTGGTCAAAAAAACAATGTGTAAATATGTTTATTCAACAATTTGTTTAGAGTTTTAAACAAAAAACGGCAATAACAATACTCATCGGTAAAAAAAGTAACAATTATTAAATCACTTATAATGTATATTGTGTTGTAAATTTCTAAATATTAAAATCAGATGGAAGCACCTATATACAATAAGTAAATAAACATAATTAACATAAACAAAATAATAATACAAAATGTTAGTAATGTTATCAAATGTAAAAGATGTTTATGATTATTATTGTTTAGAACAAAATGTTAGAAAGTAGTTACCTAATTTTAGCCGTTTTATGGATTATGGTAACATCAATTATAGTTCTTAACCGTTTAATTTAACTTTTAATAACTTTTTAGTATATATTTGTTCTACTAAATCCTAAAATTAAAAACCACAAATCAAAGTACTTACCTGCTTTTAGCCGTTTTATGGATTATAGTAACATTAATTATAGATCTTAACCGTTTCATTTAACTTTTAATTACTTTTTAGTATATAATTGTTCTACTAAATCCTAAAAAAAACAAAAAATCAAAATACTTACCTGCTTTTAGCCTTTTTATAGATTATGGTAACATCAATTAAGGATCTTAACCGTTTTATTTAACTTTTAATTACTTTTTAGCATATATTTATTCAACTAAATCCTAAAGATAAAAATCACAAGTCATACCCGTCCATCGGACGGGTTTTGCCACTAGTATATATATATATATATATATATATACACACACATATGCATTTGAAACATATTGAGCGAGTACCCGTGCATAGCAACGAGATTTTATAGCGACAAACGTTTTGTGTTAAAAAAAAGTTTATGGGTTATAAATGAAAAATAATAAAAGGTTGAAGATTTGGGGATTAAACATAATGTTTTGAAACCCGGTTCGACCTGGGTGATTCAACCGGTTGAACCATTCCGGTCGAAAAACGGGTCGAGTTAAACCGAGTCAACTCGACGGGTTGGGTAAAAAACGGGTCAAATTAAACCGGGTCAACTCATTGGGTTTGAAGCATCCCGGGTCAACCCGGTTTTCGATATGTATTAATTGTTTCCTTTTGAAATATATGTTTTCAACATTTCCTTTTTTAATTTCAAGTTTTCACTTTTTGGTTTTTCCTTTATATATACTAGCCGAGTACCCGTGCATAGCAACGGGATTTTATAGCGGCAGATAAGGTTGACAATTTTTGACCGACACGAAACACGAAACCCGACCTGAAAACGACATGCAAATCAACAAATTCGTGTTGAGTTTATAATAAATTTCGGGTCAAGTTTGGGTCGACCCAACTAAACTGTTTATTAAACAGGTCATGTTCGGGTTGGGAATAAATTAACCAGGTTGACCCGCCAACCTGTTTAAGATATTTTACTTAAAGTAAAAACTATTTATATTTTATTATACGGGTTAAATGGTTAAACGGGTTGACCCGAAAACCCATTTAACTTGTTTAACTCATTTAATGTGCCTACTCTTTTTATATAAAACGGGTTAAGTGGGTCAACCCGAAACTCGTTTAACCTATTCAACTTGTGTAACATATTTAATCCGCTAGTTCAAGTATATATATGGTTAAATGGGATAGGTTCAGGTTATGTGTAAATATGTTAGGTTGACATAGCTCACTCGATAATTTAAATGGGTCAAGTTCGGGTTGGGTTTTCTTACCCGCTAACCTGTTAACCCGAACCCGAGGTGAATTGTCACCCCTAGCATTAGATAATTGTAATGATATTTTGATTACACAAAATTACTTAAATTAATATATATATATATATATATATATATATATATATATATATATATATATATATATATATATATATATATATATATATATATATATATAGAAAGCTAGAAAAGTTCAACAAAATATTATAAAACTTGGATAATAAAATATTGTGGCAACATGAAGTTCAACTAAATGTATACTTGTAAAGCTAAAAGCCATGAATTAATATTAAATAAAATTTGCTAGCATTCAGTCGCATAAAACAAAGATACATTTACTCTTTAGCCTTGCATTGTAATTACAGGATATCAAAATTTCCTTCTATACTTTTTCATTTTTGAACATTGTAAATTAATTAGTTTAAGTTTTAATATTTCCTTAAATAGTTTAAAGGTGTATTTCAATGTTTGACCAATTTTTAAGAGTTCACTTTCAAGATTAACCATACACCTATTATATATAGTTAAGATAGTATAGCAGGGTACCCGCGCATTGCGGCGGCCGGTACCCTGTGACGATTAACTGGAGAAATAGATCTCGATGAGATCTGATTCACCAGTTTGTATCGGTTTCAATGGGTCCTATCAGGTTCATTTTTAGATGGCTTTTATTGGTTAGCCGAACCAGTGGCGACATCGGCACCCGGTTGAACCCGTTGGTCCGGTCCGATTTTTTAAACTATATGTACCAACAACTTGTTAGCTTGTATGAAGCTTTGTGTGTTTTATTAATTTGTATAATGTGTATAATAACATGTACTTTTCATTTTAAGGTGTTTTAAAAATAATATTAATTAGTGTGTTTAATTGTTTTATATTTTGGATTATGTTGTAGCTTGTTTAAACTAGTTATAATGCCCGCGCACGCGCGGGGTTTCTTCTAATTTTTTGAATAATGTATTTTGACCGGGTTTAATTTTAAATTCCAGCATAAATCGGTTAATGTGGGTCATGTTTAACCTTTTCCATGTCCCCGTTGGCGATGGGGATGTAAAACTATGGATTGCTCAATCATGTTTGTTTACTAACATGCTAAACATACATTTTCTTTTAGCTCATACATGCCTTCATTTTAGGATGCCCGTGCACACATGGGATTTTTATAATTTTTAATTACGTATTGATATCGATTAAAAACAAACAACAGCGTGTACTAAATGGTTCTACTTGTATTAAAAATATGAAATATTCGCAATCAATATCAATATCCAAGCACTTTTGAACAAACTCATATTTTTGAATGTTGGTATAGCGGTAGCATGCTACTTTTTAAATTTTACAAAAAGATATATACATAATATTTGTTTTATTAAGTAAATGTATGTTTAGCATGTTAGTAAAAGTCAAAACTAAACTCAATGACCACATTTTGTGTAAAAGTTCTCAAACTAAGCGGTCGGTTCAAATTCTCCTTATAAGACATGTCGATAAACTTGTGATGTATACATGTAAGATAAAGCTAGTAGGTTGCAAGTTTTCTACAACAAATAAAAGCAAGTAGCTTGCATATGAACTTATGAAGTGCATAAATGGTGGCGTTAAAACCTATTTGCATCGATTGTTTTTATAAGCAAGGACTCATCTGCACAAACAATGTCGTATTAACAATCTCCACTATTTCAAATAGTTTCTTTGATTAAATAACTTCATATACAAACTCGAAAGCATCCACCATTCCTTAGCAAAATCTCATTTCTTTCCGCAAATGACATTAATCTCAAGTAGTATATTTTACGTCTTTGAAAGTCGTTGAACTGTTCAAATGGATATATTGTCACTTTTCCTCTATAAGTCAAAAGGATGGAATACACCTTAAGAAAAAGAAAGTTCAATAGCCTTATATAATCAAGACACAACACCAAGTAGGAAGATAAAACACGTGACATATATTGTACAATATCTTCAAATTAACCTTATTGCTCATTATATGTGAATTAACATTATTTTCGGTTCCAGGTCCACGTAATGACAACAAGCTCTTGATCCTCTTGGCGGCTCGGGGTGATGCCATAACATTTTCCTCCATACTTTCATGATAGGTACCTTGAGCCTTTGAAAAGAGTGACAATGACAATCAAAGCAATAAATGATTCCGCAATTACATATTCAAGCAGAACTTTTTCCAAATTGTTCTTCATTATTTATCATGTTAAATGAGATTTAAACAACGAAAAATCAATTAGCTCTTGAAGCATATGAGATCCATTAGACTTAGGCTGGCCCCAAAAGAGAATGACGATCGATTGGGAGGATCGATCCCCACTCGATCATGTTATTGTGGGAGGTGTCGATCAATTGTTTTTTTATCAACTCGGTCGTATATATGATCGAAACAAACACACACATAAAAACAACACTCTCACCTTTTAATTAATTTTATTAAAGGTCGTCTTTACTGGGGCACCCAATCGCCTGAAAGTCGCTGGAGAGAGAAAGCTGACGTGGCAGGGAAAATAGGGGGGATTGAGTCCCCTTATTGGAACCAGCCTTAGGTTGCATACTGACTTTCGTTGGGCACAACTGATGCATCAATGTAGCACGCCTTTCAAGCAACTTATTAAAGGTGTACTCGTCTTGTAGGAAATGATCATGTATAGTAAAGAAAAAAAGTAGTAGTTTTCTCACCTATTTATGCTGATGTTGCAACTTCAAATATTTCACAAGTTTATTAAGAACACCAAGTATCCGCTCTAACACCTATGGAAATAGGCGAGATTAAATGATATGGTATATATTCGATTCTTATAGCTATTATGGCACATCTAAACACTATCTTGAGTATTTTCTACCAAATCGATCCATATTATTAAACATTAAATCCAAACATCCCTAAAACTGATTAAGCAATCCTTAACACGTCACCAAACGAATGCAAATCACGGATGGGAACAATTGGGGCAAATAAAAAGGAAGGTGACGGTGGGAGACACTAACCCAAGTCATCTATAAAATCGTCGGTTAAGTTATCGCATTTACTCTTTAAGAGAATCTCGATCTCATGAAGAAGTGGCATTTGGTATTCGCCACATCCTAAAGCGAATTAGATGCTCAATTACCATAGTATATATTAAGGTTCACTTGCATAAAAAACAATATACATTACTACTATTAGTAAGCAATAATCAAATTATCATCTTACCATAGGCAACGATGCATGTTGGACCTGACTTTTCCATAAATAACCATGAAGCATTCCAAGAAACCGATTAGGAACACTACCACATGCATGATTACCTGCGAGAGAAGCACGGGTAGGAAAACACTGTTTGTTGAACCACTGCGTTGATTAAAGTTATGTTTGTGTAGTTAAAGTTATGTTTGTGTAGTTGCTATGAGTTGAGCTTACTGTAATACTGGTGCTTGTACTATCAAGGGAGCTTCATGATAATACACTCATTTTTCTATGTCTCCTTCGTGATTCAGAATCACTCCACATGGATCACTTATAGAATCAAACTTAAGGCTTAAACACATGAAAGTAAACGTTATATTAAGGCCTTAAACACAAGACTAAACTCATAAACCAAAACATGTACAAAATCAGTACATAAATCAACAATTAGAGCTATGAGGGATTAAAAATAATTAAACCTTTGTTAGGATTTAGTAAATCCGGTTATTAAAGTGTCGGTCACCTCAAGTATATGTAATCGTTAAAAGCTCGTAGTCGTAGTTATTTAAAGTTAAGTAGTATTTAGTTATGTAACACCGTGGAGGACGGACGGGTCTTTACCCACTGTATGCACGATCCACAGCCCGTGGGTGGCGATTTGTGTAAAACTATAAATACTCTCTACCTCCCAAGGTAGAGAGTTGGAGCTCATAATAAGATTTTCACTTTCTCTCACTAAGTTCCCAAACCTCTAACTCTTTCTCTCTAAAACCTAATAGTATCGCCTTGTGTGATCATGTTTTGATGTGTTTGTGAAATCTAATATGTAACAATTGGTATCAAGAGCCATGGTTTGATCATCTCTCTTACATATCCTTGGATTTCTAGTGGTTTTATATGGTTTTGGGTTTGAAAAAGTTTAGTGGTTTTGCATCATTGGATCATTTCTTGTGTTAAAGTTTGAATTTTGAGTGTACTTTTGTGTTTAGAATCATTGTAAGTGCTTGGGGTTTGATTTGGAAAGCTTAAATCACCGTGGTTGGGCTTGTTTTGGATTGAAAAGTGTGGTTTTGAAGTTTATCATCTTAGCGACTTGAGTCTCAGAGTGCTTTTCTTCGTAGCGACTTGATTTAGTAATTTCCAGCGAGTTGTAGTTTAAGTCGTAGCGACTTGATCTTAGCGACTTGTCTATTGAGACAAGCCGACAAACAGTACAAGTTAGTGGAGGTTCCACTTCGGCTAGCGACTTGGTTGGGTTAGCGACTTGTTTCTATTATTTCTAGCGACTTGGCTTTATAGTTATTGGCGATTTGTTCTAGTAGCGACTTGTCTACTTAGCGATTTGGTGCGATGGCGACTTGTGTTCGTGACTTGATTCATAGCGACTTGTGATTAGTGAGTTGTTATTTAGCGACTTGGTTCACGACTTGAGTTGTTCTTTAGCGACTTATGCGCCTAGCGATTTGGTGCTTTAGCGACTTGTGTTTAGCGACTTGGGTCATAGCGACTTGTACTTAGCGACTTGGTGACTTAGCGACTTGTCTCAAGGGTTATAGCGACTTGGTAGATTTTGTTTCTAATCGGTTTCTCTTGATTTAGTAAAATCCGTGAAAGAATCTATTTCCGGTTTAATCATAGAGTTATAAAATCCGTGAAATCGTAAACATGTCTACCAATCGTGCCTACAATCATCTCTCTGTGGTGAGGACTTTCAAGCGGTGGTTCGGACACTCGTCCACCCATGCTTGATAGAGCCGACTACGACTCATGGGCTCAAAGAATCGGTTGTCTTGTCTGGGAAAGGAAAATGGAGTCAACATTCTCAAGTCAATTGATGAAGGACCTTATCGAGTTGAGACTACAAGAAACATAATTGATCTGCTGCGGATGGAACAATGATCTTTGGATTGGACGGACCAAAGACGTATGATGAGCTCGATGATAAGGAGAAAAAGAGATTCGATCTTGATATCGGGGCTTCAAACATTATACTTGAGGTCTTCCAAAAGATATCTACAAGCTTATCAATCACAACACTGAAGCCAAGGCGGTTTGGGATAATGTCAAGATGCTTCTCTCGGGTTCGAATTAACTAAGGAAGACAGAGAATCACAAGCTGTATGATGAATTTGAGCACTTTAAGATGAAACCGGAAGAAAGTGTCTATGAATATTACGTGAGATTCCACAAGCTTGTAAATGACATGAGGAACATCAAAATGACCATGCCAAATATTCAATTTGAACTCAAAGTTTGTGAACAACATGAATCCCGAATGGCACAAATTTGTCACCTCGTGAAGCTAACCAAAGGATTGAAGAACACCAACTATGAGCAATTGTATGCCTTCCTTCTTGAAATGAGAGACATGCTATGTTTGAACGAAGGATTCTTGAACAGTTCAAAACTAAACAGGGAGAAACAAGTTCATCAAATGATTCAACAACCTTTTACACAAATGTTGGAATTACCACCAAAGCTTCACAAGTCATACCCACGGGAAATGGTAATTACAAACTCATCCCTGATCCAGCATATAAGCCTCCAGACTCGAACACATTCATGGAAAACTTCATCAATCAACTGTCTCTCATGGTTAGTCAAAATATGAATTCCACCCCACACACCAACAATAACCTCAGAACTGCATCCAATCCACACAATCAAGCTACTGTCAGAGATGGAAAGGTTTTGGTGCAACCAGTTCAAGGAAGGCAATATGAACAGGGAAGAGGTGGAGTAGGTGGAGGTTATGTGGCAAATCGATGTCGGGAAGGAATGGTAATCAAGGACAAGCAAAGCCAATTAAGTGCTACAAGCGTGGTGGTGATGGACACATAGCAAGGCGCACATCTCCAAACGCCCTCAAAATGCAGAGTACTTCAAAGACAAGATGTTACTTGTGCAAGCTCGGGATAATGGAGTTGTTTTGGATGAAGAGGAATTCTTGTTTCTTCTTGAGGTAATGCCAAGACATATGATGCGAGATGTGGATGAGCGACCAATTCGGGAGATAGGTCATAATCATCGAATGCCTTTCAAGTTGCGGTTATGATGCATATGACTCGGCGTCGATGATGAACCTCTTACACAAACAATTTTCATGGCTAGCATTTCTCCAATGGTCTCTCCAAAGGTCTCATCATCACGACAAGCTGGTCCATCCAAAGAATCAATCATCTCAGAGGTATTAAAACTATATGATGATGTTGATCTGCAAAAGATACATGATAAAGTGCAATCACAGGAAACTTGTGACTCAGATATTGCTAATATGGGTAATAATAATATTGTCCCATATGATCAATATGTGATCCAAAGTGAGAATGTGATTGAACCAAGTGATATATCTTCTGCAGTCAATGATGACTATGTTTTGATGAATACACTGCATGTGCCTGATGATTCTGTTACCTCAGGCGAATGCCTATAAAGAACAAATTGCTATTTATGAACAATGTGCTAAGTTTGAGTTAACTACCCGTGAGCGGAAATGGATGACCAAATGCGTATAATTATTAGAAAAAGTAATTTTAGAGAAGAAGTGTTAAAACAAGAGTTAAACTCCTTACAAGAAAAGCTTTCTAAAATTGTTAAGCAAAAGCAAGAGCTTCAAGAAAATGTTAAAGTGCTTAAACAAGAATTTAACGCTAAGGAATCAAAACTTTTGAATGACTTTTCTAATCTAAAACTTTGAAAAACAAGCTTGAAAATAAGTTATGCGTACAAGGAACACCATTGATTACTCACATGGTCACTAAGCATAGAGTTTTAGCGATAAGCATAGTATTCCCATTATTAAGGAACCCAACCACGAGTATGGTAAGAAAGCAAGAGAAGCTCGAAAGGTAATCTATGATGGCTATGAAATCCTTAAGCCTAGGCGAAAACCTAGTTCTTGTTGAGTGCATCGAGGAAGATAAGCGATTAGAAGAGGTTACTAGGAAGAAATTGGATGAAAAACTTAAGAGTCCTCATGCATAGAAAACAACATCGGTTTAAAACACCCAACTATGCTAAGGATAATTGGATTGCATTTAACAAGTTTAGACCTCAAACACGGTGACCCCACGAACAAGTGTTACGGAAAAAGGATATGGACATGAAAAAGGCGATGAGTTTGTTGAGCAGAATCCTCCATGTAGGAGAATGGTTCCGACCATGTATATCCCCAATACACCAATGCATTTAGTTCCTAGATCTATTCCCACTAAGAGCAAGACCTTAATCAGTCAATATGTTATTTATCAGTTATTTGTTGATTTTTAGAAAACATGTAAGATAAGGATCACACCCACTGGGATAGCTGAAGGGGAAAGAGGTTTTGAGCAAACTAAAGAATGCTATTTAACTGATGTCATGTCTTTCTTTAAACAATTAAAAGGTCAATTTGAGAGTCTTAAAAGGGGATGGATTCGGATATTAAAGAAATGGAAAAGGAATTTGATGCAATGATAGTTGAGGTCAATGACTATGAGCGAAATTAAAATATAATGAGATTGAGAGGAAGAACTTGCATACCTTAAATGAGAATCGATTTACGAATGTATCACTCAAGATGTGTTTTACTTGCCACAAATTGTTCAATTAATGCATCTCAATTTCATGAATTATCTGTTGCTCGAAAGTCTCCCATGATCGTGTCATTGAGCTTGAGAAAACTAACTCTAAATTGCATGATAAAGTTGAGCAGGATGATCATGATAACTGGTGAAACAGTTTTCTAAATTGGAAGTTGAGCATCTTGCTTTGCAATTAAAATATCAACATCTAAAAGAAAATGTTAAAACCTCAAATATCAAGACATCCTTGGATGCTCCCGAATTTGATGCGATTTTGAAATCGACAAGCGTGATGAGCAGATTCGAGCTCATTGTAACACGATCAGAAAAATGAGAACCCAAATTTCACAATTAAAGGGTGAAAAGAACAATGTGACAGGCTCCCAAATGCCTCCTCCTTTAGATTCTCAGAGTTCTCAAACTTTTCATCTTCAAAACTTGGTTAATGTTTTACAAAAGGAAAATGAGAGTTTTCTAGAAGAAAATGAAAAAGTTAAACTTCACTTTAAAGAGTTATATGATTCAATGAAAGTCACTCGTGACAAGAACAACGAAAAAATAACGTCTTTACAAAAGAAATTGAGAATCGAGGAGTCGGGAAAAGGGAAAATGCCACTTGTCTTTAATGAGAATGTTGCATCAAAGTCATCTGCAGACTCTAAATATCTTGTGTTATTAAATACATTCCTCCTCATCTTAGGAATAACGAACTTGTATTTCATAATTATCTTGCTCGCCTTAAGGATAGTCTAGAATGTCTCCGTGAGATTGTAGAAGAGGATTTCATTAATAAGCCACTTGATAGAGAAATTAGGTTTGCTTGCATTCGGGCCAAACGATCTCGGGAGATGTTAGAATGTTTAATAGCAACATGTCCTAAATCCTTAGGTGCGAAAGGTAAAGTTGTGATGCCTTGCTCGATGCCTAGTGATAAGTATGCAACTCATTCTATGCCCGATACTAAGAAAGTAAACTCTAGAGTGCCTTCAAATAGTTCGGATCCACACACTTCTAGTTCGGGAATGAAAAAGTAGCAAAACCAACTAATGTTCCAATTCCTCTACAGGGGTAAGAAGTGACACCAAAGCAAGCGGGTCAAAGCCTCAAGGCAATACAAAGAATGATAGGACCTTGCATGCTAGGAATGTTCGGTGGAAGAGAGTAGAAGATCACCTTAGGGAGAATTTGAATAAAGCGAATCGTGTTGATTCTAGTGTTAGCTCTAAGCGTCTTGTAATTAATCACGATTACGCTACTTTTGGCAAAACATGTAATGATGATTGCGTGGTTTACATTACTAATCTTGAATGTGGTGTGAATGATTTGATTAATGCGGTTAAATGCCTGTTAAGATAGTTAATGCAAAAATCATGCTAAGAAGGCTAGAAAGCAATGGCGGAAGAAGGTTAGAAAACATTGGAAACCCAGGAAAGGAAATTTAGTAACATAGGTTATCGGTGGATACCTCTTGGCATAAATTCAATCTTAATGAGATGTGGACTAAATTATCTAGATCAATGCCCATTAGGAAATGGATGCCTCTTGGTAGAACTATTCCCTTAAGAAGTGAACATACTTTGAATAGGTCTAATCGGACACTAGCATCTTGCATCTATCACGATGATTCCATTGTTTCTATTTACGATGTGGGTGTTCCAATCAATGTTACTAACCAAATGGAACCCATTCTCACATGGGGATCCCAATTATCGATTATCCATTCTTGTCCGTGTTCAACTGCGGATCGTTCAAATCGTTACGTGGTACCTAGACTCATTTGTTCCAAGCATATATTTGGAGACGGTCGCGGCTCATGAACTTCGTGAGTAAATTCATCGGGATTGTTAGATTCGGGAACGATCATTTCGGTGCAATTATGGGTTATGGAGACTATGTTGTTGGTAAAGTGTAATCTCGGGGTATATTATGTTGAAGGTCTTGGTCATAACTTGTTCTCTGTTGGTCAATTACGTGATTCCGATCTAGAAGTGGCTTTTAGAAAACATACTTGTTTCGTTAGAGAACTTGATGGTGTGGAATTGTTAAGAGGAACTCGTGGTTCAAATCTATACACCATCTCTATCGAAGACATGATGAAGTCTTCTCCAATCGCTTGTTGTCAAAGGCTTGAAAACAAAGTCATGGTTATGGCATCGTCGTCTCAATCACTTGAACTTGACACCATTAACAATCTTTCGAGAAAGGACCTTGTAAGAGGCTTACCCAGTTAAAGTATGAAAAGGATCATCTTTGTTCGCATGCCAATTGGGAAAAAGCAAGAAATATGCCCACAAACCCAAACCCACAAATTACATTATGGAAGTTCTACATACCATTCACATGGATTTATGTGGACCGATGAGAGTGCAAACTATTAATGGCAAGAAATATGTGTTAGTTGTGGTTGATGACTACTCCCGATTCACTTGGGTTAAGTTCTTGAGGACAAAGGATGAAACTCGGATGTCATCATTAAACTTATTAAGCAGTGCGAGTTCGACTTAACAAGGCTATCGAAATCGTCAAGCGACAATGGGCCGAGTTTGTTAATAGAGAACTCAGTGAATTTTATGAAAGTGTTGGAATCAGTCCTCAAAGAAGTGTTCCACGAACTCCTCAACAGAACGGTGTAGTTGAAAGACGAAATCGAACTCTTGTGGAAGCCGCTAGAACAATGCTGATTTACTCAAAGGTTCCAACATTTCTATGGGCTGAAGCCATTGCCACTGCATGCTACACTCAAAATCGGTCCCTAATTCACACAACTCATGGAAAAACTCCGTATGAACTTGTCCACAATCGAAAACCTGATCTATCATACCTTCGTGTGTTTGGTGCGTTATGTTACCCAACTAATGAGGGTCAAGATTTAGGCAAATTGAAAGCTAAAGCGGACATTGGAGTATTTGTAGGATATGCACCAAGCGAAAAAGGATACCAATCTACAACAAGAGAACTCGAAATATCATGGAAACAATTCACGTTACGTTTGATGAGTGACCGGTCAAATGGCTCTGGACAATCCATTCGGACCCGCATTTCTAAATAGTCCCATTAGTTCTTCTCTTGTACCAAACTCCTCACCAAAGAACTCCATATGTACCCTTTTCGGAAGATGAATTGAAGAAACTGTTTGATCCAATGTTTGATGAACACTATGAGCCAATTGCTAATGATCATCAAATCCATCAACAGAGGTTGCTCCTATACCATCAATGAAGTTAACCCTTGGTTTCTATGTCACTAAGTCAAGAAGCGCCTTCTGCGATCACTCGGTCTCATCATCAATGCCTCAATCATCAAGTGTACACAATGGAAATGTTTTTGCGATTCTGAGATGATGAAAATCCTTTTGCTCCTCCGGAAGATGAACCCTTTGAAAACATATTTGCTCTGAATCATCATCGAACCATCTTCATCGGGAGAAATCGACTCTGCTACTTTCTTTTGTTCCTCAACAACAACCACATGAACACCTTAGAAAATGGACACATGATCACCCATTGGACAACATCATTGGAAACCCTTCTCGTCCGGTATCCACTCGTCGACAACTTACAATCGATGCCTTATGGTGCTTCTTCAACTCTGTACTCTCTAAGATCGAACCAAAAGGCGTTAAAGCGCTATGAATGAAGGCAATTGGTTCAATGCCATGCAAGAAGAAATTCATGAGTTTGATCGACTAGATGTATGGGAATTAGTACACTGCTCCGACTGTGCTATGATCATTGCTCTAAAGTGGATCTTCAAAGTAAAACTTGATGAGCATGGTGATGTTTTAAAGAACAAGGCTCGATTGGTTGCAAAAGGATATCGTCAAGAGGAGGGTATTGACTTTGAAGAATCATTTGCTCGGTTGCACGCATCGAGGCAATCGAAATCTTCTGGCTAATCTTGCAAGTAAGAACATGGTAGTCTATCGGATGGATGTAAAGGCGGCTTTTCTTAATGGAGATCTTAAAGAAGTCGTATCGTCGATCAACGGAAGGCTTTGTGAATCGAGCATCCTACTCATGTCTATCGCTTGAAGAAGGCTCTTTACGGTTTGAAGCAAGCTCCAAGGGCATGGTATGATACACTATCAAAGTTTCTTCTATCTACGGATTCACCAAAGGAGCGATTGATCCGACATTGTTCACCGAATGTCGAGCAAACATTTAATTCACGTTCAAATCTATGTTGATGATATTATTTTGCCTCGGTGACCCCAATGAATGTGACCGTTTTCAAATGAAATGGGTTCCAAATTTCAAATGTCAATGATGGGACAAATGTCATTTTCTTGGGATTACAAATTTCACAAAGTCCGGAGGCATTTTTATAAATCAATCTAAATATGCAAATGAGATTTTAAAGAAATTTGGATTTGATTCTTGTGACCTGTTGACACTCCCATGATAGGCGTACTAAAGCGGATGAGGACCACTCGGGGATCATGGTAGACCAAACAAAATATCGTAGTATGATTGGATCACGATGTACCTCACGACCGATGAACCGGACATTTTGTTCATTGTTTGCATGTGTGCTAGATATCGAGCTAAGCCTACCAAAAAGCACCTTGAAGCGGTTAAGCGGGTCTTCGGTATCTCAAGGAACCATCAATATGGGACTTTGGTACCCGAAGGACACCGGTATGTCACTAACGACCTATGCGAGATGTTGATCATGCGGGATGTCAAGATACACGTCGAAATACGTGCGGAGGTGCTCGGTTTTGGGCGATAAGCTTGTGGTGGTCTTCAAAGAAACAAATGAGTACTTCTATATCCTCTATAGAGGTGAATACATAGCCATGTCATCTTGTTGTGCTCAAATCCTATGGATGAGATCCCAATTATCGACTATGGCTTTGAATTCAACAAAATCCTCTGTCTTGTGATAATAAAAGTGCTATTGCTCTCTCATGAAACAACGTTCAACACTCAAGAGTAAAGCACATCGACATTCGACATTATTTCATCAGGGAGCAAGTGGAGAACGGTGTGGTGGAACTCTATTTTGTTAGGACCGAATACCAATTAGCAGACATCTTCACCAAAGCTCTTCCTAGAGAACGTTTTGAGCTTATCCTTCCACGACTTTGTCTAAAGAGTCTACAACCGGAAACACTCAAACGTCTTCAAGAGGAAGACGAGGAGTAAAGGTCTTTCTTCATCCATCTCTTGTAAATATTTATTCAAAAAGCAAAATACAAAATTACAAAACCTACAAAAAGCAAATAGAAAAATATAAAACTTTCAAAATCCATAAAATTTAAAATCTTGAAAAAAAATTTCAAAAATATTGTCATTTTGTCATGTTTTCCTCGATTCGATAATATCTACGGTCTTTGTGTTGTCATTCAAAGAATGACACGGGTCTTTAGATGTTGTTCAAATGTTTAAAAAATAAAAATTAAAAAAAAATTTAAAAAAAAAAAAATTGGGAGAAAGTAAAACTATGGTTTATTGTCATTTCAGCGATAACCCGTTTTTCAAAGAAAAACGAGCCATGCTTTATCTTAAATCTTCAAACCTCATGCTCGATTCTAAAACAAATGTTTTCATTAAAAGGACAAATGTTTCCTTTCAAATATTTTTCCTTCAAATGATTCTTCGAAAAATATTTGTCATCTAATGAAAACAAAATTGATTTGAAAATACTTGGACTCTACTTTTGAAAATCATCCGGCTTTTCATTTGTCAAAATCTCTATCCTTCAATCAACAACATATGTCATTGATTGAGGGAGAATATTTCAATCAAAAGAGTATTTTTCAAACAATTGAGAAGGTCTACTCTTGAATAATAAAAAGAACAATGTTTTACAATATTGTATACAATTGATACAAGACATTTGTTATAATTATGTTTTCAAAAGATACTCAAGCATATTTAATCTTTGGAGTCTAAAGTCTCAAACTTGATCCTTATCGGTTAAATGTTTCTCATAATCAAGTCACATCTCCCTCAAAGCTTTCAAAATCAATTTAAATCTCTGAGATCACAAATCTCAAATGATTTGAAAATTGTGATCGGGGAGAATTTGTGATTTAAATTGGATTTAAAGCGATGATTCGATAAATGGTTTCACAAGTGTTTAGCAAGCTTTCCTCCCACATGTGCCAAACGATTTCAAATTTTCCATGCACATGTTGAGGGAGCATCTTTTAAACCACAAAGAATTGAAACGTGATTGATTTGTCTCTAAGTGCGGGTTCCTTCTAATATGTTCAAAACTCTTTCAAACCTCGAGGCACATATTGAGGGGAGCAAACTTATGAAAACCTCATCCTTCCCAATATGCTTTATCTACTTGATTTGATCAAGGAAGTGATGTTGATATCTTTTAGAAAATGGTAATCAAAGAAGTTAATCCTTCCTCTTGCCTCCGTGTGCCAAAACGATTTCAAATACATGATGCACATGTTGAGGGGGAGCTCTTTTCTAAAAATATCAAAAACAATTCGGTACAAAATGCTTTGATAATATATCACAAGTATCTGGATTGATTTTCAAATGGTTTTCAATTGGTTCCAATGGCGGATGAACAATACCAAATAGACCGACCAAATTTACTTTATGTATGGTGATATAAGGATGATAAGGTTAGGTATTAGTTCCCATGATCCGCTGAACCGGAGGGATCTACCGAGGACAATCCACTAGATAGTGTAGAAGTCCTTAGGTATGATGAAAAAAGGAGAAAATGAGAATATGGGAAGAGTGCGGATGAGACATAGCTAGTCTTGGAATAAACCCAACAAGGTTCTAGTAATGAAGTCTCGGTAAGCATTGAAGGGTTGAAGAATGAAAAAGAAATGAAATGAGAAAAGGGTGAAAAGAAATAGCCTCCAATAATTCAACCTTAGGGCGATAACGGGTTCAATACATATACTCTTGGTGGTTACTAAGGTAACACTGGTATTGAAGACAAGGCGTCATGGACCCGTGACGTACTACACTAAACTTCCCAAGCTACTCAAGTTCCTCTTAAAGGGCTTGTTTCATTCTCACGGGAACCCACATAATCTATCGACTTTCTCTTAGAGATTGTTGATATTGAAGAAGGAGACCCTCTCCCTAGTCTCCGATATAGGAAACCAAATGGGCACTATTGAGTCTAGAGCCACGAGATCATCTATAAATCTCATTAGGACACATCATCTTTGAAGACTCACGGTTTCACACAATGTGAAATGTGAGAATATATTTTGAGAGTCCTCGCATTATCCTTGTGGTATTGCCAAGACTTGTTGTGTCATCTGGACTTCATCAATGGAGCGATTCAAAATTGAATTGTTCCTTGTCCGAGAAAATGGATTGACGATTCCTTTGAAAAACCGGTCGGTGTGCTAAAAATTCTTTTCTTTAGCATGTCGACTGTGTATTATGTTTTCAAAATCAAAAAGGATATTTATGATTGATAATTGATTTTCCATAAAACCTTCGTTGTATTGCAAAAACCTTTATATATTTAATACACGATTGTTTTCAAATCATTTTCATCAATCAGTGAATCTCAATTATTTGGTTCACTCATTCCGTGTTGTCTTCTTTGAGACGTTCGGTTTGAGAACGGCTAGAAACATTGCGAAACCACATCAAGGAAATTCTTAGGAATTATACGATCACGAGCGATGTTGTCTTGATCAGCGAGGAACCATGGGCGTGTACCTCAATTCAACGAAAGTGATCAAAGACACTTTCGTGCATTTTATTGCTAAGCTGTTGTATGCGGTACACCCGGCGTTTGCAAGTGATCGAATGAAGAGATCAATCCATAGCCGCATGCTCACACAACACATTCATTTCTAAAGAAATCATGATGAAGTGCATCAACGACTCGATATTTTCACTCCATGCTTACGCTTTGCTGCTGCTGCAAATATCATGAATCAACTAAAGCTTCCACTACTCGATAAGAAGAAATCATGATCCGAATGTGAGCATGTCGGTCCATAATGTCACAACATCACATAATACCAACACTACAAAGGATGAGTCGAGATTTATGGTGGTGATGATCTCAAAGGCGGCTCAACACTCATTATCACGTGGATCGGTTAAAGACCTCCACTTGGATTATCCAAACATGCAAAATGAAGAATCAAAGACTACGAGCTCTTGAGCAAAGAATAGGAACAAGAATCCAAGAACAATCTTAATGTAATATATGTTTGTATTCAATGAAATTTGAGGTGACCTCCTTAGGGAGATTGTTAGGATTTAGTAAATCCGGTTATTAAAGTGTCGGTCACCTCAAGTATATGTAATCGTTAAAAGCTCGTAGTCGTAGTTATTTAAAGTTAAGTAGTATTTAGTTATGTAACACCGTGGAGGTCGGACGGGTCTTTACCCATGTATGCGATCCACACCCGTAGGTGGCGATTTGTGTAAGACTATAAATACTCTCTACCTCCCAAGGTAGAGAGTTGGAGCTCATAATAAGATTTTCACTTTCTCTCATTAAGTTCCCAAACCTCTAACTCTTTCTCTCTCTAAAACCTAATAGTATCGCCTTGTGTGATCATGGTTTGATGTGTTTGTGAAATCCAATATGTAACAAGCACTAAAATCATTACATTAAAGAAAAATCAAACATGTAAATACTGCAATTTAAATAACCAAATTTATCCACTAATCCTCTTACTCTCATTGGCTATCAACTAATTTCAAACTTCAATTAAACCTTAATTTTTCCCCATGAAACATGTATATACATCGGATGTCACCATGAGACTTAAGATTTAAGAAATGAAAATTTTTACACAACAAACACTTAAACCCGACTACATAATAACCTCAAACCTAATCCAAACTTGCCAACCAAACCATAGTCTCAAAACCAAAATTACAATTAAAGAGACCATAAAAAAGAAAAAAAATCTAATATGAAAAGAATTGGATTCATGGAAGCAGATAAAATTACGGTTTGTTGGCAAGAAATACATGAACTTCAAATCGACTTGTACTAAAAAGCGACTTGCTAAGATTAGTAACGATGATCTCATGCAAAACATTGTATTGATAGATGGAACAAATAGAGCTATTTAAAGACTAATGAAATGAGAGAGAAAAATCGATGAACCGCAAAAAGACGTAATTGCTCCATTGTCTGGAAGATGAATAGTTCTATCTAATGCTATGAGAAGGGCAAATGATATAAAACGATCTTAATCTAAAGAATAGCAATTTTCAAGAAAAGCTTTCTATATTTGTACAAAAATAAGATGTACTTCAGGTAGATTAAACCTCATTGTTTTCCATTTTAAAAGGTGACAAAAGGAGCTTACTTATTCCTTGAGAATGGTGGCTAACTTGAGTTTTTGCCTCAGCAACCATAACCTATGTCCTTTTTTGATGACTGAGTCACGTAGATGGGAGATAGTTTTTCATTGATCCACATAAATTATAATTGTTTGCATCGTTTTTTTAAACCGCTCCTAAGATGTAGATGTGGAATTTTTTCACGCTAACTTGTTCCAAGTAGCAGTTAAGAATAACACATAAATCCTATTTTCACGGCCTCTTTACCACTTTCACAAAACAAATATCAATATGGTATTATGTGTAATGTTGTCACATTGTTTCACCTTAAAACTAAAGAGTAGTTTAGAATTTTAGAAGATGACACCTTAATAAGAATCCACATTGTTAGCCTTAATAGTTTTATTAGAAGTGATGGTCATTCACGTTTAGGAACTTTGTATCATGTGTTAGATATCGTGATAGAATAGTCAACGGGCTCGTGGATTGGGATAAGCTAATTAGTTAAAAGATAAACTAAGCCTAGCCGTTTATAAGCTTATTTATCCCACGTCCAAATCCAAGTCCACGAAAGCCCAAAGAAAGCCCAAGCTAAAGCCTTTAGGGTTTTATGCCTCTTGTACTATAAATACCCCTCAAATGGTCATTTGAGGGTGTGTAAAAGTGTGTGTGTGTGTGTGTGTATTTTCTCTCTCAAGGAATATACAACTTATTGTTTGCATATCTTTATCCTCACATCATACACGGATTCTATATTCAAGTCACCACTCATCTTAATCTTTCCTTCTTTGTTTTACGCATATGTTTGTGTTTGGGTTTCACGAGTTCTACGCATAACTTTGGTTAACGTGGGTATTACGTGATAAGGTTGATATATCGTAGTGGTCCTACAATTGGTATCAATCGCCTAACAATGGTTTAGGAGTGTTTGTGTTTGTTTTGAAGTTTGGTATACGCATAAAGCTCTCGTTAGTCATATTTGAAACGCTTAAAGCTTTAATTTTTGCACTCAAAAATTCAAGATTCTTGTGGTTTAAGGTTTATTTGGTGCTAAAGTTTCGGTTTTTGCAAAAGTTCGAAGCTTTACGTGTTTTTCTTCATTTTTAAGCTCGTTTTTGGTTCTTTGGTCATTTCTACTCGTAACTTTTCTAAGCACTTTGGGTGAAAAAGGTTAACATTTTTGGGTTATTCGAGTGTTTTTAAGGATATCTGTGCAAGAGAAATTGTTTGAATCGTTGGAAATTTTTTACGAGTAGGTCAATACCCTAGTTCTACTCGTAAGAAAGTCAACTACGCATAAGCTTCTACTCGTAACTTTTTGGTGAAGAATCTTCGAGCTATAACGGTGACTCAGTGCTTCCCTCACTTGGATAAGTGTGTGGAATACTTCGACTTTTGGATATCTTTTACACTGTGATAGTGTAAAGGATTTTGGATTCTACTTACGCGTAAGCCATTCCTGCGTAAGCCATTCCTACGCGTAAGCTATTCCTACGCGTAAGCACTCTTTTCTGGCGTAAGTTGGGTTCTACGCATAAGAATTTCCTCGCCTAAGGATTCCTACGCCTAAGCATCCTACGCATAAGATCCTACGCCTAAGCCTCGTCTCGCGAAATTCAAATTTTGGTTTAAGCTGTGAAAATTTTGGTCAAAATTCAAATTTTGGGCCTAAATTCAAATTTTTAGTCAAATTTGGCGTCAAAATTGTCATAACTCAAAATTTTCGTGCGACCTTAGAATTGATTTTTAAAGTGAATTTCAAATTTTGGGCGAAAATTTTTAAGAACCGAGTTTACGAGTACGACTTTCGAGAAAAACCTCAATCGAGCTTAATCTTCATCAACCACAACTCCTTTATCGTTGAATCGATCCTACATCATCTTTATCGATCATACCTTCATCAATGGCAACTCAACAAGACATTCATGCAGCGGTGCGAAAACCGACCTCCTATGTTGGCAAAGGTGGTTATCTTCAATGGACAAGTCGAATGCTCCGCTACATCAAGACTAAACCTAATGGGAAACTCATGATTAAATCCATTCGGGATGGACCCTTCAAGCCTCGACAAGTCCAAGTCCACGGAAATCTCGATGCAACACCTCCGTCGCACCATCTTCTCGTCTTCAATACGAATTTGAATACACCGAGAGGATCGAAACAAGTCGAAGCGGATGACATGGCAATTCATATTATCCAACGGGTTTACCAATAGACATCTTTCTTTGCGGTGAGCGGTTGTGAACCGCTTTGATATGTGGGAGCGTGTTAGACGACTTTGTCATGGAGCAAATTGGTCATCAAGACATCGAGAACAAGTTGCTAATCGAATGGGAAAAGTTCACTTCTACACGGGAGAATCCATTGAATCCTACTATGGAAGGTTTTGCACTTTGATGAATGAGCTAATCGAAACAAGTCGACACCCGAACTATCGTTCAAAACATCAAGTTCTGAACAATCTTCCGGAAGAATGAGGACGATATGTCACTATTGTCAACCAAACAAAAGACTTACATCGGTGAACTTTGATCAAGCGAATGATTTTCTAAAACAAAACCAAGTGAAGTGAATGAAGTCGGGAAAGAAAGATTGGCAAAGAATCATGATCCATTGGCACTCATTGCAAAGACTCAAACTTGGTGAATACACAACAACAAGCTTCATCATCTTCCAACAACAACAACTTGCAAGAATACATTCCACAACCACAACAAAAATTCTATCCGGATCAACAATACGGGAACAAGGAATCATCGATCCCGAAAATGACCCGAGCGACCTTGCAACAGATATACTCTTTCTTGGGTAGCGACTAAAAGTCGCTATTCCACACCAACTAACAACAACCAAAGGATTTCAAACACTGCAATGAGCAAATTGCATAGCGGGTGTGAATATGGGTAATCAAGGTCAAATGGTTGGAGTTATTGGGAATCGGCGAGGATATGCTTGGATTTCGTATGGGTAATCACGGTTCCATATCGAGGTAATCGAGATGAGACAAAATGTTGGGAATAGGCGTTGGGTAATCGAATCGAATGTTGCGGCTCCGGTTGTTGGGAATCATGGAAATGTGAATCGGGGTAATCATATTAAGTGTTATAACTGTCAAGGCATGGGTCACATGGCAAGGAATTGTCCTACTAAGCCGCCCAAGAACGATCTTGAGTATCTTGAAAACATCTGTTGGTACAAAAGGCACGCTGGGATTCGGTTGAGTCTTGAGGAACATGACTTTATGGATATTATGGATGATTTGGAAGACCTCGAGGAAATCAATGAGAACGCATCTTCATGGCAAATCTTCGTGAGACTAAATACGACTCGACTCGGGCGCTCCTGCCTATGGCCAACGCAGATGTCGAGGTAACAATCATTGATCCATGCTATAACAATGTCATATTTGATGTGTTTACTCATGACGAACGCGATTACGTGACGCCAAGACCTACTTATGATACATACATGGACAATCCGAGTTGTAGCAATACTAACTCGAAACTCGATGTGGATCCTAGTGGAGGTGTGTGGCACAAAATACTAAGACCGATGAGGAAATACGTGCCTATTTTGAATCATTAATCAATAAGCGTGGCATTGAAATTGAGAAAGTGAGTAAGGTCAATCGCGAAGTTAAGGCCGCGAATAAGAAATTGACCGCCGAGCTTGAGAGTTACAAGGAGCACGCCAAAGCCTATGAATTTCATACAAACAAAATGTCCGAATTAGAAATTGGTTATCGAGATTACTTTTAAGAGAAAACAATTGCAACTCAAGTATGACACACTTGATGTGAATTTAAACTTGAAAATAAAATCTTTAAACAAGGAAATTTCGATCTAAATGACCAACTTTCTAAACAAAAAGCAATTTTTTTGATCTTGAAAAGAGAAGAAAGCAGTTGATTCTCGATTTTTCAAAGCGAGAAGATTCTCTTCTTGATGAAATTCTTGATAAAACGGAAAAAATCAAAACATTGGACAATTTGCTTCTTACAACGGGTCATTCACTAAATCAAACAAGATGCTTTCTAACCAAGTAAATCCACGTTTTCATACTTCACAAAGATGGCACTTGGTAACGACCCTTCTTCGTTTCTCAAGAAAGCTCGAAATATCGAATGTGTTGCACAATGGAAAACCTTTGCATGAACCTATAATTGTGCATGATTCTCTTGAAGCGTTGGAACTATCGAGGAGAGTAGATAAAAAATGAAACAAAAACATCCGGAAATCAAACCAATTGATTATAACACATGGAACAAAATTAATGGTATTCCTTTTGTTTCTCAAAAAGAAAAGTCAACGTTTTCCACCACACCAAGTGTTTCAAACAAAGTGTCAACACCAGTTTCAAAATCAGTTTCAAAACCAGTTGTTGTCTCCAAATCTCTTTCGAACATTGAACAAATGTCTTTAAACAATCCTTTAACACAAGTGATGCGAGAAGTATTTTGGAAAATGTGAAAACTAGAATTGCGGATCTTCAAGAGACAGTGAAAACTAAAACCAATATTACAACAAACATACGGTTTAATAGTTTTGATATTGAGCAGAAAAAGTTTTTGAAACTCAATTGCCCTCACCCGACTACCATCAGCTCAAGGGTAATTCATTTTGAACAAGCCTTTTGAAAAAACAGTGACTTTGTCAAGGACCATAAATCCACAGGTAAAGCAAGCTAATGAAAATGTTGAACACATCAAAGTTTTGGAAAATTTAAATGATTCTCTCTTGAAGATGTTCGACTCTCGATATTATGTCCATCATTTTGCAAACATATTCTGTTGAAGATCATGAAAGACTCGATCGAGACCTCAAATTGTTTCAAAATATGAAAAAGCTCTTGTGAAACTTGAAAAGAAAATGTGTCATATTTTAAACAACTTGATCGAAAAAGCGAGGAATGCAAGTATGACAAATTGTCGTATGAGCGTGCCTACAATGACATGAAAGCTAAAATGATCTTTTGAGGGCTCACCGGAAAGTCAAAAAGGAAAGGTAGTGGAAGCGTGATTAAAAACCATTGATGAGGAGAAAGCAAATGTCACCAAACCGGTTTCAAAACCAAAATGTACTTTCTATGCCTCCTCCAAAAGTCAATGAGAAAATGTTTCATCAAAACCAATCACTCCACCGCCCCACCTAAACAAAATGTTGATAAGGGAAAGCGGTTATCGAGAAACCAAAAGTTTTAACACCGGCCTTTTTAAGATGAGTACCACTAATAAATGCGCCTCCACATCTAAAGAGACTAGGATAGTGAAACCACCTCCCTTCATAAAATGTGAATCCTAATGCGTGTGCCTCACCTTCTACAGGACTAGAAAGCACCTCTAGGAGCAGCAGACTAAAGCCTAAGAGCAATACAAGGAACAATAGAGTCTCGATCGCCTCTAGGAGTAGTAGCTTGAATAAAGAGAAGAAAGTAGAAGAACACCCTAGGAATTTCTGACTTTTGAATAAGAAAGACATTTCATCCGAATGTCTTGAACCTATGAAACTTGCTAAGTCTAATGAATGTGTTGAATCTCTTTGTTTAACTTGCAAGAAATCTTTAAATGTTCAAGATGATTGTGTTTATAAGAATGTGAATGATAAGCCTGTTAAGAAGAACGTCCCAAAAAGTAATTACGCTAAACGAGTAGGAAGACTAGTTGCAAAACTTAGGCTTTACACTACTAACAAGAACCAACGTGTATACTTTAGGGATGATATTTGGAAACCCACAGGTAGAACTTTCACACTCAAGAACGGTACAATAAATGATAAACCAGAATTCCCTGGAACAACCCTCGTTGAGTGTGCTCAGGATTTTACCTCTAACCCAAAGGAACCTAACTCCAAACGGTTTCCACAATATTCTTTTTCTGTAACTGGCAGGTTATCAAAATTTGTCTTTGGATCGTCGACTCGGGTTACTCCAAGCACATGACCAGGAATCTGAAGCTGCTGATCTATTTTATGCGGAAGTTCATGGGAACCGTGCGTTTGGAAATGATCATGTAGCAGCTATCATGGGTTATGGAGATCTACCTTTTGGAAATTATTTGATCACTCGGGTTTACTATGTCGAAGGGTTGGGACACAATTTGTTTCGATCAGGCGATTACGTGATGCGATTTAGAGGTTGCTTTTAGGAAAATGCTTGCTTCGTTAGAAACTTGGATGGCACCGATCTCTTAACGGGAATCGTGATACAAACTTGTATGCTATCGACATCAATCGAATGGCCTCTTCATCACCAATATGTCTTATGACAAGAGCATACGGAACACGATCTGGTTGTGGCACAGACGGTTATCCCATCTCAATTTTGACACCATCAACAATCTTGCCAAAGATAACATCGTCAACGGACTTCCAAAGTTCAAATACACCAAGGATCACTTATGTCCATCATGCGAACAAGGAAAAAGCAAAAGAGCATCATATAAACCCAAATCCGTACCTAGTTCGGAAGCTAAGTTGCATATGTTGCACATGGACTTATGTGGCCCAATGAGAGTTGAAAGCATTAATGGGAAAAAGTATATTCTTGTTATCGTCGATGATTATTCGAGATATACATGGGTTAAGTTTCGAGATCAAAGGCGAAGCACCATGCATCATCATCACCTTTAAAGCGTATTCAAGTACTTCTTCAAACTCCGTGGGGTTGTAAGAATGCACAACGACACGAAATTCACTAATCGGGAGTTAAGAACTTATTTTGAAGATGTTGGAATTACTCATCGGACATCACCGTTAGAACTCCACAGTGAGAATGGGGTAGTTGAAAGAAGAAATAGAACTCTTGTGGAAGCTGCTTTCACGATGCTAATCTATTCTTGTGCACCGTTATTTCTATGGGTGATCTTTGCTTGCCATTGCTTGTTTCACTCGTAACCGATCCCTTATCCATCCAAGATTCAATAAAACCCCATATGAAATATTGAACAACGAAACCGGATATCTCTTACTTTCACGTGTTTGGCGCTTTGTGCTATCCTACGAATGACAGAGAAGATCTTGGAAAACCGAAAGCAAAGGTGATATTGGAATCTTCATTGGATATTCGAGATAACTCGAGGGCATTCGGGGTGTATAACGAAGGCTAAGGAGGATCATGGAGACGATGAATGTGAAGTTTGACGAACTTTCACAAATGGCTTCGAGAGACTCGCTCTAGAACCCGCACTAAACCGGCGGACTTACGGACACATCGATTCGGGACTCGTACCTCAAAGAGCTCAATCAACTGCGTATGACAATCCTAAAGAACAAGAATGGGAGAATTTCTTCGAGTTAATGTTCGATGAATACTATGGTGGAACTTCGACAAATGCATCAAACCATCATTCCGCTGCACCCGCTCAAAATCATCCACCACCACCAACAGAAGATGCATCTACAACGGTCGAAACCAATGCACCAACTCCATCAACATCATCTACATCTACTCAAGTTATTGCACCTGTTCTACCAGCAGTTGATGAGCAAAACCAAAACCAAAACGATGCAACGTTAGATGAAGACTTATTTGAAAACCCGTTTGCTACGGAATCAGCTGAATCATCTTCATGCTTACGAGAACCATCTAACTAGCATACGTTTAACCAACGGTATCCTTCTACTCTGAAGTGGACTAAAGACCACCCAATTGAACAATTTATTGGTGAACCTTCAAGGCCAATTCAGACGAGACGCCAACTTGCCACCGATTGCGACTTGTGCATTTACCTTTGCTCAATTAGCAATCTAGAACCAAAGAACATTCGTGAGGCAATGGCAGATCCCGCATGGATAAAAGCAATGCAGGAGGAACTTCTTCAATACCGTCTACATGATTCTTGGGAAATGGTTCCAAGACCAATTGACATTCGAGTCATTGATCTCAAATGGTTATGGAAGAACAAACGGGATGAAGAAATGACTGTAATTCGCAACAAAGCTCGTCTTGTGGCCAAAGGATACGAGACAGGGAAGAGGAATAGACTTTGAAGAGTCATTCGCGCAAGTAGCTAGACTAGAAGCGATCGGGATATTCTTGGCCTATGCACTCACAAAACATCACGGTTTATCGGATGGACATTAAGACCGCGTTCTTGAATGGAACTCGAAAGAAGAAGTGTCGTGAGTCGGCCGAAGGCTTCATAGACATGGAACATCCGGACTCGTCTACAAACTCAAAAGGCAATCTATGGTTTAAAGCAAGCTCAGAGCGTGGTATGACGAACTGTCCTCCTTCCTTATCCAAAACAATTTCACCAAAGGAACAGTTGATCCTACCTTGTTTACTCAAAATGCAAAACGACATTTTGATTGTTCGATTTACGTGGGCGACATCATCTTTGGGTCCACTAATCCGAATCTTTCAAAACATTTTGAAAATCTCATGAAAAGTAAATTTGAAATGTCCATGATGGGGAACTAAAATTTTTTTCTTGGTTTACAAATACATCAGTCCCTCGTGGAATTTTTATAAATCAAGCTAAATACACATCCGAGATTTTGAAAAATCATGGTATGGATAATCGTGACTCGGTCGAACACCAATGGTAACTTCACCAAAATTGGAGCCGATTTTTTGGGAAACCTATTGATCCGAAGAAATATCGAGCATGATTGGTTCTCTCATGTATCTCACGCTAGTCGACCGGATATTCATTTCTTTGTTTGCTTATTAGCTCGGTTTCGAGCAAAGCCTACCGAACCGCACCTCAAAGAGGTTAAGCGGATCTTCGGTACACAAGACATCCATTCACATGGGACTTTGGTATCCGAAGGAATCTGGATTTGATCTAATTGCCTTTTCGGATCACGGGCCACGCAGTGATCAAGTTACAACAAAAGTACATCCGGAGGAGCACAATTTTGGGTGAAAAGTTAGTAAGTCGGTCTTCAAAGAAACAAGATTGCCTTTGCACTTGTCAACCGTGAAGCCGAGTATGTGTCTCTATCTGCGTGTTGTGCTCAAGTTCTATGGATGAGAACACAACTCACAGATTATGGCTTTACTTTCGATAAAATACCTATGTATTGTGACTCGAAAAGTGCCATAGCCATATCATGCAATCTTGTTCATCACTCAAAGACTAAGCATATCCGTGTCCGCTATCACTTCATCAAAGAGTACGTCGAAAATGGTATTGTTGAATTATTCTTCGTGAAGACTGATTACCAACTCGCCGATCTATTTACTAAAGCCCTTCCAAAAGAAAGGTTTGACGATTTAGTTCGACGACTTGGAATGCGAAGTCTAACCCCTGAGGAGTTAGAACGTCTTCTCGATTCTTCTTGAAAATGATTTTACAAAAAGCTTCGCTGTAAATATTTTTGAAAAACAAAATACAAAATTTGAAAAACCAACAAAAGCAAAATATAAAAATATAAAATTTTCAAAAATACAAAAACAATTGAAAATCAAAAATACAAAAATATTCTTCTCACGACATGTCTCTCGTATAATCGATATTCTGTACGTTTCTAGAAATGTCATTCATCAATGATACGGGCATGTACAGATGCTTGAGCGAGAGTTCTTTAATTGTTTTCTAAAACATGTTGTCTCTCAAAATTTCTTCAAATAATGGCTTTCGTATACTTCAGTACGAAACCCGGACGAAAATAATGACTTTTGATTATTATTTCAAATCAAAACTCGTGCTTTGATCGAAAAATGAGGTGTACGCTTCAGTGCACTACATTTAAAAATGGTGAGAAATCATCATCATCTTGAGCACCTTTTCAAGATTGTGCAAAAAGATTTTCAAAATCTTTCAAAATATTTTGTGCTCAAGATAACTCCCTCTAAAACCCTTTAATTGATTATTCTTTATTAAAGGGGGAGTTTAAAACAAAATGTTCCAAATTCATGCTTAAATCATATCCGTTTGTCTCCCCTAAAGATTACAAAATGTTGTTTAATCCGTTGATATAAAAAATATCACGAATATGCTATTTTTGAGGGGGAGGAGACGTGATTAAAATGTGATAAAATAGGTTTGAATCTCAAAAGAGCTCGACTCAGTCGTAACCAATGAATTGACGAACAATCATGTACCATCTCGAGAAACTTTCTATGACTTGACCAGGACGGGTAATAATTTCAGGCTAGTTCTCTAGTGATGTAAACGTGTCTCGAATCGGTCTAGCTCGTTTAAAGTCTATCAATTCAAAAAGTGCTAACTCTACCCTCTATGTGCAGAAATCTGTCAAAACTTATAAGCACATGTGAAGGGGGAGTGTTTCTGAAAATATAAAACTCTCAAAGTGTTCCAAACATGTTTTCAATCTTAAACACTGTGAGAGATTTTCAAGAAAAATGGTTTTATGGCAACAATAGGACAGTCATGGAGTTATAAGGTGACTAAGAATAGGAAATCAGTCCTATGATCCGCCAGAGCCGGAGGGATCTACCCAAGGACATCACAAATTGTTAGTATTAGAAGTCCTTAGGTATGATTGAAAAAAGGAGTAACGTGAGAAAGGATAAAGAAGGGGTTGAAGAATTAAAAAGAAATGTAATGAGAAAGGGTGAAAAGAAATAGCCCTCCATATTCAACCTTAGGGCAGAAACCGGGTTCAATACATATGCTACTTGTTGTCACTATATGACACTGGTATTGAAGACAAAGACGTCATGGACCCAGTGACGCACTGCACTAAACCTTCTAGCCACTCAATTCCTCTCAAAAGGATTTGTTTCATTCTCACCGAGAACCCTACATAATCTATCGACTTTCTCTTAGAGATCGTTGGTATTGAAGAAGGAGACCCTCTCCTAGTCTCCGCTCGGAAAACCAAAATGCACTTATTGAGTCTAGAGCCACGAGATTCATCAAAAGATCTCATAGGAACACTTGACATGACATCGCTTGTTGTTCATCAATAAGGACACAAGTGATATATTATAGAGTCCCACGCAGATCTTAGCAATCTGCCGAACATTTATGAGGGAGTTACAATTGTAATCCTCGGTGATTGAATGGAAATTCTGCCGGGGTCAACATCAAGCGACCACGACGGCAGTCACTTGGTAATTCTCCGTGGATTACGCTTAGTGTGTCTCAAGCGGTCTGATCGTGGGGTGATGCTTGGTGTACCTCGGCGACTCATCCGAATGTAGATGTACTTGGTATATCGCGTTATCTCACTTGTGGGACTCCGGTTCGAGAGCGGCCTTTGTGAGAATTAGAGACGTGTTTTCACACTATCTTTGTTAACACCCTCGAAATTCAAACTTGTAAGTGCTGGAATCCGCTTATTACTAACCTGTTTTTATGTTTTCTTCTTATGGAAGCTCTGAAGCGGATGGATCGTGCAGACTCGCCACATGCTCATACCAACAACACATGAAAGTTCTCATCAAAATCAAAGGCTACTCAAAGTTAAAGATGATTCTTCGTCAATGTCAAAGAATCTACAAAGTTTAAAGACTCGAGAACTACATCATTGGTAACCAAAAGACAAATAGAAGTGTGAGCATGGTGGAGAAATACGTGGAGATACCTAACCAACGAAGTTGACAATGGCAGACAACCACATTATCTGATCATAAAGCATGAAGGAACAAAGAATCAAAACTACTCTATATCTACACGCAAAGTTCAAGCTCAAGGAAAGTAGAGACCTAATCAAGTGGAGCATCGTTTGAATGACCACCCCTTAGGGGGAGATTGTTAGCCTTAATAGTTTTATTAGAAGTGATGGTCATTCACGTTTAGGAACTTTGTATCGTGTGTTAGATATCGTGATAGAATAGTCAACGGGCTCGTGGATTGGGATAAGCTAATTAGTTAAAAGATAAACTAAGCCTAGCCGTTTATAAGCTTATTTATCCCACGTCCAAATCCAAGTCCACGAAAGCCCAAAGAAAGCCCAAGCTAAAGCCTTTAGGGTTTTATGCCTCTTGTACTATAAATACCCCTCAAATGGTCATTTGAGGGGTGTGCTTGAAAGTGTGTGTGTGTGTGTGTCTATTTTCTCTCTCAAGGAATATACAACTTATTGTTTACATATCTTTATCCTCACATCATACACGGATTCTATATTCAAGTCACCACTCATCTTAATCTTTCCTTCTTTGTTTTACGCATATGTTTGTGTTTGGGTTTCACGAGTTCTACGCATAACTTTGGTTAACGTGGGTATTACGTGATAAGGTTGATATATCGTAGTGGTCCTACACATATACTTATCACCTCATAAGTATTTTTTTTCACATATTCCACATAGATTAAAATGTAGTACTTTACGATATACAGACATTAAAAATAAATAATAAGGAAAAAAATGCATACCAGTCAACAGCCATCGGTTGCAGCTCAAAGCAATACTACTCATTATGGCCCAAACAACTATATATATCTTCAAATCATTATCTATCATATTCACCCATGCGACACTACTCTTAGAATGCATCACGCCACAACAACACCAAACCAATACCACCAACTACACATCTACTTCTCTCACGAACATGTCCACCATTAACAATTTTATTTGATTCATAAACTGAATCATACAATACCTATAATCTTCTGCTAAATACACCTATACACATCAAAACTACACATACATCAATAAAAATCAAAACTTTATATAAAAAATCCCTACATCAATAAACCACTTTACTAATCAATATGTAAAAAAAACCAAAAACTATACACTAATCATCCCTCAAACACACAAATGACATCATACCAACAAACCACAAACCCTAAAATCATTAAACCAATCCCCAAAAATAACAAACTTTCAGCTCGAAGAACATAATCACTATAAAATTAAGATTAGAAAAACATAATCCTTAGTAAAAACATCAATTAAACATATAATAAGTAAATCAAACACCTAAGGTGATATAACCTATCAAAACTTAAACCACATTCGATTGTTGGGTAATGGGTAGTGTGTATATCTTCCAGCAGCAGTTAAGAAAACATATTCGTTCATTTAGGATTTTCACCTAGGAATACATAAATTCTATTATAGGATTGACTTTCTTTAATCGTTGTACTTGTTTTGGAACACAGGGTTAAGAAGCTTCAGGATAAAGGGTACAAAGGATACGATAATTCTATGTGTTGGAATCACTCTTAAACCTTAATTCAAGTGTTTGTTACTCATATGTAAAAGGTAGCTTATTATGGCCTTTATGTTTGTTTAAGGTCAAGCTTATGTAGAAGGCCTATAAGCTTAGGCCCATGTCCAATAAGGAAAAAGGAAGGAGTGGGAGTGTTTCCTTAGCTCCTTGCCTATAAATACTCTTGTAAACCTTGATTTGAAGGTTGGTTGTTCAAGTTATTCCTTTCACTCATGCCATACGCATAACTGTCTTACTATATCTCGTGTGTGTGTGTGTGTTTGGTTTATTGTTCAATCGCCTTTATCTCTTTCTTGTAAGCTTGTGTTGTAAAACTAGTGACCTAACAGTGGTATCAATCGCCTAACTAGTTGGGTGAATCGTTATTTCTTGAAGTGGGTTTTGGTCCTACGCGTAAGAATAACAAGATACTTTGGTTAAGCTTAAAAATTGTTTTTACACTTTTAATCTAAGATTCTTGTACTTTCAACGTTTTAAGGTGTTAAAATACTTGTTTTTGGCAAAAGTTTCAAACTTTGGCGTGGGTCTAAGTTTTTAAGCTTGTTTTTGTTAGTGGGTGAAGTTCTACAGCGTAACCCGTTTAGCCGTTTTGGTTCATCAAGGTTCACACTTTTGTGTTATTTTGGTACTATTAACGCTATTCCATAACAAAATCTGGTTTAGAAACAAATTTGGGCATATTCATTTTACGAGTAAGATTACGCGTATCAAAACCCTAATCTTCGCGTAACTTTATCCGTGGTTTGATCTTGATTTAGTGGTTTACTCCGTGTTTTCTTGCTTGGATAAGCCTGAAAATACGTCGACTTTGGATATCTTTTGCACTATGATAGTGTAAAAGATCACTTGGGATAAAACCCTAAACTTACGCATAAGCATAAAGCTTACGCGTAGAAATACTACGCATAAGATTCATCTTACGCCTAAGCCAAGTCTTACGTATAAGGTAATCCTACGCATAAGTTTCTACGCCTAACTTTGTGTCTACGCATAACTTTAGAGTCTTTTCCATACTTACGCGTAAGCTAAATTCTACGCATAACTCTTGATTGTTACGCGTAACTTTGGTGTTTTTACGCATAAGTGCTACTTGGATTCGTGTGATTTCTACGCCTAAGGACACTTCAACAACTAAGGTTCATTCGACTACAAAGATCCATTTTTATAACACAAGTTAATCAACATGTCTCAACCACCATACTCTAACTATTTCCCTTACACTTATTCTCAACGACAACAACAACTAAGTCCACAACATCAACAATGGAATCAACAACAAGCAATTTATCAACAACAATTTAATCAACAACATACTCCACAACTTGGAGCAATTCCTCCACCACAAATGGTTCAAACACCGCTAAGCCTTCAAGTTCAACCCTACACAAACGATTTCAATCAACATCCATCAAGGAACACCATGAAGGAACCCACTTGGTTTGCAAAGATGTGTGAAGCTTTAAGCAGCCAACAATCAATTCATGAGGTGGATCACTGATAGACCTCCAATGCTAACTCCGTGAAACTACGATCAATGGGTGATAAGGTTCTTTAGGTTTTGTGATCGAAGAAGCCACATGGAAAGTTCTTAAAGAAGGTTATCTTGGAAGGTCCATTTGAGATGCCTCTCATCATTGTGCCGGAGATCCTAATGCTATTCCACCAAGAGACGAACAAGCGAACATTACTACATTGCGGACTTGAATCCTCAAGAACTTCTACACTATGAAGCGGATGAGCTTGCAATGGAATATATCCTCTTAGGATTACCAAACCCAATTCTTCGTAGTGTTGATGCTCAAAAGACCGCATGAAAATGTGGGATCATATTCGTCTTCTTATGGAAGGATCTATACTCAATCGGGAGGATTTGGAATCCAAAATTTACTTGGCTTATGAACACTTCATGATTGAACACGGAGAGACACTAGAGTCCTATCATCATCGATTTTCGGACATCATCAATGATTTGGATAAGCACAACATCATCATGCCAAGAATTGCGGTGAATACTAAGTTCTGAGTAGTCTTGGTCACGAATGGGAGAAGTATGTCATTTTCTCCGTCAAGCGAAGAATATGCATCATTCTACATATGGATTGTTGTACGATTACTTGAAGCCTCATGAAAAGGAAGTTGATCGGGAAAGGATTCTCCGTGCTCAAATTGCTCCACCTACACATCCGGAAAATCAATAACTTGCCTTATATGCTCAACAAAGTTATCCTCCTCAACAAGCAACTCAACCAACTGCCTCAGTCATTCAAAACGATCATCCACATCAACAATCTCAACAAAATCAATTGGTTCCATACAACAACACCAATGCTCAACCATCTGTCAGTGAAGCTAATGAGGACATCAATCCGTTCGAAGCATTGCAACAAGGATTTGTTATGATTGCTAATGCTTTTGGCCGTTATACCAACAAATCAAACAATCGTATTCGTTCCTCATCTAACACACGCAATCAGGCTGTTGTGAACAATGGACGAGTTGAAGTTCAGAATCGTGGTTATGGTCATCAGATGGGTGGTGGTCAAGGGTTTAATGCTACGGGTAAGAACAACAACGAGCTCAAGTGGTGGAGCAGAAATGCTCGAAATGGGTTAAGCGGTCTTGATGCTACAAGCGCAATGAGAAGGACACTGGCTAATGCATGCCCAAAGCCGAGGACTAGGGTAGTGCTTATTTCAAAGAGGCTCTTCTTTTGGCTCTTAAGGATGAAGTGGTGGATCTCTCACGGACAAAGAACGGAGTTTTATGGCAAATGCAGACTCGGATGATGATATGGAGGACTTGCGAGGCTAATGCGTGATTATGTTGATGGCTAATATGCATGAGCTACACATGAGTCACACAGGCCCAGTGTATGACATCGATGGCTTGTCTCAGTGCCGAACAAACCATATTTATCATCGATCTAATATCTCCGCCAATATCCGAATCCGGCAAGGCTCGAAATATTCAAAATGAGTCATTTACATCACATTCGACGATTTTCAACTAAACCCGTAGTTACATTTGACGATCAAGATGACCTTATGGTTTCCATTGATAATCAAATTGACTCGTGGTTATACTTGAGGATCTAAATAATGATCATGTTGTGACTCCGTTGAACAAACCGAACTTTTCCTCATCGGATCTTGCTCTGTTACTTAAAGACCAACAATCCCAAATTGAAGAATGTTGTGCATTAAATAAGGACTTAAAAGTAAAATGCACTGCTAACCAAGGATTTTGAATGCTTACAAATGCAACTCAATTTTTAAAACTCAAGAAAATCGTGAAAAAGGTTTTGAAGCCGCTTTTACTAAATCTCATCAAAGCGAAAAATATTTAGAGACGGATCGTGATCTAGCCGCTTGAAGAATGCTTTGTTATGCGAGATAGAACAATCAAACATGAACATAAAAAGCAAATTAACGCTCTTACCTTGGAAAATCAAAAAGCTAAGGTGAGTTGTTAACTTGTCAAAAGCAGTTCTCTGCATACAAAAAGCATTCAATGAATCAAATAGATGACCTTCTTGAAGAAATTATCGGATTGCAAAACAAACTTAAAGAGTTTAAAGCATTGTTTACAAACATGGTGAATCGATGTGACTATTGAAAAGTTTACTTTAAAACCCAATCCAAAAGGATATGGACCAACTCTTGCGATTACAAACCTAAGCTTTCACTAAAAACATTCAAACCAAATCACGAAGTTTCACATGCGAATATAAAATTAATGATCTTGTTATGAGTGTTGTTGAATATCATCGTCAAGAGGAATTAGATGCGAAGACGAGAGTCGATCAAAATTAAAAGCATTGTTTACAACAAACCTTTAATTATTCAAAACCGGTTACTTTTGTCACACCAACGGATTCTTCTAACACACCAAGGTTTATCATAAAACACACGAGTCTTCTAATGTTAATCCCCAACCAGATTATGCACAAATTTATGGTCCTTTACCTTCCATTAGTGAAGTAAACTCAAAACACGAAAATCGAAAAATTCTTAGATATTTTGACATTTTCATGGTGACCTCAACACTTTACAAAATGAGATAGAATATCATTACGAAATCAAAGTTCAACATTTTCAATCGCCTCTGGCGCGAGAACAAAGAGACATTTTCGGAAAAATCTTTTACCAAATGTTAAAAATTTGAAAAATTGTGCATTGTCTTGGGAGCAGGACTTTCATAAGGAACTTGGAGTGATGAAGGTCGTTTCGAGAAAATGAAACATCTATTTCTAACACTAAGCGTAAAAAGAAAATGTTGAGAAAAGATGTTGATCGACTCTTGAAAGATGTTATCTGTCTTGATATCCATAATGTTGTGTTATTCAATTCTTTGCCACATGCATCCGATTATATCTCTGCGACATCGTTGATAAGCGTGTAGCTTTTGAAAACACCGAGAATGTGCTTGGATCGAGTCTTTAAAAGCGAAAATGAGCGATTGCTTAACGAACTTTCCTATGCAAAACGTCGTCTTAATTGGTGTCAAAAGATATTCACAATAAACAACTTGCTTTTCAAAACAAAATCGCTCGATTGCATACACAATCTTGATCCTAATTTTGATAAAGCGGATGATCAAAGCGTGTCTTTGAAAAGTCAAATCTCAAAATATGAACAAGAACTTGTAAAAGTTAAGCAGAATATGGTGTCATATTTGATTTACTCAATAAGACTCGTCATGAAGCATCAAATGAACTTGATCACTATCTTGCACACACTAGAGAAGTCATGAATTTTCTTTGGTAATATTCGTTACGAAAATCAAGATTTGATTCACACTATCTCTAAGTTAAGAGAAATGTTAGGAAAGTATGAACAACTTCCGCCTACCGTGATTAAGAGAATAGCACCAATCACACTTAGTAATCGTGAACCTAGAATCCCTACTTGCTAAATCACAAGTTGCTAACGTGCTTCCTTCTCTTGAACAGAATAGTTGCGTCTTTTCCAAGCGTCCGCACTTCACGACCTAGGAGTACTCAATCGAAGAATAGGAAGTCTGCGACCTAAGAAAAGATCAATAAGGAATGCTAAAGTGAAGAACACCCTAGGACTATGAATAAGACTCACATTGCTTCCACTATAGATATTGCGTCGGCAAATGTAATAGAAATAGTGATGTAACGAATGCTAAACCTTTAAGTACTTTTGATATTCATTTGATGCACCTTGTGTTATTTGTCGTAAAAGTATGAATTCGATTGTCATGACAAATGTGTTGCTAAAGCTATAATCTCTCGTTTACGGAATCCTAAGAATCGGAATACCTCTAGGCCCACTAATCATTCTAAGTCCGTGCTTGGTAGACCGCCTTCTTTAGATTCTAAGGCAAGCGTTGTTGTCCACAGCTCGGTTTCACCTCCTAAGAATGTAGTACCACCTAGTGCATTCACTAAGACTAAAGCAAAGAGTAGTTATAGATGGCGAAATGGATATATAACACACTAGGTTTTAAATGGATGCCTAAAATTATTAATGTGTATGTTTCATATACCTTGGAACCCTCTAACATTTCGGGTTCCACATCTACTTCTATTCCATCCGTGTAAATGCATGTGTAATGCGGTGATCTGAGATCATTCTCTGATTTTGATAGCGGATGTTCCCGACACATGACGAGCAACCTTAAATTGTTATCAAACTTTATTGCAAAGTTCATTGGCACTGTCGGGTTCGGAATGATCACTTCACGACTATCATGGGCTACGGAGACTATGTCAATGGGAACATCGAAATCAGCGGGGTTTACTATGTGGAAGGCCTCGGTCATAACTGCTTTCGATGGGTCGGTTTGTGATGGAGATTTGGAGGTTGCTTTCGGGAGAAAACTTGTTTCATTCGTGATCTACAAGGAAATGACCTTATGTCCGGCTCGCGTAATTCTAGTCTCTACACTATCTCTATGCAAGACATGGTTGCTTCATCTCCCATCCGCTTACTTTCAAAGGCAACATCAACAAATCCGGCTATGGCACCGTCGTCTCACATCTAAACTTTCAAACCATCACCAACCTTGCTCGACACAAACTCGTTGATGGACTCCCACGATTCCGGTATTCAAAAGATCACCTTTGCTCACTGTGAACAAGGGAAAAGCACTCGTGCTCATTTTCCTTCAAAGGTGGAACACGACTCTCGACATGTGCTTCATCTTCTTCACATGGATTTGTGTGGCCCGATCGTGTGCAAGCGATCAATGGCAAACGCTACATCTTAGTAATTGTTGATGACTACTCACGATGGACTTGGGTCTACTTTCTTAGAAGCAAAGACCAAGCTCCACAAATGATCATCACCTTTCTCACGAAAATATAGGTTCAGCTCCGCAACACCGTCAGGCTAATCCGAACAGACAAAGGAACTGAATTTGTTAACCAAACCCTTTGTGCATTCTATGAGAAAGTGGGAATTCAACATCAAACATCTATTTCACGTACACCTGAACAAAACGGAGTTGTTGAAAGACGAAACCGAACGTTAGTGGAAGCTGCAAGAACAATGTTAATCAATGCTAAACTTCCAGTTACTTGTGGGCGTGTCGATTCTCGCATGCTATACTCAAAACCGTTCTATGATCACAAACGCCACAACAAAACACCTTTCGAGCTTGTCCACAACCATAAACCGAATCTCAAACACTTTCATGTATTTGGATCCCTTTGCTATCAAATAATGATCGTGATGATTTTGGAAAGCTCAAAGCCAAAGTCGACATTGGAGTCTTTATTGGATATTGTGAGAATTCTAAAGGGTACGGATATGGAATCGTCGTACAAAACAAAGTTATGGAAATGATTCATGCTCATTTTGATGAACTTACGGAAATGGCTTACGAGTATAACGACTTAGAACCGGTCACAACCGTTTAAACTTCCTCAACCCCATCATCACCGAACAAAGCCCCCACTCACTCGTCAACAAATGGAAAGGTTATTTGCTCCACTGCTCGGTGATGATATTGATGAACGTGCTCGGTGTATCCGCTATTTCATTGCTCAACCCGATACTAATCTTATACGATACACTGTTACAACAACTCTCGTTGAAGATGCACCTACACCAGTTGAATCCAACACAACAGTTGAACAAACCGCTTCCAACAATGATGAACCGGTGATGATATTCGAATGATGTACCCCACTGCATTTTGATCCAAATCGTTCTTTAACCCGTTTGCTAATGAGGCTAGCGCACGGATGTCACGGAATCTTCAACAAACCATTTGAATCCTCGAATCGCACAATGTATACCAACATCAACCCTCTACACATAGATGGACTAAATATCATCCTCTGGAAAATATTATTGGCAACCCGAACCAACCAATCGTTACGAGACAACGTCTTCACTCGGATGGTGAGCACTTTGCATTTATGCTCTCACCGTCTCGCTAACTCGAGCCCAAAAACATAAAAGGCGAATGACAAAAGACACCGGATAGAATCCATGCAAGAAGAACTTAACCAATTCAAGCGTCTTAAAGTATGGGAACTGTTTGAAAGACCATCGGGGTTTATGTCATCGGTCTAAAATGGATTTGGAAAAACAAATTGGATCTTTGAAGGAACGTTATCCGAAACAAGTCACGTCTAGTTGCTAAGGGTTATCGTCGGGAAGAGGTATAGACTTTGAAGAATCTTTTACTCCGGTTGCTCGTCTTGAGGTCGTTCGAATATTTCTCGCGTTCATGGCTCATATGAATATGACGGTCTATCGGATGGATGTCAAAGCTGCGTTTACGATTCGCTCCAGACAATCAAGTTTATTACACAAGTCAACCACTTGTGAATGGTCAACCGTAATAAAATTCAAATAGTCTAAAACCAATGCAATTTCCTTGGAATATAGTGGATTCCGGTCGTTAAGTCCCACGGAGGATTAATGGTGCTTAAAAGCGTTCGGATGTCGAATGATCACTAAGGATAATGATCGATGGATTTTGATTGATAACTACACTCTTGATTGATTGGAATGGTATTTGGATACAATTATAATTCCCAATAGAGTTTTCACCGGCAATCTAGGAATCTAATTTAGCGACCGCTTCTTGACTAACAATTTTCCATGGATTTTGATTTGGATTATCTTGGGAATGTTTACATTCCTTCAAATCTTCACTAAATCCAAAGATCAAGGAGAAGATTTTGAGGAAGTGGCTTAGGCCGAGGTGGTGCTGATTCATTTGGTACTGTAGAGGTTGGTCATGATCTGAAGAGTCGTAATTGTTACAAGGAAATGGATTCCTTGTTTGACAATCGAGCTAAAGTGTGGACCTCCACAATACTCACAACAAGAAAAAGCGATGTGGTGTGAGTTATATGTGTTGTAGTCATAATTGTTATCGGGAACACGCTCATAGACAAGCGTGTTTCCCGATTGACAATCGAATCGTAGTGTGAACCACCACAGACTACAACAATAAATCTACTTGAGTCTCACAATGTGGTAGGTGATGGAATAAATCGGTTGTGTTATGGTAGGAATAGGGATCCTAGTTATAGATGCACTGCTTTCACGATTCCACCATGCTACAACTGAGGCAATTGCCACCATTATAAGGACCACCACACCATTGACAACCAAGAAGGTGAGGATAAGACATACAAAAGAATCAAAGGGTTTTAGAGGGTAAGAAATGTAGAATCAAAAGATGTGAGAGGGTAAAGATGGATATTTTTGGATTGGATAAACATTTTGTAAAAATAAGAAAGAAAATCTTTTTTTTGTTTTTTGTTTTTTTTTTTGTGTTTGTTGAAAACTGATTTTAAAAGGCCTACAAATATGAAAATGATATTTTTACAATCCTAATAATAAAAGAAAATTATTTTTAAAACTATTTATTTAATTATTATTAATTAAAAACTATCTTTAACTATTTAATAATACCCTAAAATATAATAAAATATTAAATAAAGCTAGAGAAGTGAAATTATGACTTTTTAAAAATCTAAAATATTATAAGACTTATTTTAAAACCGAAAATATAATTATTATGCTTTTTATTTATTGATTATGAATTAATTACTATTTATTAATTATTTAAAGTACACTTAAATACAAGAAAATATAAAATCAACCGAGAAAAAGGAAATTTTAACTTAGTAAAATCTAAAATATTATAAAACTAATTTTAAAACTGAAAAGATATTTTTTATGCTTTTTATGTATTTATTATGAATTTAAAACTATTTAAAACTAATTGAAATGCTAGAAAATCTATTTAAGCTAAGAAAATTCTGGAAAAATTATTTTTTTGCTTTTTATATTTATCTTAAGCTATGAAAATTGAAAATTTATTTTTTTGAAGCTTTTCTGATTTATTTGTATTAAAAAGCTAATTAAAAATGCTAAAAACTGAAATTAAATGCAGAAAAATAGCAAATGAACAGTGAAAAATATGAAAACTTCCAGAATATTATAAAATAATATTGAGAACTAGGTAAAATTAACAGAAATGATTATGGAGCACAAGAACTATGATTTGGACACACTACTTGAATGAATAAGCACTTGAAATAAGCAATAAGCTACCAAAAGCTACTATAAGCTACTACTAACTGTAATAAACCTTCTGCAACTGAAATGGACCTTAAAAGCTTAAGCTAAAAGCATTTTGGCTACAAATTCAATTTCTAGTCTATTATGCCAAACGGCCCTATAGCACCTACTTTAAGCACTATAATAAGCTATCTAGAAAAATCACAAAAATAAGCAAAAATGACCAGGCAGTAGAAAACCAACCAAACAGCTTAATTCCAAATTTTCAGCTCAAATGGACTTAAGGTGAAGAAATGAAAAATCAAAACTATAATGGTGATTAGGACATTATTTGGAATTTTTGACTTTTAAAGGAAAACTGAGATTTTGACTTTAATGAAATTTGATCAATCAAAACAGGTTTTTTAGGCTGTTTTATGATGAAATGAAGTGAGATATAACTACCTTGAATGATTCTAAGCCTAAGTGCAAGCTATGATTTCCTATCTCTAACTTATTAAACAAGTATGAGTAGATTCTTATGAAATTGACTTTAAGTGATCTAAAATGCAAGCGAAGATTAATCTGCCTAACTTACACCTAAATAAGGCTTTAACAACTAAGCTTTACTACTTAATAATCCTCTTGCTCGGATAAAGTACACGATCCAAACAACGCTTTATGGATGATAAGCAAATTACTAACACTAAAAATACTATTTTTAAACCATGATCATGCTAAAACAAGTTCAAATGATGATGTGAAGGTTAAATGATGCAACTATACTAACTTTAGCAAACAAATGAACATTATGCTAAATGTGCAGATTAAACTCAAAATATGCAGAATGATATAGAAACAGATTACAACGAATATTATAACTAAATAAGCATAATCATACTATAATCTACCTATTTGAGCAGAATTAAAGCAGGCTTAACAATGAACTTAAACTAAATGAGATCTGAGAAAGAAAATGGAACTCACAGAAATCCAACCACAATGGTTTGCTAGTGAATAATCAATAACCACTATTCTAAACCTGATATCAACCCCAAATTACACTGAATCAACCCAAATCCACGATCAAATCAGCAATTCAGAATCATTACTTCAATTAAGATGTATGTTGACTTTTGTTGACCCGTATTGACTTTCATTGACTTTTTTGGAAAATTGCAATTAAGACCAAAAAAAAAACTTGAGAATACTTAAATTAACTTTAATTGATTTCAAAATACCCAATTAAACGACTATTACAGCTTAAATTATAGAAACTGGTTAAAACATTTTTTTGGCGGGAAACATAAAGAAAACAGAAACCTGGAAATTGATTGAGAAACCTTGTGAATTAAAACTTAAAACAGCTTGTAAATTACACTAAAAATAAATCCCAGAAATCTTAAACATTAAAACAATTAAGAAAAATAAATAAAGGTCTAAAAACAGTGACAACTTGCTACTCTGTTTGTGTGGATATCTTTATAGCCAAAATATCTTTTCTAAGGACCTCTGATACATCCAGCTTCTTGAAATGTCTTCAATTAATCCCATACGTCCATTTGTAATTTTGCGCCAAGTGTCTTTAAGCAGATTTTTATCAATTAATGGATTTTGGGAGTTTGTGGAGGTGGAGGGGAGTGGGTAAGAAGCTGGAGACAGGTGGAAAGGTGGTGGACAGGTGGTGGTGAAACCATGGTAGCAGGTGAAGGGGATGAGCTGGTTTTGGCGGGGAGTGGGAAAGAAGAAGGAACGGTCAAACGTGGTTGACCGTGTTTTATTAATAGAGCAGGGTTCACAAAGGGTTTTGGACTGGGTCAAGGGTCAAGCCATGGGTTGGGCTTGGCTGGTTTGTGTGTTTGGGCTGCTGGATATTTTGGGTTTATGTGATCCGGTTTTGGATTTGGTATTAATACACAAGGACCAATTTTGTAACATTCTGAAAATGAGGGGCTGGATGTGTAAACCTTCCAAAGTTATCATAAGGACCAAACCTGCCAATAAAAAATAACACAAGGACCAAAGTTGATAATTTTAACATTTTAAAATTTTAAGTACCATTTGTGTCAATTTTGGATTTTGAGGGGGTGAAATTGTAAATTTCCCAAAAGTTATCAAAAAGGTTCCAAATTATAAGTTGTGAATAGTACAAGGGTATTTATTTGATAAATTATACTTTTTAAATACCCAGGGACTAATTTTGCCACATTTGAAACTTGAGGGGTAAAAATTGCCAATTTTAGAAAACTTTCATCCAAGGACTAATTGTGAACAAGTTTGATTAACCAAGGACTAAAGTTGACTTTTCTTCCATTTTAAACCTTCAGGGACTAGATTTGCCAATTTGAGAAACTTCAGGGACTGAAAATGACAGTTTTGTGAACTTTGCATGTTTTTCACTTGTTTTCAATCTTTTGTACACGAATCACATAAAACATATTTTCATGATATTTGTAACATTTATATAGTCATTTGTGTGTTTTGGTGTTTTTTGTGGGTTTAAATAATATAAAATATATGTGTATTTAGACACATATCAAATCCCCACACTAAACTATTGCTAGTCCCTAGCAATCTTTTATGAAAAATTAATGGATTTCATCTCTTTACCAAAAGCCATTACTTACGAGTAGCCAATTGTTTCATTCAAGTAAGAACCTTGGTACAATGATAACCAAATGATTTTGAGCAAATCATAAAATCAGAACGGTTTTGATTTGTCTTTACCGTGCCGTTTGCTTCGGACTAGCCAACTCTTAGATAAATTATCAATATTATCTTTGGTGAGTCGATTACCAATTATGGTTTTCCAACTGCCTTTACCACAAGCCATAAACTTGCGGGCTAGCCAACTCTTCACTAATTAAAGATATGGGGAGTTGATTACCATACAATTTTAGGCAAATTGTAAGCCATAAACGGTTTGATAAATCTTTACCAAGAGCCGTTTGCTCTGGATTAGCCAATCCTTATGTGTGTTAGACATGGCGGATGATAACCATATCTTTGAGTAAGTGAAAACACTTACTCCAAAAAAATTTGGCCAAAATGGGGAATTTGGTGGTATAATTACATGATAAAATTCGTGAGAATTCCCCCACACTAGAAATGAATATTGTCCTCAATATTCAAAGTACCGCGGTTATGCGAAACTTAGAACGTAAAAGGAAATATTACGGCCATTATTTTGTGATTTTTTTTTTTTTTTTTTTTTTTGATTAGAAACTTTATATACAACAATGGGGCAACTCCCCACACTAGGGTGGTACACACGGCGAAAACCCATGTTTAACTCATTTTTTGATTACCGAGTCGCTAGCTTGACTCGATCCCGCATTATTGGTTCATGGGAAGTAAGTGGAAGAGATAATCTCCATCGGACTTTCATTCAAGATGTTTGGACAAACATTTGAAGTACGTGAAAGTTCTACACCGATGAGATATTGAGAGACCCGGCACACAGATGATAAATGAAAATGCCGGGGTCAAAGATAGTGTCTTCATTCCCGAAGGAGTGAAGAACAGGAGAAGTCACCGTATAGGTGAAGAAAAGAAAGAAAATCATGATAAATATCATGACTAACTCATCATTATCAGAAGGAGAATTCATGATGTCATGAATCTCATCATTTAAGCTCAATTGGTCTAGACATATCCCGGGTGTGTCTAGATCAAAGTAGAAGTTATAATACTCCGGTAGAGATATGATATGAGTGAGTTCAAAGGAGAACTCCTCGTAAAGAGAATCATTCACGTGATGTAAGTCTGTGAATCCTTGTTCTATTATGGAATCATCACTTACCTCGTTCTGAATATCAAAGAGTGAATTATCAGAAATTAAAGTGAATTCAGATTCGAATTCAAATAGAGGATTGGAGAAAGTAGCTTTGAATGCTTCGGGAACAAGGTGATTAACATTCTCTATTGAATTTGTTAGGGTGAGAAGTGAGTGAGCGATCATTATAAAGGAGACTTTCAATTTCTCCTAGGTCGGCTTGAAATCAAAGATATCATCATCACTTTTTGATGAAAGTGGATTGATGTGAGCGAGTTCATCGGTGAACTCCTCAAGAAGAGGATCGATCGGGGAGTGATGCCTCAACATACTCGATGTTTCCATAGGAAGCACAATCGTCGCTAAGATCGAGAAAGTTTCAAAATGATCTTTTGAACACTCAAGAGGAGAAAGAGAATCAAACATATGATCGAAGTTCCTGTGACTCTCTCGGGATTAGGACAAGGTTCTCAACACTAGACTTTATGAATTCGTCCGATTCCTTTTCGTGAAGCAGTGTCAAGATGCTCATCCCCATGTTTAGAGAGTGAGTGGGAATATCGGTGTGATAACAACGGATGAGGAGTTGAGAAGGACTAGCATACATATGTTTTACAATTTCCATTTGTTCTTACGCTAGTAATTCCATCATAGTCTTTTCTCCCGATTTTCATGGAAGGAATTTCAACCGATGAACTTGATGAACTGCATAAAAATTGACGAATATCAAGGGTAACTTCATCATCATCGTCATCGGGAATGAAACATAATCGAGAGCTAGATTTGGTCGCTTTTTGTATTTTAATTAATTCCCTAATAGAGTTTTCACCGCAATCTGGGAATCTAATTTAGCGACCGCTCTTGACTAACAATTTTTCCATGGATTTTGATTTGGATTATCTTGGGAATGTTTACATTCCTTTAAATCTTCACTAAATCCAAAAGATCAAGGAGAAGATTTTGAGGAAGTGGCTTAGGGAGGTGGTGCTGATTCATTTAGTCTTGTAGAGGTTGGTCATGATCTGAAGAGTCGTAATTGTTACAAGGAAATGGATTCCTTGTTTGACAATCGAGCTAAAGTGTGGACCTCCACAATACTCATAACAATAAACTGATGTGGTGTGAGTTATATGTGTTGTAGTCATAATTGTTATCGTGAACACGCTCATAGACAAGCGTGTTTCCGATTGACAATCGAATCAGTGTGAACCACCACAAGTACTACAACAAGAAAAGCTACTTGAGTCTCACAGTGTGGTAGGCGATGGAATAAATCGGTTGTGTTATGGTAGGAATAGGGATCCCGGTTATAGGCAGACGTTTCTGATTCCACCATGCTACAACCGAGGCAATCGCCACCATTATAAGGACCACCACACCATTGACAACCAAGAAGGTGAGGATAAGACATAGAAAAGAATCAAAGGGTTTTAGAGGGTAAGAAATGTAGAATCAAAAGATGTGAGAGGGTAAAGATGGATATTTTGGATTGGATAAACATTTTGTAAAAATAAGAAAGAAAATCTTTTTTTTTTTTTTTTTTTTTTGTTTGTTGAAAACTGATTTTAAAAGGCCTACAAATATGAAAATGATATTTTTACAATCCTAATAATAAAAGAAAATTATTGGAAAAAGAAAATTATTTTTAAAACTATTTATTTAATTATTATAAATTAAAAACTATTTTTAACTATTTAATAATACCTTAAAATATAATAAAATATTAAATAAAGCTAGAAAAGTGAAATTATGACTTTTTAAAAATCTAAAATATTATAAGACTTATTTTAAAACTGAAAATATAATTATTATGCTTTTTATTTATTTATTATGAATTAATTACTATTTATTAATTATTTAAAGTACACTTAAATACAAAAAAATATAAAATTAACCTAGAAAAAGGAAATTTTAAGTTAGTAAAATCTAAAATAATATAAAACTAATTTTAAAACTGAAAAGATATTTTTTATGCTTTTTATGTATTTATTATGAATTTAAAACTATTTAAAACTAATTAAAATGCTAGAAAATCTATTTAAGCTAAGAAAATTCTGGAAAAATTATTTTTTTGCTTTTTATATTATCTTAAGCTATGAAAATTGAAAATTTATTTTTTTGAAGCTTTTCTGATTTATTTGTATTAAAAAGCTAATTAAAAATGCTAAAAACTGAAATTAAATGCAGAAAAATAGCAAATGAACAGTGAAAAATATGAAAACTTCCAGAATATTATAAAATAATACTGAGAACTAGGTAAATTTAACAGAAATGATTATGGAGCACAAGAACTATGATTTGGACACACTACTTGAATGAATAAGCACTTGAAATAAGCAATAAGCTACCAAAAGCTACTATAAGCTACTATAAGCTACTACTAACTGTACTAAACCTTCTCGAAACGAAATGGACCTTAAAAGCTTAAGCTAAAAGCATTTTGGCTACAAATTCAATTTCTAGTCTATTATGCCAAACTACCTATAAAGACCTACTTTAAGCACTATAATAAGCTATCTAGAAAATCACAAAATAAGCAAAATGACCAGCAAGAGAAAACCAACCAAACGACAATTCCAAATTTTCGGATCAAATGGACTTAAGGTGAAGAAATGAAAATCAAAACTATAATGGTGATTAGGACATTATTTGGAATTTTGACTTTTAAAGGAAAACCGAGATTTTGACTTTAATGAAATTTGATCAATCAAAACAGGTTTTTAGGTCATTTTATGATGAAATGAAGTGAGATATAACTACCTTGAATGATTCTAAGCCTAAGTGCAAACTATGATTTCCTATCTCTAACTTATTAAACAAGTATGAGTAGATTCTTATGAAATTGACTTTAAGTGATCTAAAATGCAAGCGAAGATTAATCATCTAACTTACACCTAAATAAGGCTTTAACAACTAAGCTTTACTACTTAATAATCCTCTTGCTCGGATAAAGTACACATCCAAACACCGCTTTATGGACTGATAAGCAAATTACTAACACTAAAAATACTATTTTTAAACCATGATCATGCTAAAACAAGTTCAAATGATGATGTGAAGGTTAAATGATGCAACTATACTAACTTTAGCAATCAAATGAACATTATGCTAAATGTGCAGATTAAACTCAAAATATGCAGAATGATATAGAAACAGATTACAACTAATATTATAACTAAATAAGCACAATCATACTATAATCTACCTATTTGAACAGAATTAAAGCAGGCTTAACAATGAACTTAAACTAAATGAGATCTGAGAAAGAAAATGGAACTCACAGAAATCCAACCACAATGGTTTGCTAGTGAATAACCAATAACCACTATTCTAAACCTGATATCAACCCCAAATTACACTGAATCAACCCAAATCCACGATCAAATCAGCAATTCAGAATCATTACTTCAATTAAGATGTATGTTGACTTTTGTTGACCCGTATTGACTTTCATTGACTTTTTTGGAAAATTGCAATTAAGACCAAAAAAAAACTTGAGAATACTTAAATTAACTTTAATTGATTTCAAAATACCCAAGTAAACGACTATTATAGTTTAAATTATAGAAACTGGTTAAAACATTTTTTTGGCGGGAAACATAAAGAAAACAGAAACCTGGAAATTGATTGAGAAACCTTGTGAATTAAAACTTAAAACAACTTGTAAATTACACTAAACATAAATCCCAGAAATCTTAAACATTAAAACAATTAAAACGATTACAAGAAAAATAAATAAAGGTCTAATGTGACAACCCGAACTTTCAGGTCATTTCTCGAAACAATTCATGCTTTACAATTTCAACATTTATCGTAAACTAGGTTTACGTGTTCCAAATTCGCGTAACCATTAATGGTTTAGCGGTGAATTCATGATCATATCATCACGAACATTTCATATGGACTAAGTTTAGTCTACATTTCATTAGCATCATTTGCATCATGATAATTCATTCATGACTTTGCATTTCACATTAAACGCGTAAATTTTATATTAAATAAACGTTATCGCGTGAGTTATTATTTTGAACATTTAAACCGATACTTCCAAAAATGATCCCGATATATTTTTATACTTACATTTAGTTTATAAAAACTATATTTTGAGTTTACCTAGTGTTTTTAATTTATTTTGTATATAAATCTTAAATTTATATTATTACGACGTTTTCTTAAAAACTACGATAATTACTATATCACTCAAATTTTACAAGAAATGTATTTTTACAATGTATATGATCTCAATATACTTTACTTTGATCCATAAAAATTATTTTTAGCTAACTCTACCTTAAATACTCAAATGTATATACAAGTTACAATTTACCTTAACTTAACTTCTTTTACTTACAAACAATTACACACCTTTATATATACAAGATAGAAAAGAAGAAAAAAATATATATATATTAGACACAATCCCCCCAAAACCGGCCAAGGGGGGGATGTATCATATAGTTGGTAAACAAAGTCTTACTTATATATATATCTATACACAAACTTCATTTATTCCATTCATTCCAATAATTCAAAGTTAGAAAAGTGTTTTTGCTCTCCTTTTCTTCCTCTTCAAACCGGCAACACTAAGGAGTACAAAGGGATCATCAAAAGTTTTCCATTTTCAAGTTATAACAATCTAGAATTACACTCTTATTAAGGTTTTGAAATAAAAACCTAGGGTGTTTAAGTTAAACCTTGTTCTAATCACCTCATCATTGTAGCTTGTAAGCATATTACTATCATTTTATATCTTTCATCTTCATTTCATATTTATTTCTTCATATTTTGTGCAAACATGCAAGACTTGTGTTATTTATACCATTTATTCATTGATTTTTAGAGTTTTATACATATAAGGTCATCCTATAATTATTCCCTTGTTAGTTATTGGTCTTGATGATGTTTAGGAACCCATGACACCCTAAGAAGGTGTATGGTAGGATTAGATTAGCTTTGGAGTTGATTTGAAGGGATTGGAATAGGTTTAGTACGAGAAAAACTATTTTCGATAAGTATAAAAAGTGTTCCGTCCTTATTTTGTTTTTCTGGAAAATCCGACAGTAGGCACAAATTTTGGCCTTGATATTTAGAAAATATACTTTAAAACGAATCCGTGGCGCTTGAACGGATTAAAGCGGAGTTATAACGAAGAAGTTATGAATTTTTCAAGTTTGACGACGATATATACATTTTACGAAAATTTCAGCATACTATTTTTATTTTGTACGAGTCAAAAGCGAGCCTTAAGCTTCATAAATTATTTCGACTTATCAAAATATATTAGTATACTTTGATACGAAGCTAAGGACATATAATACGTGAAAACGGTTTGAAACGACCAAGATATACACGTTTTCATAAACTTGCCGTAACTATTATTTTCGGAAAAACTATATTATTTTTACGAGACAAGTGTTACGGTAACTAAAACGACCATGTTTAAGGCTGTTTTTATCGATGATATGGAACTTTTGGAGCGAGATGTCTTCTAATAAAATCAAGATCACCAAGCATATTTTTCAAAGCGACCAACCGTTTGTATAGCGGAGTTGTAATAAATTATTTACGATCGCTTAAACTTTACGAAACTCACTTTTACACAACAATTGGACAAAATCACCATCTTTAACCCTTATTATCTTTATGTTCGAGACCTCTATGACGAAAACTCTGTACTAAAACTTCTAGATTTTGATACAAGCTTTCCAAAACCGTCGAGTTCGTTTCCTAACGTCGACGTACACCATTTTACGACTAGTTTTTCAAAGCCATTTTGTCACTTTCATGAAATTTCCAACGACGTTATTTTACGAAAAAAGTTAAAATTTCACAATAAATCATTCTGAAACTATTGTAGGATGACATTTTGACGTAAATACTTGTAAAGTGATTTAAGAATGGTCAAGACGTCAAAAGAGTATTTTTCGACGATAAGTATTATTTTCAAAACTCACAAATGGTATAAATAACATACGAAATGCATGCATAACATTACATCATAACTCATTACGTATCATGTCATTCACAATAGGTCAAGGTTAAAGTATCACACTCTACCTCAGTGTACTCACTCTTGTCATCATACCAGTTTATCAAGTGAGTTTCATAGCCCCTACTTTTACTTGTTTTCATAACTGTTTTGGGGGAGATGCATGCTCAATAATTTTTATTACATTCATGACTATTTGCAAATTATATGTTTATCCGAACTGAAAGTTTAGTCATGCGAAGTAGCAGTATTGCCATACTTAGAATTTCCATATCATAATCATTGGATGATGGTCTTGGTATAATCATTGAGCCGATGGTGCGGGTATAATCATTGAACGATGGTCTTGGTATAATCGGTGAACTAATGGTCTTGGTAGAATCGGTGAACTAATGGTCTTGGTAGAACCGTGAACTAATGGTCTTGGTACAATCTGAACTAATGGTCATGGAACAATTTGAAACCGTATTTAATTATGTGTTATATTAAGTAACTGTGGATACATTAAGTTAGGCACTATTTTGTGAATTCATTTGACGATGATGGCTTGAACATAAACTATATTACATTTTGGCAATGGGTTGTGAACACACGGGTTGCAAGTTTTGTATGGGCGGAACTTGGGCCGAGTGGATTTACAATGCCTTTCTTTGCATAAACGATTTTTGAAAGACTTTACATTTCAACACAAACCCTATGAACTCACTCAACCTTTGTGTTGACACTTTTTAGCATGTTTTATCTCAGGTATCTAAGGCATACTTCATGGCATGCATGTGGACATATCATAGAGTCGCGGTGACGACGCGTCTCACATGGGATTGATACACTTTAAAAACATCGTTTGACTTGTACTAAACTTATTTTCCGTGCATAGTAACTTTCATTTGGGACCTATCTTTGTAACTCTGAATGTTTTTATTAAATCAAGCGATGTATTTTCCAAACGACACTTTAGGTCGTTCAATATAACCGTGATTGTGATGCTATGACAGTCAATCCCCAGGAATTCCATTCCGCTGCAAAACAGGTAATTTGGGGGTGTGACATCTAAAAACAGTGACAACTTGCTACTCTGCTTGTGTGGAGATCTTTATAGCCAAAATATCTTTTCTGAGGACCTCTGATACATCCAGCTTCTTGAAATGTCTTCAATTAATCCCATACGTCCATTTGTAATTTTGCGCCAAGTGTCTTTAAGCAGATTTTTATCAATTAATGGATTTTGGGAGTTTGTGGAGGTGGAGGGGAGTGGGTAAGAAGCTGAAGACAGGTGGAAAGGTGGTGGACAGGTGGTGGTGAAACCATGGTAGCAGGTGAAGGGGATGAGCTGGTTTTGGCGGGGAGTGGGAAAGAAGAAGGAACGGTCAAACGTGGTTGACCGTGTTTTATTAATAGAGCAGGGTTCACAAAGGGTTTTGGACTGGGTCAAGGAGCTCAAAGTTCATAGTTCAAGCTAGGGTCAAGGGTCAAGCCATGGGTTGGGCTTGGCTGGTTTGTGTGTTTGGGCTGCTGGATATTTTGGGTTTGTGTGATCCGGTTTTGGATTTGGTATTAATACACAAGGACCAATTTTGTAACATTCTGAAAATGAGGGGCTGGATGTGTAAACCTTCCAAAGTTATCATAAGGACCAAACCTGCCAATAAACAATAACACAAGGACCAAAGTTGATAATTTTAACATTTTAAAATTTTAAGGACCATTTGTGTCAATTTTGGATTTTGAGGGGGTGAAATTGTAAATTTCCCAAAAGTTATCAAAAAGGTTCCAAATTATAAGTTATGAATAGTACAAGGGTATTTATTTGATAAATTATACTTTTTAAATACCCATGGACTAATTTTGCCAAATTTGAAACTTGAGGGGTAAAAATTGCCAATTTTAGAAAACTTTCATCCAAGGACTAATTGTGAACAAGTTTGATTATCCAAGGACTAAAGTTGACGTTTCTTCCATTTTAAACCTTCAGGGACTAGATTTGCCAATTTGTGAAACTTGAGGACCTAAAATGACAGTTTGTGAACTTTGCATGTTTTCACTTGTTTTCAATCTTTTGTACTGAATCACATAAAACACATTTTCATGATATTTGTAACATTTATATAGTCATTTGTGTGTTTTTTGGTTTTTTGTGGGTTTAAATAATATAAAATATATGTGTATTTAGACACATATCGGTTCTCAATGGACAACTTAAAGAAACGGTTTATGTCACCCAACCGGATGGATTCGTTGATCACGAGTTCCCGAACCATGTCTACAAACCGAACAAAGCTCTTTATGGTCTCAAACAAGCCCCTCGGGCATGGTGCGATAAGCTATCATCTTTCCTCATTGCTAATAATTTCACCAAAGGTTCGGTCGACCCTACTCTTTTATACAATATCACGGGCACATATCTTAATTGTTCAAATTTACGTGGATGACATCATTTTGGGTCTACACATAAAAAGTTTTCAATCGCTTTTGCAAAACTAATGAAGAAAAATTTTGAAATATCCATGATGGGTGAACTTACGTTCTTTCTAGGATTGCAAGTTCATCAATCACCCGTGGTATTTTATTGAGTCGATCCAAATATGCCCTTGAATTGTTAAACAAATTTGGAATGAAAACCCGTGACACTTATGCAACACCAATGGCTCATACCAAGAAGCTAGATCTTTGATTTACATGGGAAATTAGTTGACCCTACCAAATACCAAGTATTATTGGGTCTCATGTATCTAACAACTAGCGGACACGATATTGTATTTGCCGTTTATCTATGCTCCCGTTATCGATCGCGACCAATGAAACCCACCTCTCGAGGCTAAAAGAATCTCCGATACATCAAGGGAACCATTAACTTGGGATCCGGTATCCGAAGGATTACGGTTTTGAACTAATCGCTTTTCGAGACGGTGACCACGCAGATGCTTAGACTCGAGGAAAAGTACTTGAGAGCACCTTGGTGATAAACGGTGTCTTGGCAAACAAAGAAGCGGGGCGTACATCATGTCATCAACCAAAGCGAATATGTAGCCATGTCCGCGTGTTGTGCTCAAGTCATCGGATGAGAACACAACTCAAAGACTATGGGTGCGTATTTGAGAATCCGATGTCTGCGACACTCGGAGTGCCATTGCGATCTCGTGCAACTCGATTCGACATTCAAATCAAAGCACATCGATCTTCGCTATCATTTCATCAAGGACCACGTGGAGCAGTGCAGTTGAATTATACTTCGTGGTCGAATACCAATTGGCATATCTATTCACCAAAGCCTTGCCTCCCGCTAGGTTTAATGAGTTGGTCCACGGATTGGTATGAGGTGTTTGACACAAGAGGAATTGGATGACCTCCTAAAAGCAGTCTTAAAAACACGTCAAACACCAAAATCTCTTTTGTAAATATTTTCCAAAACAAAATACAAAAATATAAAACCTGATAAAACTACAAAAATATTCTTCTCTCTATGGCAAGTACATTTCTTCCGTTAACACTCTAATCTTTCAAAATTCAGTATTTTTCCGATCAAGTGTTGAGGGGGAAAAAATAATCACTTAACTGTTTCAAAACATCTGTGTACTTGCATGTTATCATATCCCGGTTGTTTCTTTTATCAATGGTGGTAAATTTTTCTGGTTCAATGACACTCCTCGGACTAAAATTTATAACCTTTCACTAGTTTCTTAAGTCGAGGGGGAGTGTCGTCATGTTTTTTTTCTTAAAATCTTTGTTTCGTAACCAAAATGAAAGTTAAATGGCTTTGTATGATAAAGGAAAAGGTGGAGGGACCAAAACTGTCAAAACTTTAAAGTTATTTTAAATAAAATACCCACCAACCTCATTTACTTCTATCACCTAATATCATCTACGAACCAAAATCGTTTGACAAATCCGTGTTTCAGATCATCAATTTGTAAGTGATTTCGTGTTTATAACAAATTTTTAAGCAATGGTTTTGAATCTTTCAAAAATCCAACGGTTTAATCTTAAGATATAGTCACTTTTGTGTCTTACGCGTAAGCGCAAGAACACCAAATCATAAAAGGGTGTTTGTGGTTATAAGAGTTGTGTCAAAGCGTTTTTAAAACATCAATGATACTTCTTCAATCATCAAACGCACCAAATACGAATTGAGTGTATTTGAATTCTAGGGTTTATCGTGGATTTGGGTTTTCCAAATGTGAAGGTTTTGGTGAAAGAGATAGTTGTATTAGGTTGTTTTCAAGTTTAATTGAGCATATTTAAACCCAGAAATCACCCAGAAACACTAATGATTCTTAAATTGAAAATTAGGGTTCTAGTTCATACAAATTGGGTATTTTTGATTCATGGCGTATTTGATGTTAAAACTTGGATAGAACAACTTAATAGACTTCTTGGAACTACCAGAAATGAATTGGTGCAAATCCTATGGTTGGAAATCTTATGCGTAATTCATAACCCTTAGGGTTTTGACCTACGCGTAATTGTTTAACAAGCTTTCATGCCATAATCTGTTTTAGAATGAATATATGTGTTAAGATTGATGATATAATGATTTTATTTCAGGCTTGCTACTCTTAAAACTCAGAATCAAGGTCTTTGTTACTCTACGCATAAGGATCACCTTACGCGTGAAAGTTATCGTAAGAAAATTTTTACGCGTAACTATTACGCGTAAGGTTCTACAATGGGACTACGCGTATCCCGTGAAGGATATGCGTGTGATGACCTCTCGCATAAGGTCTACTTTTACGAGTAAGCCTTACGCGTAAGGTTTATATACGCCTACGCGTAAGCTCTACGCTTAAGGTCCCTTTTCCTACGCGTAACTTTTCTTACGCGTAAGTTAGGATCCTTCGCGTAAGATTTCGTCTACGCGTATATCATTACTGTTTACGCTTAACTTTTCCAAATCTACGCCTAAGCCTTGATTGACCTTCATTATGAATTGTTACGTGTACAAACTTGTTAATAAACAAATTATATCGTCACGAAACCAATAATGTCACTAATAAACTTAAACGTTTGATATGTTGTGAACTATAAGTGATAACATAAACTTTAAAACTTAAAGTTAACTAACTCACGAAACGTTTCACGACGTCATTGGACTATTGGACAAACAAGTGACTTAGGACTCGTAACAATCTTTAACACTTGACATTCAATAATTGGACAATAAAAACCTTCATTGACTAACATTATGTCTTTTGATATGTTGGTTCTTTTGGCTAATGTTATTTCGGATCTCGACATGGTCGCTCAAATGAATATGGATGCACCGAAGTTCTAACAATTGTCGACATCTTCCTAATTGCTATCCGAGAAAGATTGGAAAGAACAACCTCGGGGTTGACTTTGAAACCCTCACATGCTCGTAATCTTCTTGTCGATTGTTGTGGATGTTCTAAGGAATCATCCCTACCAAAACATGCTCTCACACTGCTACTGATGCAAATCTACATTCGGCAATGCGGAATTCTATGCGAGGATCACAGTCAAAGCGCAGTGACGGTGACACTTAATCACAAACAAGTCACCATCACTCCTGCAGACTTACGGGTTGTGCTTATCATTCCGGACATCGTGCCAACCGACTTATTTGCCACACCTCTCGAGGAGCAGTTCTTCAATTCACGATTGATATTGGCTATGATGAAGCTTGAGGAATTGCCACTAAGCACTCTCATGTGGAGCTTAAGAACATTCCTCAACCGTGGAGAACCCTCACATCATCATCACCAAATCGGTCTCGGTCGTGACAATGGCTATGAGCATCCCAAGCTCATGGAACGCAAATCTTCGGTCATTAATCAACAAGAAGGACATTGAAATCGAAGCACCGATATGGGATGACATGATGTCATTTCACAAGAAGCTTGGCTCAAAGATTCCTATGTCGATACACAAAATGTTGATCCATAGAGCACTTGGACTTCATCCCGATATCCCCAAGAGGCTCAATGACCACGACAATCACGACATGTTGATGAGCCCATCCTATCTCCGAATTAAGGAATCGTCAACAAAGAAACAGGTGCGGTGTTACACGATCACCGACTAATGAAATCAAAAAGCTCGAAGCGTACAAAAGGTATCGGGTAGCGATAAAAGAAGGCAAAGTTGGTCATCTTGATGAGAAGTCTTCGGAACACCTACGGAGATCCGAAGAAGGCGATACAACAAGTCTTGCAATCGATAGTCAAAGGAAGTTTCTCAAAAGGAATCCTCCTCGTAAAAGGATTGTTCCGTAAAGGAAGTCGAACCTATTCCCACACCGAACCGCAAAGAAATATTGTGGACGAAAGCTCGAAGGTACTTATTCGGATGAAGAGATTACCTACTCAAATCGCAATCGAACCACCTCCTCAAGAGCAAAACCTCCTAGTCCTACAATTTGAACATGGCAAAGGAAGACTCATGTACTTGTGCCATATGATGAAAGCTCGAAAGTGATGAAGAGCAACTGGATTTATCTTACAAGAAGAAGTTTAAATTAGTCGACACCTTCAAAAGGTGAAGAATTTGCAAAAGACCAAATGGGTGGCCCCGAGGATCAAGTGGTCTTGCCACTCTTCACCGATCCCGATGCGGTTAATCGACCCGATAAGGGATATGGTGCCACCACTCTTGTGCAACAAAGAAACGCTTGTGGAGGTGTCTCATGAGTATAACATTGAGGAACCAAAACAGGATAAGGCGAGAAAGAAAAGATCGATGAAGAAGCTCGGACTCGGACGGAAGAAAAGGCTAAATCTGGACAAGATAACGAAGAGAATTATGATGATTATCTTCTCAACATCCAACTCGTTCCAAGGAGGATATACGCACCTCCAAAGGACCCCGAGCCTCCTCATGTCTCCTCCTCATCGACTCATCATCTCACTCTTCACCACCACCATCAATGAAATCAACCAAATCAACATCCAAATCGTGAAGAAACCACCTCGATCTTGGATTTCTCATACTCATGAAAGAATTGTGAAAGTTTGTCAAACAAGTCGAAAGAAAGACATGCTATACTGAAGTGAACTTTCTCAATCAACAAATACAATATCTACATGACGAGAATGACAAGATGCAAGAGGAAAGGAAGTTTATCCAGAATTCATCGAAGTCATCGTCAAGAGGAACTCGAACGAAATGATCGAAGGTTACACTAACAAGTACCTTCGGATATCGTTCCTAAAGTCACAAAGGAGATGTTTACCGACAACTATATCCGAATCTTATGCGAGATAGCCAAGCAAACTATAAGATCAACACCCTTAACCGTCACAATCAATCCATCGATCCTGTAGTTTTCTCGGACAATGAATTGGTGGCCAAGCTTGTCACACAAATATCTAAACGATCCGGGACATTTACTTACGATGAAGGAAAGTCTGTTTCAAGCATTCTTTGGACTACCAACTCAAAGAAGCATGTAGATTCGAAGCGAAAGGCCTAAACGTCCTAGAGACGATGAAGATAAAGATCGGGATAAGCATGATGAAGCTAAGCGACGAGAAGATGTCCGGTGAATCATCTTCTATGTTACCTCCTCTCAAACAGACTCACCTCAACAAAGATCGCCTCCTCGTTCTTCTCTTGATAAACCTCGGGATTACGAGTTACCGCCTGACTCGGAAAACCGGTGATTATTTTGAGTATACGGGTGGTGACGATGAGGAAGTCCGTGAGCCCTAAAACAACCCACCTCTCCCAAACAAGTGCGAAACCGAATCATCATCTAGGCCTTGAAAAGAAGAAGAAGACGCCTCGGGCGACGTCGTATCATGGCTAGATGACGATAAAAGCAGAGGAATTTGAATGGTTCTCTACTCTTGTTAATAACACTCCTACCCTGAAGAAGGTCAAGATTTGGTAGACGGTAATACATTGGAGCATGCTAAAATTCTGCAAGAAAAGTTCCATGTGAAGAAGATGACGAAATCCGAGTTGAAGCGAATCAAGAATGAAGCATTTCAACTGTTAAAAGATAGCTCCGAAAGTGCACTCGAGGTCGAATATCACCTTGACAACATTGCTCGTGCGTTGTCTAACAACATGGATTGGCTCAACCCAGAAGCAAACATCGACTTCACCAAACGGGACAATCCTCCATATTACACCGACTGGACCAAACCTCTACCAACAATTGGCCAACCAGATGAACCTAGGATTCCATTCGGATATTTCTTCAACAAAGACACGGAATTTATTCTACATGGTGGCGATGGATCAAGGAAATACGCTACATCTCGACACTTCCATTCCCGCACAATATACTCAAACCGCATAGCTATCGAGGAAAGAGCTAATCACTTGTTCTCTAACAAAGTGGAAGCTTCGACCGAGATGCATTGTACGAGATTCATCATTGGCGGGCCAAAGAATCTACTACGTGTGCCAGTTCGAAGTCTCAACATGCAATGTTCAAGACTAAGGATATCGTTGCCATCAAACACGTTGCTCTTTCATCTAAGTGGGACTACACTTTCCTAAAGAATATCGTGGTCAAACGACAAGATGAAAAGATTATGTATTCTCTGAAGTCGACTTTGAGAATTTGTCTATCAACGACATTGAAGACATGTACCTTGCCAAAGTACGAGGTCGCATGAGGCAATTTTCAACCGAGTACAACGTGAATTCATCAAGTCACCGCTCATCTTCATCAGACGCATAGTCATCAAGGAACGTGTAGAAGATCTTCACCGGCGGTTGAATCTTATCGGACCGTGTCAACTTCACACCACCTCGCCTAGATCTTCCCGACATCAACCGCTCTCACAATATACACTCATCAAGAAACCTTTGGCGTCGTTTACCGTAGTGAACTACAAAGAAATTGCTTAATGGCGTGTAGTGAACTTCACAAGTTTGGGGATCACACTTTGAAGATGGTTAGGGACGGATTGGCTTATAGGTTGAAGGATATCGTCACAAGATTGGGTCTCCTAAGCGATGGAATTCTCGGGATCGAAGGGATGTGAGGAGGATCATCAAAATGATTGATGAAAGGTTGAATAGAAGGGATCAGTTCAGAACTTTGGAAAGCTTTGTTTGTGGTAGACCCAGGATTAACATCACCGGCTATCAACGCCCTGTTCGCACTCCTGGCAACATCACTGGACTTCCTGGTACCCCTTGAACTACTTCTTTCATTATAAATTTGGATGTGTGATTACTTATGTCCATGGCTTGTACACACATAACAGTGTACAACCCGTAATTGTCAAGAAAGGACCCTATGGTACGCTTCAGTGACACAATCCTTATAAAAGGAGCGAAAGCTTCTTACTTTTGAGTAAAACCTATCAAACCTTTCAATTTTCAAGGTTTTACTCAAAAGAACAAGTACTTCCTCGTATGATTTTCAAAACCTCAACCGTTTATATCACTTGTTGAGGGGGAGTATTTGAATTAAAACTTTGTTCACAAATTGTTCACAGTGGTCACTCTTCCCGCAACACTCGAAATGGTCATATTTATTCTCAACCGTTCAAAAATAACATTTTATATGCCATTTTGAGGGGAGAAAATTGTGTGATAAGAAATATGTTGTGCAAAATGCAAATGAATCATGTACTTGACTTAACCAACGAATTGACGGTACTAAACTATTAGTAACTCGAAAAGACTTGTCTGGACGGGTAATCATTTCAAGCTAGTTCGCTAGTAATGTAAACGTGTCTCGCAAAGGACTTGTCCGAGTAGAAAGTACCATTCGAGAAACTCTTGGTAGACATGAACTCGACGGTATGACAACCTTTTGAGGATTGTCTACACCTTCAAGGTAGTTATTAGAGCTAGTTGTCACCTAAAAGTCATCAATGTAACTCTTTAACTATGCAACGTAACCGTGTCTCGCGGAGATTGTCTATCTTGAGTTGATCAATTCAAAGTCGCACTCTTCCCACACAAGGTCTGATTTCCGTCAAAACTCTAAAGCACATGTGGAGGGGAGTATTTACGCTAAAGATAAAACTCTCACGATGGTTCAAACATGTTTTTTCATTTACAAACCCTTTGAGAGATTTTCTTTAAAAATTGGTTTTATGGCAACATAGGTTAGTCATGGAGTGATAAGGTGACTAAGGTTAGGAATAACCGTCCTATGATCCGCCAGAGCCGGAGGGATCTACCCAAGGACACCACAAATAGTTAGAATTTAGAAGTCCTTAGGTATTATTGTAAAAAGGGGAAAATGAGAATCGGAGAAAGAAGGAGTTGAAGAATAAAAAGAAATGCAAAGAAAAGGGTGAAAAGAAATAGCCCTCCAGTTATTCAACTTAGGCGGATACGGATTCAATTCATATACTCTTGGTTGTCACTTGATGACGCCGGTATTGAAGATTAAAAGTCATCATGGACCAATGGCGCATGCACTAAACCTTCTTAGCCACTCAAGTTTCTCTCAAAAGAAGCTTGTTTCATTCTCACAGGGATCCCTACATAATCTATCGGCTTTCTCTAGAGATTGCGATATTGAAAAAGGAGACCCTCTCCTAGTCTCCGCTCAGAAAACCAAAACGCACTATTGAGTCTAGAGCCACGAGATTCATCAAAAGATCTCTTAGGAACACTTGACATTTCATCACCGGTTGATCAACAAATAAGATCATCGATGGTTCATATCGAGTCCTTCACGGATCTTAGCAATCTTCGAGAACATTTATGAGAGGTTCACAACCGTGATCCTCGGTGATTGAATGGAAACTCCCGCCGGGGTTAACATCAAATGACCACGACAAAGAGTCACTTGGTAACTCCCGTGGATTATGCGGAGTGTGTCTCAAACGGTCTGATCGTGAGGTGATGCTTGTGTACCTCGGCGACTATCTGAATCAGATGTACTTGGTACATCGCGTTATCTCACTTGTGGGACTCCGGTTCAGAACGGCCTTTGTGAGAATTAGAGTTGTGTTTTCACACTATCTTTGTTAACACTCTCGAAGTTCAAACTTGTAAGTGTCGGAATCCGCTTATTACTAACCGCTTTAATGTTTTCTTCTTATGGAAGCTCGAGCGGAATGATCGTGCGATTCTTCTCATGTTCACGCCAACATCATCACTAATGGAAGTTCTATTCAAAAGCAACACAATCAATCGAATGATTCTTCGTCAAATCAAAGAATCTACAAAGTTAATGACTTAAAGAACTTCATCAATCTTGAATTCCAACGTCAAAGAGCGTGTGAGCATGTTAAAGAATGACGTGGAGACACTTTGGAGCAACAAGGCACTGAAAGGCGACTTGATGCGAAAACAACATACTATCACTTTCATCACAAAGAACAATGATCAAAGAACAAAGTTAAAGATGACGTCAAAGCATAACCGTTCAAAGAAGACAATTTCTCTACACTGGGGAGATTGTTCGAATCAAGGCAATTCTTCTCACAAGAAAGAATAATGTCAGAAGACGTCAAAGCTACTATTACATCAACGCCTTCACCGTTCTTCATCACCAACACTTGAGGGGAGATTGTTGGAATCACTCCTAAACCTTAATTCAAGTGTTTGTTACTCATATGTAATAGGTAGCTTATTATGGCCTTTATGTTTGTTTAAGGTCAAGCTTATGTAGAAGGCCCATAAGCTTAGGCCCATGTCCAATAAGGAAAAGGGAAGGAGTGGGAGTGTTACCCTAGCTCCTTGCCTATAAATACTCTTGTAAACCTTCATTTGAAGGTTGGTTGTTCAAGTTATTCCTTTCACTCATGCCCTACGCATAACTGTCTTACTATATCGTGTGTGTGTGTGTGTTTGGTTTATTGTTCAATCGCCTTTATCTCTTTCTTGTAAGCTTGTGTTGTAAAACTAGTGACCTAACACTATGAGATATAACAACATACCGTTTAAGTGTGAATGATATTGACGAAACAATTGAGAGCATAAACTGTAGAGTTTTTTTTTTTTTTTTCTGGTTGTGTGAATGTCTGAATTGGTGTTCCGTTTCTTTATTTAATTTTAAACTTTTGGCCCAAAACTATTAAATATGATCAACTAAGTACATGTGTATATTTAACTTTTTCCTATTTGTTTTATAAACATATGTAAAAAACGAAATTTTATAAATTTTGGTCAAATTAGGAAATATCTAGGCTTTTTTAACTCGAAAACTTTTTTTAAAAAAATAATTATAATTCAACTATTACTTAATAAGGAATGAATTGATTTTTTGAAATGAAAATTACCACTAAGGGTTTTGTTTTATTATATAAAAAATTGTACATTGTGAAAATTTTATTGTATTTTTTAGTAAGGGGTGTTTTAATTTGTTGTTTTTAATTTGGTATATATGATTTTAATTGGTTGTACAATGTAAATAAATTATTGTTTTTTTAAGTAATGGGGTGTTTTAATAAAAATATTAATTACACCATATATTTCTCTCACCTTTAACTTTCAACATTTCACTTTCCAAAGTGTTAAAATTTGGGGTAATAATCTGTGGCAAACATGTCACTTTATCAATTGCTAATGGCTTTCAAGCTATGTTCTTTGCAGGCGTATTACAGGGGTTTATCATGGACAAAGCATTAGTGGTTTATAGTTCCAAGATTATCATTTCTGCCGAAGCATCTCTTGTTCCTACTGAAGATCATTTTATTGTTTTTGCTGAATTCATTATCATAGCCGTTAGAGGGGTCTTAGTGTAACTTAATCCCTTATTTAATATGTCCCTTATTCTAGGGTTAGATACACTTGTGTGTGCAGTCTTTTCTCACACATTCTTTTCTTCTCTTTGATCATTTCACTGACCTTGTCTTTTCATTGTATACATATGATTATTGTCTCATTGACATTAATCTAATCTTGTAACATTTTGGATACTATTGTAAACTTAATCTAAGCCGACTATTGTGGCTTAGGTTTGAATAAAGGTTCTATTGTTCATCTTGTGTTGCCTATACTTTCGTACATGGTATCAGAGCTTCAGGCTCATTGATTCTCTTCGGCAACATATTGGTGGTTTGGGGCTATTGCTACTGGCGTAATCACTGGTTATCTTCTACTTACAATTGATCCTAGACTAAGTGAATCTAGGGTAATTGTGATTTGTTCTTCCGCTGCATATCTCTCTGTAAGTCTAAGTCTTATCTCCTCTTCAAACATACAGTACTTAAGTCTTTGTGGGTGCAAACGGGTAGACTAACATCTTGATCCGCCACCTTTGAGTGGTACGAATACACCGCTTCCGGTTTACCCTAGTCCATGTGCTTGGTGCTTGTTGTTTCTTATATTCATAGTCTTATTATTATCTTTGTCATCTTCTTGTCTTTATTATGGTTCTTTGGTGATAATCTTTGGTGGTGGTGGTTCCAATCGAGAAAGGCTTATCTTTTGGGGATGCTTTGTACTTACACCCTAATAACACTAATGGGACTCCATTATTTCTATCAAACTTACAGAGGCCGAAAATTATAAAATATGGAATATGGCCATGACCTTTGCCTTAAGGAACCATAATAAGTTAGGGTTTATTGATGGTACTGCATAAGAGATGATTCGAACCCTAGTCTTGCTAATCAATGGGATACTTGTAACTCTGTTGTGGTTACTTGGATTCTTAATTCTCTTAGTCTGAATCTGTTTCTTTGGTGCTATATATGCTAAAGCCGCTTATGAAATGTGGAATGATCTTAAAGATACCTATGACAAGGTTGATGGTTCACTATATTTAATCTGCATAAGAATATAAACTCTCTTAGTCAAAGTGGGTCCTCTCTAGTGATTACTATAACAATCTTAATTCCTTATGGAAACAATTTGATTGTATGATTAGCTTGCCTCCTACACTTGTGAGGTCGCAAAACATTTTGAAAACACAATCAACTAATCAAGTTAATGCAATTTCTTATGGGTCTTGATGACTCCTATGTTCCTATCGAAGCAATATTTTAACCGAGATCCTCGCCTAATGTCAAAACCGCTTTCTCTGTTGTCTCTAGAGAAGAATCTCACGAATGTTTCATCCGGGAATAGCTCGCTAAACCCAATGCTACGACCTTTAATGCAAAACCTCGATGGAGGAAAATTTTTGATAACAAAAGAGGTTTTAACAACAAAGTTTCGGTTTTAACACGGTAATAGCTCTAATAGCGAGAGGACCAAATATGAACCTAAAATGTACCAATTGCAAAAACACGGTCATCTGTTGATAGGTGTTATGAAATAGTTGGATATCCTGCTTGGATATGTTAAGAGAAACTTTAATGGAAAACCTTTCGGCGATAACAATGTTTCACTGAAACTAATTATGTCACGATAATAGTACTAGCAATTCTCCTGTCTCCTTATCTAATGAACGACTCTCAAGACTTATGAGTCTTCTCAATGACAACAATGTGTCATCTGCTAATGCCAACTTAGCGGTAAAAATTTTCAGAACCTTCTTTAATGGCGTTATCAAGTTTAATGTGAACTTCAACAAGTTTTTAACAACAACACTAAATCCTTAACGGAAACATCGGTCTTGGTTGGATTGTTGATTACGTGCAAATCGACACATGACGTATGCGAAAATTTTTAATCAATGTTGTTAACATTTCAAATCTTGGCCTAACTGTTGGACATCCCAATGGTACTCGAGCCCTAATTACTAAAATGGTGACTTAAAGGTCAATAATGACCTAACTCTTTTGATGTTCTTGTTGTTCCCGAATACAATGTCGGTTTACTATCTGCTCATAAGATTGCTAGAGACAACAAAATGTTTGTTGGATTTAATGAATCTAAGCGCTATATCTGGATTTACATCAAAAAGGATTGTGGGGATTGGTAAACAACACAATGGATTATATATTTTGATATAGATTCTACATGTAAGATTACCTCTAATAATTGCATATATATCCATCATGTCTCTAGAAATCTCGGCATCAAAGACTTGGTCATCCCTCGACCAAGTCCTACACATACTTAGACCCACTCTTAACTTTGATAGTTCATCCGAAACGATCATCTCTGTGATACTTGTAATAAAGCCAAACAAACCAGAGAACCATTTCCTCTAAGTGAACACAAATCCACTAAAATTGGTCAACTTGTTCACCTTGATGTTTGGGGACCATATAAAATCACTAGCGAGATGGTTACAAATATTTTTAACTATTGTTGATGACTATTCCGAGCGGTGTGGGTTTATATGCTAAGGGAAGGATGATGTTTATGTTTCCATTGTTAACTTCACTCATATGCTATCAAATCAATTTGAACACAATGTCAAAATATTTAGAAGTGACAATGGGACGAAATTTGTCAATAATAAACTCCAACAATTACATCATGAAAAGGAATTCTATATCAAACTTCTTGTGTCTATACACCTCAACAAAATGGCATTGCGAGAAAGGAAACATAGGCATCTCCTTAATGTTGCTAGATCCCTTATGTTTCGGGGAATTACCTCTAAATCTTTGGCCCGAATGTGTTCTAATCACGCATATGTCATAAACAGGTTGCCTCTTGATTCTGTCTGCAAGTCCCCTTCTTCTATGTGTATGGGCATGACCCTTCACTCTCTCTCCTTAGAGTCTTTGGTGCTTATGCTATGCCACCATTCTCAACATCTCGACAAATTTAGTAGTAGGTCCGAAAAAGTGTTTTCATTGGTTACTCAAATGAGAAGAAAGGCTATAAACTCTTGAGCCTAGAAACAAAAATATCTTTTACTCCGAGATGTCAAATTTTATGAAACTGTTTTCCTTCAAAATGAAAATACTTTGTCAAAACCTTTTGTTGAAACCTTTGTACCAAAAGATTTAAATCACAAAAATTTTTGACTCACAAACAAGTCCCAATGATGAAGGAGAGTGACATCCTATGATGATAGCACGGTGGTAAGTCATCCTACTAGGATTGTCGAACCGGTTGCAACATCTATAGATGATAATACACACCACGAGGGCAACATATCACATGATTCACATCCTGCTGAGCGGTTTCGATCCTAGCGATACTACGCTGATTCTGAACAAGAAAGAGGCTTGCCGACCACTCTTCGCTAGAAGGTCAACGAGTTTCTAAATTGCCAAGTAATCTTAATGACTTTATTATAGAAGGAAAAGTCAAATATGGGGTTGAAAAAGTTGTTAATTACTCAAATCTTAACAAAGACAATTCTTGCTTTGCTTCCGGTCTTAATAAAAGTATTGAACCTACTTGTTATGAAGAAGCTATCCTTGATAGTAATTGGGTAGATGCTATGAATTCGAAATAGAAGCCTTAAATGAAAACCATGCTTGGGATATAACCGATCTACCTCTAATAGAACTCCTATTGGCTACAAATGGATCTTTAAAATCAAATATAAAGCTAATGGTGAAGTTGATAGATACAAGGCTAGACTAGTTGTTAAAGGTTACAACCAAAGGGAAGGAATAGACTATGATGAAACTTTTCCCTGTTGTAAAAATGTCTCTTGTTAGATGTCTTATTGCCTTAGTCAGTAAAAACAAATGGCCTCTTTTTCAACTTGATGTTAACAATGCTTTCTTATATTGAGATCTTGATGAGGATATCTATATGACCATTCCCAAAGGGTTCTGTAATGAGAACAATAAAAATAAAGTTTGCAAACTTGTTAAGTCTCTATATGGTCTAAAACAAGCTCCCAGAAAATGGAATGAAAAACTTGTCAGTGTTTTAAAGGAAAACAACTTTGTCCAATCGGTTAATGATCATTCTCTGTTCACCAAAACAGAGAATGACAAGTTCATTGCTCTTCTAGTGTATGTGGATGATATTGTTCTTACTGGAAACTGTGTTGATGAGATAAACCTATTCAAGGAGTTTCTAAAATCAAAATTTCATATCAAAGACTTGGGAAATCTAAAATACTTTCTTGGCATTGAGGTTTTAAAAGCGGAAATGACATCTGCTCTCCCAAAGAAAATCATCTTGAACTCCTCAAAGAATTTGGCCTACTTGGGTGCAAACTGTGTCCACCCCTATGGAACCCAACTCGTGCTTCCATACATTCCCACCGATGATGACCCTTACTTGTCAACATCATTTGGTTATCATAAGCTTCTTGGGAAACTTATCTACCTCACCCATACAAGACCGACATTTCATACTCGGTTCATTGTCTTGCACAATATATGCATTCTCCTTGAAATCTCATCCGGAATGTGCCCTCAACGTTCGAGGTATCTAAAAGGAGCTCCGGGAAAAGGTCTAAGGTACAATTTCAAGAACTCGAAAATCATCTTGAAGGATATAGTGATCTTGATTGGGCCAAATGTAAGAAAACCAGAAATCGATTCTGAGTTATTGTGTTTTCTTTAATGATTGTTTAATCTCATGGAAAAGTAAAAACAAAACACTCTTTCAAAATCTTCCACGAAGCAGTATAGATCTATGTCTCTCGCTGCTGTGAAATCATTTGGATTCGTAAAATCCTAAAAGATCTAAAAGTTGATATCAACCTTCCGTTAATCTTTTTGTGATAACAAATCGCTTTACAACTTGTCGCCAACCACATTTTTTCATGAAAGATCAAAACACTTTGAAATTGATGTTCACTTCATCGGGAAAAAATTGCTAGAGGTGTTATAAATGCAAAAAGATTGGATCTTCAAATCAAGCTAGCGACATTCTTACAAAGAACCTCCTGTCTATCGGCATAAATTTTGTGTGAAAAATTGATATTGTTTGATATGTTTGCCAATCGATTAAGGGGAATGTTAAAATTTGGGGTAATAATCATGGCAAACATGTCACTTTATCAATTGCTAATGGCTTTCAAGCTATGTTCTTTGCGGCGACATTCGGGGGTTTATCATGGACAAAGCATTAGTGGTTTATAGTTCCAAGATTATCATTTCGCGAAGCATCTCTTGTTCCTCTTCAAGATCATTTTATTGTTTCTTTGAATTCATTATTATAGCCGTTAGAGGGTCTTAGTGTAACTTAATCCCTTATTTAATCATCCCTTATTCTAGGGTTAGATACACTTGTGTGTGCAGTCTTTTCTCACACATTCTTTTCTTCTCTTTGATCATTTCACTGACCTTGTCTTTTCATTGTATACATATGATTATTGTCTCATTGACATTAATCTAATCTTGTAACATTTTGGATACTATTGTAAACTTAATCTAAGCCGACTATTGTGGCTTAGGTTTGAATAAAGGTTCTATTGTTCATCTTGTGTTGCCTATACTTTCGTACACAAAGTTTGACCGTTTTTCTTTTATATGTAGTATAGATAGTTAAAATAAAATATAAAATTAAGAGATTTTTGGCACACAAAATTATTAGAATGTTATGCTTAACTTCTGGAAAACTAAAACGTTAACAAAATATTGATTCTACGCACTTTATTGTCCACGCATAAAATGACTGTAAATGAATCTACGATTCACTCGCGTTTTCAAGTGTACAAATTTGTTACATTTATAAGTGTAGCCTTTATAAAAATATAGTTATAATTTTCTTTTGTGATAAGTCTACTTTTGGATGGCGCCAAAGTCCAAACTCAAGACTTCATTTCAAAAGCAAATTGCAATTATCTTTCTTAATAAAAGGCAGTTAAACGGACCAATGGTAAGTTTGGCAAAAGTAGCGGTGTTGGTGTTGAAATTTATAAGAGTTGGAGCTTGTAAGAGTTGGGGACGTACTGAAACGGAAATCAGATGGTTTCATTACCACTTAAATGGTTCAACGGTTTTACCACAGAAGATAACACTATAACCTAACAAATAATATGAAGTTCACGTAAAAGTTTATAACAGTGGCGGAGCCAGAAAATATGATCATGGGGGCATCAAGCGAGGGGTTAAATACATGTCCAAAAATGCTATTTTTAGCGTAATATGTAACAAATCGGACCGGGTCGGGTCTACTATGATGCGATTAACATCAATTATAAGTTAGGCGTTGATGAAATATAAACTAGTCGGTGATTTCGTATTTATTAGAATAAACTCATTTTGACTATAATATATATTTACGGAGCAGATATAAAAAAATTAAGCAAAAAATTCTAAAATACCAACAATTGTAAGACTTGTATTAAAGTGGTCATAGTATTATGAATTTAACTATAACGAACGTTTTTACATTAAAATAAAAAAAAAATATGAAAGATATTTAAGAAAATATATGATGCTAACACATTAACATTTAATTACTGATGTAATAAAAAAAACCAAAACCGATTAATACTTGAAGTTACTCTATTCACCTGTTGTAGATTTCTTAATAACATTATAAGGCTGGATGCAGTAGTCTCGATCGAGGGAAGTAAGAACGATTGTGGCGATCGATTCACCATCGATCGTCTTGTTGTGTGTCCACTCGATCGCCAGCCATCGCAAGTGTTTTTTGAGGATTTCGGTTGTATATACGATCGACTAAACTACACACATAAAAACAAAACACTCACTTTGTAATTAATTTTATTAAAGGTCGTCTTTACTGGGGCACCTAATCGCTCAAGGTCATTTGGAGAGAAAAAGCGGCGTGGCGGTGAAAAGTAAGGATTGAATCCCTTATCGGGGCGACCTAATGTATTTAGGCCATTTTTAAAAGAAGAAGTCTTAAAAAAATAAGCTTACACACTTACTATGAGAGGAAGGCTTAAAATTCAATACATCCCATTATTCAAAATTAAATACAAACGTTTTCACTAAATGAAATACAGTTTTCAAATCATTTACAACCTACTAGGCGAGTACCCGTGCCTAGCGGCATCGGTTTCTAGCGGCAGACAATTAACGATATGCGATACTGTGATAAGTGTTTCGTATAACATTCAAAATAGATAGTGAAAATATCAAAATGTAATTACAAACGGTTGCAACATGTGATAATTCAACTCTAGCAAAAATCTTAACATGTATCAAATGACATATAAAAATATTTAATGAAACTTAAAATAAAACATTACATCAATTATGAGATAATAACTAACAATGCACGTTACTCGTCGCGTAAAACTTCTTGTACATGAAATTTGAGGTGTAGACTCCTCCTTGACCGAATTCTTTGACCGGTTCCACTAATACCTTTGTTGTTCTACGTGATATCATTCTAGACAACGTAACATAAAGCTGGAAATGCGAGAAAATATAATCGGGCAAATACACACCCACATTTGGAATTGTTTAACCATGGGCTTTATTGATAGTCATTGTAAAGCTAAGGCGCACAGGGAATTGTGTTCTCTTTAATTTAAAAAGGAACATATCTTCTTCAGATAGAGCAAAAGAAATTAAGTATCTTCACGGCCAATTCCAGGATTCAAAATCATACCTTAAAAAAACATAGAGTGTGCATTCATTAAACGCATTTGTAGCGCTGGGGAATTATTTTAGAGTGTGCATTCATTAAACACATTCCTTATTAACTTTTCTAACTTTCCCCATTAGCATTTTTCAAACTTTTCACCTTGACTTTTCCCTCCATTCCATTAAACGTTTTAACATTTCAAGTTTAAACTTTCACCTTAACTTTTTTTTTCAACATTTCAAGTTTCAACAATTCCCCCTTAACCATTTTTACATTTTATATAGTATAGATATAGTACATAGCAGGGTACCCGCGCGTTTCGGCGGCGGTTTTGTGACGAATAACCGAAGAAATAGATCTTGATGAGACCTGATTCACCAGTTTTTATCGGTTTCAACGGGTCTTCTCTGGTTCGTTTTCGGATGGCTTTAATTGCTTAGTCGAACCGGTGGCGACACCGGTTCCCGGTTGAAGACGTTGGTCCGGTCTTGTTTTCAATACTATATGAAAACATCAACTTTTTAGCTTGTATGAAGTTTTGTGTGTTTTATTAATTTGTATAATAACATGTACTTTTCATTTTAGAGTGTTTTAAAAATAACATCAATTAGTGTGTTTAATTATTTTATATTTTGGATTAGGTTGTAGCTTCTTTAAATTGTACGTTATGAAATTTTTATTGTACTTTTTAGAAAGTGGTGTTTTAATTGGTTGTTTTTAATTTGGTAGATGTGCTTTTAATTGGTTGTACAATGTGAATAAATGATTGTATTTTTAAGTAATTTGGTGTTTTAATAAGAATATTAATTACACTATGCATTTCTCTCTCATTTGACCAATTCAACTTTTCAACTTTTCACCTTTGACTGTTTTTCTATTATATGTAGTATAGATATTAAAAGCATGTAACCGCTAAAAATCATTATTATCAATAATGATTATTAAAAACATATAACCGCGTCCACTATGTAAATAGACACAAACCATTTAATAATTTTCTCACACACATCTAAAACATCAGTAATACGGCCGAGTGTACCCGTCACTATAAAATTTAGTCACATGGTACCCGTCATCGCATTGCGCTGGTACCCTGCTAGTATTACTCAATGTACGGTCAAAAAGAGAAAAGGAAATAATAATATTATATATTTCTAGCTCATCCTCACTATATTAGACTGATTTTCACTGTTTCCTATTACTCTATTTTCCTCCATGTTTTCAGATCAAACAAGGTAACTGAAAAGATCCAATTTTTTACATTAAAGCACTCTTTAATTGTTTGAGGCTGAAAGAGATGAGGGCACTTAGGTTTTATGGGCGAGAGCACTAGACATTTTTTCCATAAATTTACCTTTTTCCTATATATTTTGTGTATCCGCGAGAATGCCGTTGGAACACCGGTCAATATTTATGCCTCCTGGGTCGGTGGGTATATCTATAAGCTAGAAGCCATTTGATAAAATGGCGATATTCCCTTTTGAGAAAATGCTGTGTAATACTCTAGTAATTATGTTTATTATTGTTTCACAAAGTCACTCATACTTTGTTTCAAATACAAATCACTCAAGTTTCAAGACTATTTCACTAAAGTCACTTGAAGTGAATTTAATATCGTTCATTTTTAGTGAATTTAATACATAACTTGTGAAAAAATATCTTTTATAAAAGTCCTTAAATGATTTATAAGTATTGAAAATAAAGTTTAAGTGACTAGAGAAACAATACTAAAAATTTGGTTTTTGTAACTAAAATAAAGTTCGAGTGACTTTAATAGAACAATATTAAAACTTGGTAATTATCACATCAATTTCACCTTTTCCTTTTTAAGATGTCTAGTATAATTCAATTACTAAAAATTGTAGTTGAAATGTTTTAGTTTACATATTACCTCTCATCAAAATTGATTTTCACATAACCAAAGTAAATACTAACTTTAATTCATTGTCAAAGAGTAAAATTGTTTTTCTTTTCCTAGAAACTAGAGCATTAATAAATGATTTTTATTAAAATCTGTGTTTTTTATGTGTGAATAACATTTTGTGAAAGAGATACAGTAATATTTAGTAATTTGTTTTCTTGAAAATCATGAAATAGTTACCAAGTTTGAGTTTTGTTTTAGTTAAGCTGCTTTAACTTTCTTTTGATTACAGAAATCACTTAAAGTTTCAATGATGTTTCATTGGTGTGAAATTCTTATGGTTGGGTAACAAAAATAGAATACTTCTCACCCTTGGTTATTATTTTGGGACTTTATATTTCTTTTCATGTTGCAAAGTTGGTTGTACAATAAATTGGTTAAGATTAGTTATACTTAAGGGTTACTAAAATACAAACAAATAATGCACATGAATATTTTAAACATATTTTTTCTAATTTTCATAAAAATTGAACAGTTTTGAAACTTGAATAATTTTTTTGTTAACATAAAGCAGGAGCGAATTAATTGAAACACTCATAAACTATGTTAGTATTAGGTAACATAAGCCCTATTTTGTAACAGAAAGAGTAGGAATGGCTCTCGCGTTGCAAAGGTTAGTTTTTAAGATACATTTATCATTCCTAAAAATAAATTCCCGCGACTTCATAAGTTTAGATCATGCTTCACTAGCCAAATAAAGATATTGCGATGACTTTGTGCATGTTGATTTCTACCTACGTTAAGGGTGTGTTTGGTAGAGAGAAAAGAAATTATAGAAATGGAAATTGGACTTATTTCCATTGTTTGGTACAGAGAATTGAAAAAGCGGAGAATTTAGTAGAGAAATTGAGAGAATTGAGTAGTGTAATTTGGCTAACTCCATTTCCCTTATTTTGGTGGAGAAATTGAAGAAATAGATAATAATTATTTTGAAAAAATGTGTTTTTTTTTTTTTTTTTTACAACTATAATTTTGTTAAATAATGGATTTTGTTTAAAAAAAATAAATGTATGTAAACAAATTAGGACGTGCAACATTAGATGCTATTAAAAAATAAATACATTTTTAAAAAATAATTTTAAAAAAAATATATTTTTTAAAAAAAATAAGGTTTTTTAAAAAATGTTTTTAAAAAAAATAAGTTTTTTTTTTAAATAAACACATTTTTAAAAAACATTTTTTAAAAAAAAACAAGTTTTTTTTTTTAAATAAATACATTTTAAAAAAATATTTTTTTTAAATAATTTTTTTAAAGAAAGTACATAAATTTTTAAAAAATAAATTTAAAAAAATATATATATTTTTTTTAAATAATTTTTTTTTAATATTTTTTTTTAAATATTTTTTTAAAATATTTTTTAAGAATTGTTATTTAGAAAAAATAAAAAATATATATATTTTTTTTAAATCAACAAACAAATATATGTGAGCCTTATATGACAAAATGTTATTTAAATAATTTTTTTTTCATTTCTCGGGTCAAGTGTATGTTGTTACCAAACATTAGAATTGAACAAAATTCTCTACTAATTGTAAAAGTTTAAAACATAGGAAAACAGTAGAGAGAAAAATCTCCGAGAGCATGTATTGGAAATCATGAAGACTTCTCAATCTCAGATTCATACCAATTCCATGTTATAAGGTGTCACCTTAATTCTAGTCAGGGTAATGATAAATCGAGAAAATACAAATATATACCAAGTTTAATGGCACGCATTTGCACAACGAGTCTCCAAAAAACAATGGTTCACCTGAATCATCATAGTTGATGCACTATCAACAATTACTTGAATGTAACAAATCCAAAAGAAAAGTCAAAATCTTGAGAGGACTATAGATATTATACTCTTCGATAAACTATAAAAGCTAGACCACTGCACCTACTTACCGGAAAATCAATAACCACAATGTTTCTGATCTACATAAACCGTTCAATGTCGTTTTTGATAGAGAGAAACAAATTATAGTTCTTAAATTGATCAATAAAATTAGTCAAGTCATAAAAATTTGAGTTTTATTTCAGCTACGGGGGAGGCTCGATGGAGCTCTAGCAACTTTGTAGCAAACATCAACTTTCCATTGTCAACACCGTCATGTTGGAATAAGTGGGCAAGAATTTCCATCTTCTCTAGCAATGGAGAACCAGAAAGTAAAGACTTCATCAAACATTCTTCATTTTTTAAACCACTAATGCGCACCAACATCACACTCTGAAGCTGCAGTTGCCCCATCTTGCTGAAATCTACATCTGAAGAACAAAGTGCAGGCGGCGGGACCTCATAATCATGTTTAGCCTAGAAAATTGAATAGCAGTCAGATGCACAGTTATGAGATTAATTTAAGATGATCGATAATTCAATTTGATTGTATGCATTCCACTCACACTGATATAAAGTCTCTCCAAATTTGGAGATCCACATATTAATTCAATAGCACATGATACCATAATATCACAGCTAAAATCTATAGCATGTAAATCAAGAGACTTGAGACAGGGTAAGGTAGTCGGGACTCTCTTTTCAGCATCAGCCAATAACTACAAGAAAAGTGGTAGCATAGAAAGCCAATGTAATTAGTTAGAGAGCTCATAAGGCATTGTTGAGTTATTTATAAATCAATTTGAAATATCCAACTTCACATTACCTTGCAGTTTGAAAAATCTAGACTAAGCTCTTCAAGTTTTGGAAAATATCTTACGAATTTTAAGATATTGGAAGTTGTGGTCATCACCATATTGTCAACGTCCCACAATTTTAGACGTAAAAACTTAAGATTTTCAAGTTTAGCAATCTGAACTTCTTTTATTTTGTGTGCAAAGTGAGAACTATAATTGAGTGTCAGAATCTCAACTAACGGGCACCGGGCTAGAAATTCCCCAGCTGTGTAGCTTTCAAATGTTACATGATCCAAGTCTAAGCTTAATAGATTTGGAAAACCACAAAAACTGGACATGGAACACAAACAAACGTTATAAAGCTTCAACTGTTCCAACTTTAAACAAGAGAATAGATGAGTATGCAAGTTAACTGGTGTTTCATCCGTATTTTCAAGAGTCAGCTCCTTAATCCCTTTTCTACTCAAGAACATAACCCAATTATTAATATCCTGAACATCCACAATGTCATTTGATTCATATGGTATGAAGAGGTCGAATTTTGTTATGGCACCCTTAAGATTTAGAAGGAGCCGACTTATAATCCTCCCATAATATTTTTCGTCTCCTTTTTTATATAAATACTCGACGAAATCCACATCAAATACAAGTTTTGTGAGCATAGTCCACTTAAACCTCCAGTTTTTAGACAAGCTACCAGTCCTCACCGCCTCTTGTATTGGCAAACAATCTAATATATTAGTCATCACGTTATCTGGGAGGCGGTCAAAAACATCTTCTGATGCAAATTTGGACGCTTTATATGTTTCATGAACAAGTTCCATTATTCTAGCAACAAAAAATATGTCATAAATTAATTAATTGAATGGACATGATACTCAAGAACCAACTTTTTGCACAGAATCTAATTCAAATTCTCCTAAAATTCCATATTAGTAAGTGAAAAGGCTGAGAACTTAAAAAAATAAAGTGTAATGGACCTACTTGCCTTTAGACAAGGTTAGTCCTTCGTGACCAAAGGTCTAAGAGTCTAAGTCACATAAACATGTTTTCTATTAAGCAATGCATAACGCAGTACGGTCACTGTTGTTTCTTTTTTCTCAGGGCTGCGAGTCTGAACGAAGATTATAGTTGTCAATGAAACTACGAATACCTCTTTACAATGTAAGCAAGTCAATACCACACATAAGAAAAACAGCATCTAAAGGGGTTTGGGATTGTGTTTAGAAAATGGTTTTTTTATTACTGAGTTACGAAAACGTAAACAATATTTGGGTAAAATAAATCCAAAATCACTTATTCACGTTTTGAAGGCAACTAAACGCAGCGTTGGATAATCAGGTGAGTACCTGCAGCAACAAAATTCAGGTTTTGGAAATGGGGTAGACTGCCCTTACATTATCATATTTCCCTCTATATATCACCCTCCAAAATATGCCTAATTTAAGTGATAATATACTATGATATGTGGAATATTTTTATCTTTTTGTTTCTAGTATATTCTGTTTATTATTATTAAAAGTGAAATATGTTTTATTAGTGAGCTGATGCAATTAAAGAGCATCACTCAAACAAAACAAGTTGCAAGTAAGCAAACGAAAGGAAGCATCGAAGATAGTTTGCATTTTTAGATCATCACTGCCGTCATATAGATTATTTATTTGTTGTTATTATTTCTGCTTTCTAAGTTTGCGATTTTAACTTACAAAGACTAGTTTATATATAATGTTATAAAGAAATATGTTACTGTTGTATCCATAGATGTTATTATGTATTTATGTTTAAATTATTTTGTACACAAATTCTTGTTAAAGAACTAAAACAAGAATATTATATGTCTATTTTTATACGGAGTATAACAATTTAGGTTGCACGGACACGGACACGGTGTCTGACACGGACACGGACACGGCGATATGGCAAAATCTAAAAATATAGGACACGGACACGGCGTGGACATGGGAATTTAATATTACATAAATTACGTCAAATATATATTAAAGAAGTACAACAATTATTCAAAAGTCTTTGTCTTGTTTACCTTACAATTTCATTGAAATTCATTTAATACATAAAGTATTTAAAATTCTAAATCACTATAATAGTTTTGATATAATCATATTAATATCCTAGTAAATGACATATATACCATTTGCATAAAAAACACCCACCTAACAAAGTAAATAAATTTCTATACGAAAAAAACAATAATGACGCGACCCATCCACCTAACAATCTTTGTATCTAGACTATATCTATATTCAGTACACACACACCTAACAGTCTCTACATCTATATTATGTATCTGTAAAAAAAATAATAATGGAGATAACGAAGAAGATAACAGGGAAGAAGAAGAAGAAGAGGGGTTAGATGCAAAAATCCGTGAAGACGGTGGGATGAAAGAGGAGGACGGTGGCTGTTCGGTGGCTGTTTGGTGGCTGGTCAGTGACTAACGGCAATGGGTGGTGAGCCAAAGGCAAAGAAGTAATCAAGTTTTTGAAAACCTTCTTTTTTCATTTTTTTTTTTCAAAAAAGAATCCAAATCCGTGTCCGGCCCAAACAGCACGTGGGACACGGCACATGCGTGTCCGAGCCGTGTCCGTGTCCGACACGTGTCCAACACTGCCACGCCTTACTTGGAGCCGTGTCCGTGCTTCCTAGATTAACAATCTTATTCGCCAAACACTCAAAAAAAATGATTACGTGATTATTGCGATATCAAATTACTCAAATAACATAATCAATTTCCAAAAAGCAATCCCAAACACCCCTTAATACATATCATCAACTCTTAAATCAAGATAACTTTTTTAATAACCATGGTTTCCGACCTTTTAGCCGACTAATCTACGAGGTTTGAACCACACCGCCACGCAGACTCAAACCAAGTAAATCCACACTTATCATTCATTTTATAGTCTACTGCTGTAAAATCCACCTAAGAAACCAAAGGAGTAGTCTAGCTTCTTATTTGCACATAAACACGAACCACGGTATAGGTGATCTTACTAGGCATATTCTATCATTCATTTCATTATAGGGGAAGCCTATAAATACATTAAACTCAATTTCAAAGTCTCGTCTAGGTTGAATCAAGTAAATTTACATATTCTTCATCTTTGCCTATATATATTAGAGCCCCTATACCTAAAGCTAGCAATTAATACAATTAAAAAAAAAAAAAAAAAAAAAACTACAGCAACAACAACAACATACAATTTCAAAATCAGCACTAGAAAGCAAAGTAAGACCCTCGTTGGGTAATTTCATCAAACACTTTGGCCCTCATAAAATAACAAAGCATCACAAAATTCAATAAACAAAAGGAAAATGAAACAGTTTGGAGTAGATTCTTTAAAGGCAAGAAAATTAAAATAGAAAATGAAACATACCAGGAGAGAAAAACAAGAATTGAGAAGTTTCACTAAATAAAAATAATAAGACTCGATGGAGTTTATAATCCCCAATTTATTTGATTTATCATTTAAATTAGTACTAAAATAATTGTTAGAACTAGTTACGTATAACTTTTATAAGTTTAACGACTCAACATAAATTAAGTGGTGGTGTTTGTTTTGGTTAAAAAAGTAGGCCAAAGCTTTTAGTCACTTAGAGCTTTTAGGCTATGAATGGAGGTCATCAAATTCGGTCGACCGACTCTTTTAATTAAAAAAAAAACAAACAAATCCCCTTTTATACGATGTTGGATTAAAAATAAAAATAAAAAAATAAGCACATTTTTCATTTTTAATTTTACTAATTATAAATACCTCACTTATTTTCTCATTTCATTCACAAATTCAAACAACAATTCTCTCAACATATTCTCTTAATTATGCCTTTCGAGCTACGTTTTAATTCTTCGTCTTCCAACGATGAAGAAGAAGTTATGAGCGAGCTTGTGGAGTTTACGCAGGCAGCTTGGGCCGAGTATCGAGCGTCACTGCCAAAAGTCCGACGAACCCGCGTAGCTAGGGATTATCACGGTGCTCATAATCGTTTAGTGGCGGCTTACTTCTCCCAACACCTCGTGTATGACGAAAGAAGATTTCGTCACGGGTTCCGAATGATCCGAGAACTTCACACAAATTGTTCGAGAGGTAACCGATTATTCTCCTTATTTTCAACAAAATCAAAATTGTACGGGCACACTTAGTATTTACCCATTGATCAAGTGTACTTCGACAATTCGTCAATTGGCATACGGGGCCGTTCCTGATTCTCTTGACGAGTATCTGCAAACAGGGTGCAACAACAGCCCGCAATCATGATCCCTTAAGATCGCATGAACAATCGCTAGTAATTACTCGGGAGATAATCGACCGAACAACTCATATAAACTTAAAAGCTGATTTGGTCGAATACGTTTGGGCAAATCGTGGAAATGAAGACAATTAAGAGAATGAAGACACAAGCGACGAGGAAGATGAAGACTAGTTTAGTCATCTTTTTATTGTAATGTTTTTAATGTTATTTAAATAACTTATGTAATGTTTTTATTACTAATGAAGTTTAAATTTGTTGTTTAAAAATTTTGAATTTAAAATAAAAAAATAAAAAGGTCGCTGCTCTGGATATTAGGTCGTTTGAAGGTCGCCGGAGAGAGAAAGCTGATGTGACATGCAAAATCGAAGTCGTGTTGGGTCACCATTGTGCATAGCCTTAGGTGTTAAGCGAGTTTGTTTTTTATTTTTCGTTAAACGGAGCAGACATGAAAGGATCATCTTAATGCCTCTAGTTGAACTAATAAATGTTGAGACTTTTCTTAAAAAAAAAAAAAAAAAAAAAAAAAAAACTCACTATTATTCGATTCAGATTCAGATATGCGAGTCAGACTCAAATTCAGAGCCTCTTAATAAACAAACAATACCTAAAATCTAAGAAATCTTTTTACCTTTAACTTGGCCAACTTGGCCAAGTGGAATTTCTACAACCTTAATCTACTTAACAGTTAAGATCGTTAGAAATTTAACGGACGTGAACCTCAAAATTAAATATTGATAGCAAACATAACAAATAAGGGTAGAAATGTAGAAAAAAAGTCGAGTAAAACCCGAGCTTGCCAAAGCTCGATCTCGACACGTTTACGATCACAAGTTTCGAGTTATACTTTTAGCTCGAGTTTAACTCGTAACACATTTTACAAGTTAGGGATCGGTTCCTTTTTATGATAGGTAAATAAAACTTGACTCGAGCTTACGTACATTTGGCACACTTTATCATCTAAGCAATAAACTACTACTAGATACAATCATTACTTAATCAACTAATCAAGTCTTCCATTAAGGTAGTTGAATGGAGTGTCACACCTTGCACAATTGTTAATACAGTGCCCATTAAAAAGAAAACAGAAACCATCACCATACTAAACTAACACAATTTGGTGCAAGCAAAGACAAGAGTGCTACTGAAACCACAAGCTTAACTAAACAAACACAAACAAACAGGTTCAAAATAACTAAAGCCATGTAACGTCTATTTCAGCAATGGGTGAGGCTCGACGTAGCTTCAACAGCTCGGTAGTAAATCCACGCTCACCACCTAACATTTCCGATGGTCTAGCACAAATAACCATCTTCTTTAGCAAAGGAGATCCAGCAAGTAAAGACTTTATCAACCAAAGATCATTGACTGAACCCCTAATAGATGTTAACACCACATTCCGTAGCTGCGTCTTCCCCATTGTGTCGTAGTCTTCCTTTGAAGAACGAGTTGCGGTTGATGTAGCCTACAATAATAAATACAATTCATACACAGAACTATGAGAGTTTTAGATGAGTATATAATAGGTTTGCATTTCACTCACTGTGATCTTAAGGGCCTGCAAATTTGAGGAGCCAAAAATCATTCCAAAAGCACAAGATACCATAACACTACTGCTAAAATCCAGTCGATATAACTTAAGAGTCTTGAGGTAGGGAAATGCAGTTGAGACCCTCTTAGCACCATCTCCTTCCAATAAAAACTATAACATGTACCATAGAAAAACACTTCGATTAGTCGACTACTCATAAAGCCTTGTTGCAATATTTTAAAGAATGAACTACAAAGACCCAACTTAGCCATTACCTCGCAGTTCCCAAAATCCAAACTAAGACCCTCAAGTTTTGGGAAATGAAGACACATCTGCTCGAAGATACTTGAATGTCTGATCATTGTCGACTTGTCAAGCAAAGACAATGACAAGCATAACTTTTTGAGATTCTCAAGTTTTGCAATCTCAGCCAGTTTCACTTCGCATCCAGTTTCGTGATTAGTAATTTTAAGGACCTCAAGTAAGGGACAATGAGCAATTAATTCCCTACATTGGTAATCTTGAAACCTTACCGCATTCAATTTTAAGCTCAATAAATTTGGAAAACCGCAATAACTATGTGAAGGACGGAAAATACAGTAATGAAGCTCCAAATGTTTTAACTCTAAACAGGAGAAAAGATGTGTAGGCAACTTAATAAATTGTTGAGATAAATTGTTTAGAGTGAGATCCTTAATTCCTATATTGGATAAGAACATCAGCCAGTGAGTAACATCCTCAACTCCCAGAATGTAGTTATTGGTGCTGTTATTTGGTATACAGAGGACAAACTTTCTTATCACACCTTTAAGATGAAGTAGAAGTCTATATATATGGGTCCTGGCAAGATACATAGGTGATCCTTGTATAAACTTGAAGAAATTTTCATCAAACACAAGTTGAGTGAGCAAAGTCCATTTAAACCTCCAGCTTCTCGACATTACACTTGTCCTCACCGCATTTTGTAGTGGCAAACGATCCATAATATTAGACATTATATTATCTGGCATGCTGCTGATAAAGTCATCTTCTGGTGCTGCACATTTAGATGCTTTATGCGCCTCATGATGTTCCATTATACTACAAACAAGACATGTTAAGCTATAAGTAACTAAGTATATATTGATTGGATATTAAATCAACGAATTTTGACGACATGCCATTCAAATGCCATTATAGAACTCAGAATCATTAAAAAAGTTTGATAAATAATAGATAGACATACTTAAATATGTGTATCTGTCCATTTCGTCAGTTAGAATGTTGGACAAATAATCAACAATAAGATTTCAGATCAATATAAAAACTATCCTTCTTATATGACTTCAAAATTACAAAAGCCCTTTAAGCAAGCACTGTATGTAATAAAAATATAAAATAGGCTTGCTATGGATACTCATTCTATTACGAAACTATAGGCAGTATCTATCATCATTACATGTCAAAAACCTGAAAGAACTGTAGCGTAGTGACCTTACTAGGCGGAATACCTCTCTCAGTGGTTTCATTTAATGGTTTAATGTTAAAAGTTAAAACACCTATTCAACTTCATCATATTATTTACACTCAAAGCTCACAAAAGCATATAAGGATATACCCGAGCTAGTATACCGAAAATGAACAAAAGAAAGTAAGACACCTTTAGGAAATTTAATCAAAGTATGATTAAGTTCTTATACAAAATTACTAACAAATAGAGGTTGAGTGAACAGTGGTCTTGTTCATCAAACGTTGATCAATAACATCAATTAATCAAAAAAAAAAAAGTTGACAATATTGTATATATAAACCACTATTGCTACGCATAATAAACCTTTCTGAGTTGTGACTATTCATCTTCAAAATATTGTTTATCAATATTAAGGATTATTTTTTATCAAGAAAAAAGTAGAGTTTATTTCCTATTCATATTATAACCCCAAACAAAACATAATGATCATATATTAACTAAATGAAACTAATATGCACAATCAAAACAATAAAAAGTACAATTACACGAGCAATATAAAACTAGATAATACCCTATGGGCCGGGAATTTCATCAAAACAAATGAATGACTGCTATAAGTGTATTAGAAAAAAGGCAAAAAAGAAATAGAAACCATACGAGAGTACAAGAAACTGAAGTCGAAAAAACACGGGGACATTTGGTAGGGAAAATGGGAGGCGCTATATGGTGACAGTGTCTGGGCCTGGGCCTGGGCCTGCGCCTGTTGAATATTAAACTGTTGGAGTGAGATTTATAAGTTTTATGACGTAAAAGTGAAATTGTAATTGTGCAGCTTGATTTATTACAATATCTCTTACATAATAAGAAATTTTTAGAAACTGAAAAAAATACGTCGTGTAATTGAAATTAGGGGTGAGTATGGTGTGGTTTAATGTGATTTTTGGTAAAAATAAACCGATACCGCATTTGCGGTGTTTACAAAATGAGAAATCCGCAATCGCGCGGTTCTCGATTTTGAATTTGATATGTTTCAGTTTTTTCGGATTGTATTTTTGCAGTTTTATCGGTTCTTAAAGTTTTTTTTTAGCATATATTTGTTATAGAATAAATCACATTATTACATTATCGGTTGAAACATATACACAAAGTGTTGTGCATTGGTATGAAATTATAAGTCTAGACAAGTAATGAAATGAAAATTTGATAACTAATTTAAAGCAAAAAGAAATAAATTTTTATATGACCTAACAACTCGTACAATAATTAACCAATAAAATATGTTTCAAATAATTAATCATGAAAGAATAAACAAAAGCATTTTATCATACAAAAACTTAAAATTTAATGAGTATTTTGAAAAAAAAAGTTTAATATGGTTCGACGCAGTCATTTCGATTTGATTTTTCGGTGAAAACCGAAACCGCACCGCAAAACTCAGTTTTTCTATTTTCTGAAACCGAACCATTGGTTTTTGCTTGGGATCAGTTATTTTGACTTTGTTTTGCGTTTTTTTGGTTTGCGATTCGGTTTCTGCTCACCCTTAATTAAATTTAGATCAATGAGAGTGCTACATTTGGCCACGTGATAAAATTGAGCATTTTTATTGACCAATAAAAGTCAAAATTGCTTTCAATTTAGTCAAATTCATCAAAATTTCATCCTATAAAATAAACATGTAGAAAAATACATGTGTCGATTTTGTATAAAAAAACTAAAAAAAAATGAAGGGATAATTAATAAAACTTTAGTTGTTAAACTTAAATAAATTATAAATAAACTTACTAGTTTTCATGTTTTTTTAATAAACTTGTAAAATTAATAAATACCCTCTAGACTCTATACCCCGTATACTTTATATTTTATAAAATAATACAACATATATGTTGTTATTTATATATATTGTTGTCAGTATATATTAAATTATTGATTATGCACATAATTATTGATAATGTATCAATATTAATGGCATAAACCTATTATTTATACGACAACGTCAAGCCCATTACCAAATATTCAATAAGGCCCATTATCAACACCTGGGTTGTGGAAGCTCCCCATGTCGTGTAACATACATGCATGATACAAATGTCCCCTTGTTGAGGTAAAGAAACATGATATACAATAATAACATGTATGACACCACAAAGTACACAGCGGCAGACTTCATATAATTGTAAATTAATTAACCGAAAAATAAAGCGTAAACATACCTTTTCCGAATTGCAAGAACTTCTTCAATCAAGAACCCTAATTAGGGTTTATGTGGTTTAACGAATTGACCCTTACCGTTTTTCAATTCAAACCATTGATGTAACAATAGTGTGTTACACCACTATCTTGTACACACATACTATTAGCGATTCGATGCGAATGCTAGTTCTTGATCACAATAGATTAACCAAACACCTTTGTTATGCTCAAGGTCACTCGCAAATCCCTTACATGGGGCTTTACTCGTCGACCTAAGAACAAAAGGGAAAAAAGAAGAAGTTTGGCCTTCTATTGAAATCTAGTGTACCAAATGATGAATACATGGGGATGTATTTATAGCCTTATGGTAGATGTCAAGATTACTATGGTTTCCGATGTGGGATTCCATAGTTTCGGCCAAAAACAAGCCCAAAAGAGGGTTCCTAAAACCTTCTCTTGGCTTGTTAACTTTTCTTCATATCCCGTTGACATTAATGACCGATAGTCACTTCCGATAAGTACTTATCGCTCGTTAAGTCGTTTATTGTGAATTTAATAATTAAACATAATATTTTATATTAATTATTTAAACATCGAGTCTCATACGTAAAGTGTACAATCCCGTGGTCTCGAGTTCGAATCCGGTCATACACATATTAAATATATCCATAAACCAACAACTCCCACTTGGAGATATCTTAGTATGCGTAATGACATTGGTTAGCATCTAGCAACACGCCAATGACCCCAGAACAACTCGATTATGGTTTCCTGGAAAATCCTTTTGATGATTCATCATCATACTTATCCTTTTGTTTCTAATACCATGTTAATAAGAATATGGATCTCACTCATTTCTTTATTAACTATTCATTTCTCGCTTTATATGATTGATCAAGATTACCAATTCTTCCGAACATATTCCGAAGACCTTGGGCATGGCCATGCAAACATCTTGACAACCCTACAAGGGGCCCAATAAGATTATACTTCAAAATAAATTTGAAGGAAACAAATCCCGTTTGACTATGAGCGTAATTCATAAATTTCGCAACACTTCGAAAACAACCCTTATAACTACCGATTCGATATAGCGTTAGATTGCTTCACGAAATGCACTACATCCATGACATTTCTCTGGTATCTCAAGTCAGAGGATAAATACTCATGATGTACTTAATGACTAAGATCCATAAAGTACCATCATGTGGTTGGGATAAGTCCTATACTCAATCCATTGAATATCATCTGAAATTAGTCATGCTACGCATCAATATACTTTCAAGTACATTCTAACTAATACTCAGATTTGTCGTAATTCAATATCATTCCCATGTTATTGATCGACAATTGACTATTTAGAATAACTTAAGTCATTCAAGGATTAAACATGCAAATACATGACACAATATTATAAATGAAATTAAACGTATAAAGTACTTTAATTCATTATAAATAATAATTGTTTAACATCCTTTATCCAAATACCAAATAGATCAAAACATGATACACTTAGTTAATGAATTTTTGCCTCAAGTCATGATAATCATACTTGTTGACAGGGCATAATTTCAAGTAACTTTTATCTATAGGAATTTTGAGAATACTTATTTCAAGAATTCAATAAGTGAATTTCTTGTATGTGTTTCACATATCTTGATATTGTCATATAATTCCATAAGGTCCGTGACAACCTGAACCACCTTTTATTACAATCATCTTTCAAAACTTTAAAGTTTAAAGTATTATTTATTCTTTAATGTATAATGCAACTATGCTCTTAGTTGAGCATAACTAGTCAACATGGTCATCATCAAGGATACCGTGACTAGAATTGAGTGTCATCTCAGTTCTACTAGCATCATTGTATACAACAATATTCTCTTTAAACATCCGTAAACTTTGAATATTATTTTTTTGGTACCATTCAAACTTCAAGTTTGTTGACTATGACAATTACACAACAATTGTTGTATCGAATCTGGGAGCAACTCCAGGTTGAGGAATGAAATTCTAAATCCAAACATAAATATTATAATGTTGTTAAATCATCTTGTAATCAAGCATGATACAACAACCTTATACCCAACATGATGTACATGATGAATCTTTAAGTTAGACTTTAAGATCTCATTCATATTCTATCTCGTCAAAGATATGTATTTATCATGTTCTATTAGACTCATTTATTTACCGCATATGTTTATAACAATAAACACATATTCCAAGGTTTTATGTCTTATTTCCAAATCTTACAAACGAAGTTTCATTCCCAACTAAAACTTAATTTAGGTGGAATGTAGTTGCCCATACAACATATAAGATTTAAAAAGTAATACTCCCACTAGCTTTTAGGAATACTTATGAGCTATCTTATTTTATCAAACATGAATTTAATATTAAACATAAGAATCATCTCCTAGATGCATGCATATATTCATTCATGGATTATTGCAGTTTGTACATATTCAAAGATTATTTGAATTCATAAAACTCCTTTGTATTACTGATCATCCTCGCAAAAGTAATTCCACAACAAAGAGTTTTGATATTCATTGTCAAAATTTCATATCAATGAAACTAAGTATGACAATTATAATATTTATACTTCTATTTAATGCATTAAATACGTGTACAATATTGTCCACATGATTTCTACACAAAGATTTAAACTATTAGGGTTTCCATTCTTTGAAAAAACTCATTAAGATAAACCAAGTATCTAAAGTTGATTATCTTTATGGGCAACATCTCTACATTCATAGTATGATTGATTTACAACAATTCAACATTTGGTAAATTCATCATTATGATTAACAAGCTTACCTTGATCATGTAACTCATATTCCTCAGCATATTAACTATCTGAGATATCCTTACGGATCTATGAATGACAATTCCATCATATTAAGGTCTATCATCTACATGTTTAGCCTCATCATGATATTTGCTAGTGCATTTTAGAAGATTATGTATTTTGTAATATAATCTTTCAAGATCTAAACAAAACTCCCACTTTCTTTTTATAATTTAAATATCATCTTTAAATAGTTTAGTAAGTAGAGCAACAATATATTGTTCTCTTTTGGGATCTTACAAAAAACATTGACAGTTCCTGACATTAGTTTGTTACAACCCACTTTACAAGTAGTTTAACAAATTCAGAACTTCATTATAAGACTTAATGTGATTCATCAATTCCATAAACAAATGGTGTCTTATTAATCTTCTAGGTTGGAGTCTTATTGAGTATATTCAATCTATACTCAATCTACTAACCTTGATAACTTTTGGAAGAAACTATAGTTATCTTGAATCAAACAATGCCAATAGATTTTGATTCTTCTAACTTAACATACCATAAAACTATGGTATTTTATTAGAATTAATATTGTAAAATAATATAACAATATTTAAGATAACCATCTACTCTTTGGCTTACCTATTTACCAACAAAGTAAAACTTAATGGTACAATAAAATTACCAAGTCAATTGCATACATTGTAACACAAGTATTCTTGACCAACTCAAAAGACATAACAGTTATAATCCCAATATACGTTATAAGTCATTGATCAACTCATTGACTTCATGCATATGTCTTAAAACATAGCAAGTTGACATTTTACTTTATATTGTAAGTCTTGTATTAAAAGACTTCATGTTTGTGACTTTACAAAGAAATCATAAACATGTATAATTAAAGTAATTATGAACACCACCTAGGGTTTCAATTAATAATTTAAAGTTAATATCTACTACATATATTTAAGTCATTCAACGAATACATAAATACTTATTTCAAAGTAGTATTAGATTACTTCATTTAATTATGTCATTCCATGAAATGTTCAACGTAAAAAACTGCAAAATCATCCATGCTCGTTCTCACGACACGTGGATATTTTACCTTGGGATACAATCTAGTTCGCGTTCTCAGGTAACATAAATTGTAATTACAAGTGTTTCTTAAATATTTAATGACATAAATATTTAAAGTAGTCTTTTTTATCATCTTGACACATGTTCTTAATAGGGCAATCATGCACATTTAAATGTATAATTCCTATTAGAACGTTACTCTCTTACCTTGCGGTCAAGAGAATCTATTTAAATCATATTTATATGTGTTGTACCTTGCACACAATAAAGATCTCTCCCACTTGTGCATGTGACAACATCATGTAGCAGATAAACAACACGACAAACGTTTGTTTATTTTATTAATATGATTTGTGTCATAGATATAACAAGTAGATGTAGGACTATATTGATTAGTAAGGAAACACACATGACTATCCTTAAAAACATAAGTGCCTACACTTGGAAAGTAATTATCTTTGAAGATAATCTGGGTTACTACACAGGAAATAAGGCTTGTAGCTCCCACTGAATTAGAAATCAATATAACAACTTCTTATTCAGTAATGCAACACAATGCTCCTACTGAATTTGATAACATTGTAAGTGTTTCATAACCAGTGAAAACAACTTGCTTGCTTTTTACTTTCCTACACCTTTGAAGAACCATATGTAATCATTACTAAGGTACTAAAAGGTGTATTCTAGTCTATGAATGATGGGTTATCCACCAATGTTATTAACTTGAAAAATTAGGTATGCAATTTCTTCCTTAACAGGCATACCATCCCCATACTGGTATGTAGCACCTTTAAAGGCTAAAGCAAAACAACTAGATAAAATATGCTAGTTTGCCTTTTACCAATTTTCGCGGTAATTAGCCTAGCTTCTAATTTAGTAACTCATATACATGTTTTCCAGTTAACCAAAAGTCATGTTCGTTACAAAAGGATTCATTCACCAAATGAGGGTAATGAAATCTTTATGGAAAATAAGATGGGCAATTCTTTGCTATGAGTTACATTAGAATTTAGACAATTCAAATGTTCCTATTATACCTTTCTCATTCACGAAAAGGAATAGGATTAAGTCTCATTCTTCTCCCATGAAAAAGAGACTTTGTTTGTCTTTTCAGTAAATTATTCTCGATCAAACATTTGTTTGAAAGAATCGATCAATTTACTAATAAAAGACTAACCACGTTTACGGTTAAATGTTGCATTAATACATTCAAAGGAATTACAAAATTCAATTTTAGTATTTTTCGATAATTAACCTTTTCAAGAAAATTAAATACCCATGGTTCATAAACATATAACCATTTAATTTTCACTGAAAACTAGGATACAAATTGACATAGTTTCATCACATCAGTTGATATGCTAGTAATGAAATTATTCAAAATGGTACGAGTCGAACCTCAATTGCCAATTTTCAAATTGCAACTCCTAGATTTATGGGATTTACATATTGCCAACAACAGTTGCAATGTAAGCATGTTTTATCCCCATCTTATGCCTTGAGTTGCCGCTCACTACAAAAGTCAATTGTTGTCCAACTTAAGAAACCGCAAAATCATCCATGCCCGTTCTCACGACACGTGGATATTTTACCCTTTGATTACGATCTAAATCACGTTCTCACGCAAATAAAAAGTAATCTCAGGTGTTTCTGTTTCATTGGATTGCATATAACTTAAATTAAGGGTAATAAATTTGATTTTTGCTGTCAAATCAAATATGTACAAATATGTCATGCATTCATCTTCGTAGCATAAGGTTTTATTAAAATAGTCATATCCTTGTTTTAATGTTTAAGCTTTTCATGATCAAACTTTAATCAAGGTATTGGTTACACCAATTAAAGAATTACCTTTAATTACCATTATATCCTACTGCTGCATGAGTCATAAAACCCAAGTTATTCGGATAATTACCACAAAAGTGGCGCGTAGAATTTAAGGTCAATTCACCCTTAAGATTGTATGCACATTATATAAGAATACTTGGTAACTCCATTAAGATGCACAAACGAGCGGAGAATTAGGTCAGCGCGAAGCATATTACATACCCTCTTCTTTAAGGTCACAATTTAATGCGTACCAACCTTATACCCATCTTATAGTTTGTCAATAATGGGTGCGCCGTTCTAACTATTTGTGCATAAACATCAATCAATTAAACATTTACGACTACTATGCTTAAAAAACATATGTTTCACCATTGTTTAGATCAGTTTATTTTTCTTATAAAAATACCCTTGTCACACAAAACAAACAAGCAAGTATTTTAAAAAATAATAAACACATAAATAATGAATACATAACTTAACAATTAATCATGCATATCAAATAGCCACATGCAAACTTTTGATAAATCCTATTAATAATCAATTCTAGATCTGTCATTATGTATATATCTAATTAAGACTTTCACCCGTTTTCATCTATGTACAAGGTGAGCCACATGCATCGATTCATCGATTGCGTAAGTCAAAATTAAACACATATCACATAGCACATAATTGATTTATTAATAATTATGATTGAGGTCTTCCCTAATTTTAGATCTATAAAAAATTAGTGTATATCACTTAACCAATTAAAGCATACAATAAAAGCATATCCATGACAAAACATGCATATTTTTATCATGAACATAAACTACACTTAACAATTAATGCAATTAAACAAGAGTTACGCAATTTAATACACGTAAAATTGCATGCAACCTAGGGTTTTCTAATCCAATTAAAAATAATGTTTACAAAACCCTAATTAGGGCATAAAAAATGCCCCCCCCCCCAAAAAAAATTTAGGGTTTAGGTTTTGCAAACCCTAGATCTAAGCATACAATTAATAACACAATACACATTATTTGATTTTATGTGTTTCAGTAATTAATTACTCATTATAACGGCTCGTGATGCCACTGTTGAGGTAAAGAAACATGATATACAATAATAACATGTATGACACCACAAAGTACACAACGGAAGACTTCATATAATTGTAAATTAATTAACCGAAAAATAAAGCGTAAACATACCTTTCCGAATTGCAAGAACTTCTTCAATCAAGAACCCTAATTAGGGTTTATGTGGTTTAACGAATTGACCCTTACCGTTTTTCAATTCAAACCAATTGATGCAACAATAGTGTGTTACATCACGTTTTTGTACACACGTACTATTAGCGATTCGATGCGAATGCTAGTTCTTGATCACAATAGATTAATCAAACACCTTTGTTATGCTCAAGGTCACTCGCAAATCCCTTACATGGGGTTTTACTCGTCGACCTAAGAACAAAAGGGAAGAAAGAAGAAGTTTGGCCTTCTATTGAAATCTAGTGTACCAAAGGATGAATACATGGGGATGTATTTATAGCCTTATGGTAGATGTCAAGATTACTATGGTTTTCGATGTGGATTCCATAGTTTTGGCCAAAAACAAGCCCAAAAGAGGGTTCCTAAAACCTTCTCTTGGCTTGTTAACTTTTCTTCATATCCCGTTGACATTTAACGACCGATAGTCACTTCCGATAAGTACTTATCGCTCTTTAAGTCGTTTATTTTGAATTTAATAATTAGACATAATATTTTATATTAATTATTTAAACATCGAGTCTCATACGTAAAGTTTGCAATCTCGTGGTCTAGAGTTCGAATCCGGTCATACACATATTAAATATATCCATAAACCAACACCCCTAACTGTCACTAACGGCCAAAATGTAACATTTGACATATGACAATGGGATATATACAAACAATAATATTTGATACAAGCACGACATGGTACGAGTCAAGGAGGAGCTGCCACATGTCTTGCTTGTCTGCTCATCTGATGATCAACACCTGATCTATCTCACACACAAAAAAGGGATCCAAATCCTTTAAACTCTCTCATATTGTTTAACAAAATAAAACATACACTTTTATAGTTTGTTTGAGTATTACTCAAACTCTTGATTCTTAATCATAATCTTTAGGTCCATACCGTTCAACACGGGAACCAAACAACACAACCATCTCAACCCAATCTTAATCACGTTTTACATACCATACGTAAACATTAGGTCACCTGTGAGGACATGTTACAAAATAGCAACAAACTTTTACCTATTTTCATTCATTTATCACCTAAAAATGCATAATTTTTTTTCCTTTTACAGAAGTTTCTAACTCAAACGTGTCTAGTGAACAACTCCTGTCAGGCTGTCATCTCAAATTTCAGAAGTACCACACAACCACCTCGGACCATTCCAAGTAGGAGAATTCGCTCACATTGAGGAAGGTCAGCGGGTACTATAAAATGAGGCTCACCAGTCAACTAGAAACTTTACAAGAGGACCATCAGAGGAAGTGCATGCAACAAACGACCATATTAGCTTACTCGAATTAAAATGATATTACTTAAATGCAATTAACGATTTTCTTCTTACTTATGAATCTGCAATATCATTGTTTTCTATGTGTAGGTGAGAGAGAAAAGATGAGAGAGAGAGAGAGGTATGTGTGTGGTAGATTGTAGACATGTACCATCTTTCTCTATATATGTGGTGGATTCGTAGACACATCCCCTCCTTTTGTTAGCCGAAAATAAAATAGCAGCCCATAACAACAATTTCCCCCCTTAAATGACACTTTTTCCCCCAAAAACGATATTGTTCCCATGTTTAATGTATAATAAAGTAATTTGACTTTGGCTTGGATTGACCAAAGTGCGTAAAAACACGCAACCTTTTAGCCAATTCATTTTGGATTGGGAAGATGGTTTATAAAATAACTACAACCAACATTTTAGAATATAACTAAAATAATATTTCTTTTATTATAGGATATTCTTATATTAATCATGTACCTAGTTTTCTTATATTACTCATTACCTCGTTCTTGCAGAGGTAATGTCGTGGCTATTTCGTTAGTACCTGCAAATTATGTCAAGCATTCCTATATCTCCAAGAGTCAATGATGTCACACCACGTGTCATTCTTGTCTCGTACATAGGATTACCTCCACCTGGGTCATCTAAAACCATCGGATCACATCCACGGATCACACACAACCTAAAATGCATCCCTATAAATACATATGCATTTCATAAGAATAGCCAAATAATCTTCTCCACATTTTACACACACTAAATCCTAGTTATATGTGAGTGTTACCCCAACTTTAGATAAACACCCTTATCTTAGAGTTCTTACCACTCAAGGAAAACCGAACATACGATCATCTCACACCATTAACTTACCATAATACTTGCTTTACTTATCATACGCAAACATATACATATTGTAATTATTTAATACTTACGTGTTTTCTCATGGATTCACACATTTCAATATAAGTTTAACCCTCACTAATCTACATAACAAAACATATCATACGTCTTGTCTGGTAATGTTTTAATTGATTGTTTTGTTTGTTGTAGTTAATTGACACGAAATGGTAGTGATGGGCGGTAAAGAAAAAAAGAGCATTTAAGGATACGTTTGGTAGAGAGAATTTCAAAGAAATAAAATGAGTTAGAGAATAGAAATCAGTACAGAATTTTGTTCAATTCTAATTTTTGGTAACAACATAGACTTGACCCGAGAAAAGAAATATATATATATATATATATATATATATATATATATATATATATATATATATATATATATAGGTTATTGTCGAACCAAATAAATTATGAGAACTGCGAGAACCAAAGATCAACCAATCGATTTTTTGGATATTAAATTTTATTTTATAATTCAAAAGGGTATAATGGTAAACATACTTTTTTATTTTATTTTTGAATTTAAAAAAAAACGTTTTTTTAGTTCCCTAAATTCTATGATTTTTTTTTTTTTTTTCATTATACATGTTTAAAAAAACACTATGTGCACATGTGTTTTGCATTATATGGCAATTGTATTTTTCATTTATGCATATGTGTTTCACATTTGCACATGTATTTTTAAAAAATATTACATTAATATAAATACAAACAATAAATTTTTAATAATAGATTTATGCAATTTCAAAATGTACAAATTGCATTACTCCAGTGAAATGATATTCAAATTTATCACAAACATCAGTATCTTTACACTTGAATTCAATTTTACATATGTATTCAAGTTCGTCCAAATACACATGTGTCTGATGTATGCACATGTATTCCTCGCCTAGTTCAAGAAACCATGAAATCTTCAGATGTATTTTTAGCAAATGTGTTCAAAACACATGTGCATTCTTTATATTGGTCATCGTCCTTTTTCTTTAGCAAATATGTTCAAAACACATGTGCACTTTTACATATGTATTCATGTTCGTCCAAATACACATGTGTCTGATGTATGCATCTGTTTCTTTATATCTTTATCATAATCAATTTTTCGTCATACTAGTTCAAAACACGTGTGCAATCTTCATATTGGTCATCATCCTCTTTGTAGTCACCTGCAAAATGACAAAACACATATACACACTTACTCATAAGCTATTCTCATCATAAGACAATCTAAACTTTGCACGGCTTCGAATAACATATCTGTCTTTGCAATTTCTCATCAAATTTATTCTAACATATGTGCACGGCATCGAATAACATACGTGCACAATTTCCAAAAACATGTGTATTTACAACTAATCACTAACACATAATTAAATTGTAGGCCCACCTAATTTAGTAGTAATCTATACGAAAACAAAAACCGAATTTCGCATACGAAAACGAAAAGGAATATGAAAACACACGTATACATCGTCTATCATATTACAAATATCCATGTCCTTCCTTCCCCTGATTCATGCCTTGTAGATTAATATACTATTAAATATTATAAATTTATAAAGTATTAACAAAGAATATCAACCTAATGAAGCTAATCGTATTTTTTCTAATAAAATGCAGATGTTGTAATCGTTTCATTAAATCGGCATACGGGCTACCATTTCGTTTACAAAAAAATTTATTGTGTGTTGATTTGGTACGAACTTTATTTACTTTTAAGATTCATTTTTCCATTCAAAACGGTATATGCTCTTATCCTCTCTTGTATATATGTTCAAAATAACCACAAGATAATGAAGCAAAGTAATTAAAAAAATGATAAATGAAAACTAACCAAAGTAATTAAACCCATGTGGATAGAAGGTTTTTCTCAAATCGAAAACAATATTTCGTTTTTGGTGGATCGAAACCCATATTTCAGATCGAATCCATTTGATCGGACATCAAAACCCATAATCGAAAAAGGTAGTATTGGATTTAAGATTTAATTATTTTCTTGAATCGATTCGTGGGTGATGGTGGCGGTTTAGATGGTGGTTTGTGGAGGTTTTTGTGTGTTTAAGATGAAAGAAGAAGATAAAAAGAGAATGAAAAAAAAAAAGAACGGCTGATAGAATAAAAGTGGAGTGTTTTTAGGTTAAAGTGAGGATATGAAATTCCTTATTTGCCCCTTTATCATTTATTTAATATAACTTGAACTTTTAATTTATTACATTTGTGCCATCATTAGTTATTGCCATTGATCAAAAAAATAGAAGGCTAAGATTGGTTCTCGCAGCTTCTACTTATTTTTTGGTTCTAAAATAACCTCACACTATATATATATATATATATATATATATATATATATATATATATATATATATATATATATATATATATATATATATATATATATATATATATATATATATATATATATATAACATTTTGTTATATGAGAGACTCACATGTATTTGTTTGTTGATTTTTTTTAAATGTATATATTTTTTAAATAACAATTCTAACAAAATATATTTTTTTCTAAATATTCAAAACTATATATATATATTTTAAAGTTTTAATTTTTAATTTATTTTTAAAAAATCTTATTTTAAAAAATTAGTTTAGAAAAAAAAATTAATTTTTTTTTTAAATTTTGTTTTTTGAAAAGTTTAATTTTTATAAAAATTATTTATTTTTCTTAAATGTATTTCTTTCTAAAAAAATTAACAAATTATTTTTTTAAATTATCTATATGATACTAAAATACACATGTAAGTTTTAAAAGGAAAAATACGTATTGTTAAAAAAATATTACAAAAACTAACCATTTCCATTTCTTAAATTTCCCGACTAAAAGTGATGGAAATGAAACTTTAAAACTTACACTACCAATTCTCTATCAATTCTCTCCAATTCTCCATCTTTTGATTTCTCTCGTCTACCAAACAATGGAATTCAGTTCATTTCCATTTCTCTTGTCTCATTTCTCTCTACCAAGCACACCCTAAGTCTTTTCATTTGAGAAAGATGATTGAATAAAGCATATGAGAAGCCATCTAACACTATAATATGTATAATGAGCTTTTTATATAGTAGAGTTTATACAATAACTTTTACTGATAATCTTTACTCTAAACTTATTATAATAATATTTCTTTAATAAAAAGTAACAAAATATAATAATTAAATAATAGTTTATAATATTTATATTAAATAATATTGTTGTTCCATTTAACTTGGTTATAATTAACTACAAAGTTAATTTATCCAAGCTTTATAACTTAGCAATGTAATGAAAATACTTTGTTAAAAGATAAACGTAAAGTAAAAGAGACACAGTTTTTTAACGTTTAATTCTATTTACAATTAACAAAGAATTATACCCAAGTGTTTGCGGAACAATACTTGGAATTGAATGACAAGTATGGTAATTCTTCTCACTAAACTTAAGCTAAGCTTAAGTACAACTATGCTAAACCAACTGAGCTATTCTCAGAGACTTAGTTGTATTTGGAGGAGAGAAAGGTGTTTGTAAATGTGAACGCGTTAAGTGCACAAACTTGTCAACCTTTCTACTCTTACTTATGGTCCTATTTATACACAATGATTTACAACCGTTATTGAAGAAGAAAAAGATGACATAAGCTAGTTTGGACAAATTACATGCGTATTTTGTCTCTGTTACAATGAATACTTTGGGTATAGGACAATTGTGCTTTCTGAATAGCAGTGATGACATTGCTCTTGGTCTTTAGTGTTGTTCCCGTTTCACAATCGTATAAAAACAATTAAAGCAATAACCCAACTGATTGTGAAAAATGACTGAAATAATGTAAGTAAAAACACACTGAATAATTTTTAACTTATATATTCTTTATTAGAAACAAATCAAAAAGAATACATTACCGAAGTACTTGCGGAATAGTACTTGGGATTGAAATGACAAAGTATGGTATCTCCTCACTAAGTTCAGGCTAAGTCTGAGCACAACTACAAAGGAACCACCGAGCTATCTCGGACGAGTTGTATTGGAGGAGTGAAAGATGGCTTGTGTGTTTTACAATTAATCCACAAGCTTAAAGTTCTTTCACTCCATCTCTTATGCTATTTATACAAGTATGGTTTTGACTTTATCCTAGAGGACAAACCGACAGTTACGTAAGACTAAATCTTGATGTATTTTGTCTCTATTTACATTAGCTATATTGGGTAAGTGACAAGGTCGCTTTCTTCTCGCTGATGACACCGAGCCCGATAGTTAACGATTCATGGAAAGTTTGACTTTGGTTGATAAGGACTTCGCCTTATCTGCTCAAACTTATCCCGCCTTGTCCCGCTCATTCTTGATCTTCATAGCCTTGATCTTGATCTTTAGTTTGTCTTGATGTTAGTAGTTGGTGAGGAGTTTGGGATTCGATGAGTTATTGTCATCACTCACCGAATCCACCATCTTCTTCTTGACTCGCCTTCACCCCTTAAGTTACGCCTTCTTGGTGGAGAGACTTCTTTATCTCTTCTCGAGTGTCCTAAAGATGCTCACCGAGACTATCGCTCGATGACTTGTTAGCGTTTAAGGACTAAACACTTAGGGTATTTTCTATTCAAATCCTAGACTTAAGGGGTTTGGGTATTCACCGAACCCAACAGCCTCCCCATATTTGGATATACAAATAGCCTAAGTGTTTTATCAATGTAAGTGAGCAAATGGCTTCTTCTTACACTGAATGTACTAATGAACATAATAAGGAACACTGAATATTTTATCAAAACATACATCGTTTATTGATCAGATTACATAGTTCCTATCACTAGTACAAAAGATAAAGCATATGATGTCACTCAAGATGGATTCCCAGTGCTTCTAGCTTGACTTTCTTCTTGAGGAGGGTTTCTTTGTCAGGGTGCTCTCTTATCTTGGCATTCAGGTCAGTGTAGAACCTGATGTTTTCTGGAGTTTGGATTTGAGAGGCCACTGGTAGGTAGCTTGCCATTGTAGACACCCCTACAAGATCAATGTCACTCCACCTTTGGAATGCTGGGTTCCCATAGACATCAATAAACAAAAGTCCTCTTTCAGGCTTTTCAATACAAAGACAATTCACGAACTTCACTCCTTCAGGTAGCTCCCTGTTGCATTCAAGGCCAGGTACCTTGATTTCAGGTCCAGATTCAACCCTTTTCCTCTTACCATGGGTTGGCTGAGACTGAGATCCTTGAGCTACGGTTAGAGCTGGCTGTATCCCAAGTTGTGCTGGTGCTTCCCTTAGTCTTTCATACCGCTTCGAGAGGATTTCATCGACTTCTTGACCACTTGCATTTTGCTTCTTCGCAATGATAGGACCAAGCTCATCAAGTTCGGTGATCCCAAAGTCGGTGAATCTCGAGGATCATGAACTTCAAAATGCCTTTATCATCCCCCAGAGAAATTCATTGCGATGGTTTGGATCTAGGATGATTTTACATCATTGATTTTTTCAGCACCTTGACTTGTCATGGTCCAGCTTGTAATGGTTGATCCTTTTTGCCCGATGGCGTGACCTTTTGTTCTTTTCATCTAGCTTCTTTCTCATGGCGACCATTTCAGCAGACTGAGCATCTTTAAACTTTTGGCCTGCCTGTCCCTTTTCAAGCTTCTTAGGATCAATCCCAATATTTTCAGCTTCTTCAGCCACTACTTGGACCAGGGCTTCTTTGCTTTTCTTTTCCTCCTCAACCAGTTTCTTTCGCTTGTCTTCCTTTTCAAGGTAGGCCGTTAGCTGTTCTGGAGTGAGCAGGTACTATGTGTTGCCGATGACATAGGGAATCTTCTCAGGCTCTGATCATTAAGGCTTTTCCCTTATCATGAGCTGACGAAGAAGATGCTACCAGTGGAGGAGTTGTTGTGATTATTGGTGTTGTTGTTGCTAATGTCATTGTCATTGTGGTTGTTGTTGTTGTTGTTGATGGTGGGACTGATGAGAGTGGTGTTGCTGATATAGGTTGAGTTGGCTCCCCCTCAGTGTGAGAAGGAGTTTCTTCAGTGGCTCTCTCCCCCTCAACTGTTGCTGCAACTTCAGTGAGAGCAAGAGTTGCTTGGGATATTGAGGGATAAGGAGCTGCTTGACCTTTAAAGGCTTGATAAATATCCGAGACCATGGTCTTGATGTCAGATGTATCTTGTTGAAGACTTGTGACCTTTTCAGCAAGATTGGCCTGAGATAATTCCAGTGCGGTCATTTTAGGCCCAAGATTCCAGGCCATAGAAGACGATGCTTTAGCCAGATCATTAACTCGAATATCCAGTGAACCCAGTGTTGATTGAAGAGACTGAATGGAAGACTGAAGACCCTGAACATGTGCAGATTGAAGCATATTGATCAGTTCAGTGAGGCTGGAGGAATTCTTCATGTAAGCCTCGGTAGCCTCCAGCACTTTGGAGTTAAGTGTCGGGTCTTCTTTAACAGAATCCCTGATTTCATCCAGCTTGGTGTGAGACTCCTGAAAGTACTTGAGAAATTTTATCAGGTTGTCATCCAGTCTGTGTTGATGTTGATACATTAGATCCCTGTGCTCATCAGTGTTGACATTGAAATTAAGCACTTCAGATTTCAGATCAGCATAACTGGAAGCTGCTTTAACGTGCTGATCCTAGAGAGTATTAGTAATGCCAGAGTATAACTTCCTTGAAGCCTTTGTGATCCACATAACCAGCTGTCTTTCAGTCAGTGGAAGAATGTTGTCATACTTTTTGAACTCCTCAGGACAGGATGAAGAAGAGGAGTCATAGTCATTTTCATCAGGCTGAGCAAGTGGCTCTTCAGTCTCTTGTGGATCATGCTGATGCTCTTGTTCTTGTGATTGAACATCAACATCCATTTCATCTCCAGCTGAGAGTATTTCTTCTTCACTGTCAGCAAGTTCTTCATCAGAAAATAAGATGTCATTAACCTCAGCAACAGTTAACAAACCAGTGGTGGTGATGGGTTCCATATCAGCGGGTGGTATTTGTCCCTTTGAGTCTTTGTCCCCATGTGCTCCTTCAAGCACTGGTGGGTGATTCCCAGTGCTATCCTTAGAAGCGGTGGCAGTGATATCCCTATCAGTGGGTTGTTCGTTTCCCCCTGAGTCTTTAGGATCATTCGTTTTGCCCTCAGACAAAAGCATTGATTGGCGAATGTCCTCCTTGGGTTGTGTAGAAGGCGCTCCCCTACCAGCGGGTTATATGTTTCCCTCTGGATCTTGGGGAGTATTATGTGGGACCAAGGGCACTGACTGTGATGTATTAGTGTCCTTCGATATCACCAGGGTTGTTGTTGCTTGGTCGCCCTTGGGTATCTTTTAAGTCTGGGGCTTTTTGTGCCTTTTAGGCTGTGTTCCAGAAGTCTCAAGGCCCTGAGACTTGGGTTTAGTCTTAGTCCTATTATGAGACTTCCAATTTCTCTTTTTAGGAGCAGGGTTTAGAGACACGGAATCCTCCTGGTTGTTTATAGCAACCATATGCGCCGTCAATTCTATATCAGTGACCAGGGAAGGGTTCTTTTGAAAATTTGATGCACTCAGGGTGGTTGGTAAAGCACCATGTTGAAAATCCCGAGTGTAGTTGCAACCCAGTAACACTTGCAAAGCACAAGAAACAAATCTAGGGTATGAAAAGTATTTCACGCTAGTTTTGTTCTGTAGCTTGGTTAAGAGATCATTGTAAATGATCTCCCCGTGTCGACAAGATTACCGGTCATCAAGCGATAGCCATCATCAATGAATAGAATTAATCTGCTTAGCGGATGAGTGGTTCCACGAGAACACGAATCACAAATGTGAGCAGGATCCTCCAAGCCACGGGAAAGGAGTTCTTGGTGACTGGGGTTTTGTCCAAAAGTTTTGGATCAAGAGAATTTTTTTCTAACTCAGCCTTTACAATGGCTGGTTCATGGAGAGGAACATATTTTCCATTGTTGTAGTTAAACCCTGTTGATGAACACAAAGTTTTGAAGTCCAGGGTGACAATTTGTTGCCCATTTAAAATAGAGAACCTGATGAGAAACTCCCTGAGGGGTCTTGGTATGTTCTCATAAGTGGAGGGTGTCGGGTCATAGGCCACTGCAGTTGCCCAGAACTCCCTGAGGAAGTTGTGGTACAGTATCGATGGGGACTGAATAAAGGCCTATTTTAATGGGCAGTTCAGAAAATATTTCATGATTCCCTTATAGGTTGGGACATCATGTGGGTATTCAAATTTACCTATAATATTATTAGTTTTGAATTCAACATTTTCTAGACCGCCTACCCACTGAGGTTCAACATTTAGGGTTTTGAAAAAAAAATTCTTGACAAGAACAATCAAAGAGGTTAGAGTCTCTTGAGTTTTGTGATGAAAAACCTTTTGTAAATTGTTTACAGAGAAGATTTTACTGAAAATTGATTTGAGGATTTAAAGAACACACAAAGATTTCTGGGTTTGAGAATTGATTTTGACAGAGTTTTGATGCAGAAATAATTTGTGTGCGTTTTAATGTTTTGAGAGGGGTATTTATAGAGTGGCGAGAAGGGTATATTTTGCACTTATGAGGATTTGTAAAGTTGGTTTTTGAAAACGTTTTATTTACCTCATTTAATGCGACCACTCCACTACCCGCAGTAATTTCCCGGTTTTCAAGGGAACAGTTGCAGTGCACAGTAAAAGTGCATTTTGCAGGATTAAAATATCCTAAGGATATTTGTTGTGAGAGAATGCACTTAATGCCAAGTGAGATGAGGTAAGGTTTGAGGGACCCTTGACATGAGTGACAGAAGGATATGGAGACATATATTCCTATATTAAATTGGTATATTTACCAACCTAGGACATTTAAGTAACTGAAATACTTGGTGCATTTAGTTACTCATTCAATACTCAATTTCAACTGTCAGGGTCCCTGAATGAGTCTTACTCATTTAGTGAGAAGATTATTTTGGGTTTTGTTCAAGAAGTGGGAACCATTTTAGAGAAAACTCACTGAGATTAGGATTGATTATCAGGTTGCTGACTTTCAATGTCAAGCATTCCCAATTCATCTTTCAGTCTCTTGAAGGTAGGTTCATCTAAGGGTTTAGTAAAGATATCAGCAAGTTGATATTCAGTGGGGATGAATTAAAGTTCTATGTCTCCTTTCATTATGTGGTCCTTGATGAAATGATATTTGATATCAATGTGTTTGGTTCTTTGGTGAAGGACAAGGTTGTTGGAGATTGCAATGGCATTGGTGTTATCACAGAAGATGGGTACCATTTTGTAATGGATGTCATAGTCAATAAGTTGACTTTTCATCCATAATACATTGGTACAGCATCCTGCAGCAGCCACATACTTAGCTTCAGCTGAAGACATAGCCACTGATTGTTGCTTTTTAGCACTCCAACAAACCAGCTTTCCTCCAAGAAATTGACAGGGACCACGATGTACTTTTTCTATCCATGTTGCATCTGATAATCGTCGTCGAATACCTTTTAGGTCAAACCCTAAGCACTTTGGATAGTAAAGTCCAAGGCTTGGATTTCCTTCGGTATCGAGGATTCTTTTAGGCTGCGATGAGATGGGATTCTTTGGGATTGGCACGATATCTTGCTATTAGACAGATCGAGAATTGTATGTCCGTCCAGAAGCGATTAGATACATCGGTGAACCTACAATCCCACGAAATGAGTTTGGTTAATCGATTGCCGGTGAGATCAGGTCCAAGATTATTTGGAGGAACCATTAGAGTCTTCACTGAGGCACAATCAGATATCTCATATTTCTTCAAGAGATTTCTGGTGTATTTCTCTTAACTGATGGTGATTCCTTTATCAGTTTGCCTGATCTGTAGTCCAATGAAGTATGTGAGTTCACCCATCATGCTCATTTCAAACTTCTTTGTCATTAAATTTCTAAACTGTTTGCAAAGAGTATAATTTGTTGAGCCAAAGATGATGTCATCAACATATACTTGGACCAGTATCACATCTTGCTTTGTCCTGTAGATAAACAATGTGTTGTCTATCTTTCCTCTGACAAACTTGTTTTGAATCAGGAATGCTGAGAGAGTTTCATACCATGCTCTGGGAGCTTGTTTAAGTCCATATAGGGCTTTGTCAAGCTTGCAGACATAGTCAGTGAATTCACTACTCTCAAAGCCGTGAGGTTCCGAACATACATATCTTCCTTGAGTTCACCATTTAGGAATGCACTTTTACATCCATTTGGTAAACTTTGAAGTTCATGTAGGTTGCGAATGCAAGGAAGATTACGATGGCTTCCATTCTTGTAACAGAGCAAATGTCTCAAAGATAGTCAATGCCTTCTTGTTGATCAGAACCTTTGGCTACAAGTCCGCTTTGTTTTTAATGACAAGTGCCGTTTTCATCGGTTTTCTTTCGAAACCCACTTCATTCCTATGACAATGACATCCTCGAGACATTTGATCAAGGTCATGACCTTGTTTTTATCAAACTGTTGAAGTTCTTCTTGCATGGCTCGAACCCGGCTTGGATGTTTTAGAGCTTCAAAGGACACTTTTGGGTTCTATTTCGATAGAAAATCGAGATATAGACATTCATTGGTCAAGTCTGTTAACTTATCAGCCATGCTTCTAGTGAGCATGTCTTCATTGGGTTCACCAATGATGTTTACAAGCTCAATGTCCTGAGATCTTGTCCACTTACTTTGTGGTCTAGGATCTGAGCTTGAGGAGGTCACTGGAAACTCAGGAGTGAGTTAAGGTGCAGGAGCCACATAATCATTTAGATTATCTGTTGAGATGCTTTGTTTAGGTTGGGGTTCTTGAATCATAGGTTCCTGAACATTTGGTTCAATATTACCTATCCCAGTAGGGACTGCTTGATTATCAATGACTTCACTGATAATTGGTTGAGGAAGGTTGTGGGGTAAGACATAGTATGAGATGTCAGCATCAGCTTGATATGAGGAATTGATTTCAGTGTTGAACTCATCAGGAGGATATCTTGATGAGTCATCAATTCCTATTTCCTCCACTGAGGTATTGGTAAATTTGATGCTTTCTGAACTTTCATCAAAGGTGACATGAAAGGCTTCCTCAACTTGTTGTCTTATGGTGTTAAACACCCTGAAGGATTTAGAGATCAGTGAGTAACCCAAGAAATATCCATCATCAGCCTTTGCATCAAATTTGCCTAAGTGATCCTTGTGATTATGAATGAACACAGGACACCCAAACACATGAAAGTAGCTGATATTAGTAAGTCTTCCTTTGAAGATCTCATATGGGGTTTTGTTATGTATTTTGTAAGATATAGGATTTCACAAATACATCAAACCATAATCATAAGAGGCGTATACAATGTTTAGAGAGAGAAAGTTCTAGAGAGAGAAGGAAGAGAGTTGGGAACTATGTGAAACAAAGAAAATGGTATTGAGCTCCAACCCTCTACCTTGGGAGGTAGAGGTATTTATAGTATTCTTACAAGACTTGCCTCCTACGGTGTGGATCGTGCATCTGAGGGTAAAGACCCGTCCGTCCTCCACGGTGTTACTTAACTAAATTGATAAGGTTTTAAAAGGTACCTTTTTGAGGGGTCGTTTAAGCCCTTATTTGATCACTTTTGTATCCGTTATTGCTTAATATCGTTCCTTTTCACTTTTTAGGTCTCTTGAAGGTAAAATGCTGGAATGGCACTTATTTGGACGAAAAGGCGCGATTATACGAGGAAAATGGCCAAAGTCATAATCGAGACACTCAAAACTGCTGAAAACATAAGGTGACGGCGTCAGGTGTTAATTGCGACGCCGTTGGAAGACCTTTGTGACGGGACAGAAGCCAAAAATCCTATTTTCAAGTGACGACGTCAAGTTATAAAAGAGTAGGCCGTCGCAACTCAGACGGCCTAGATGTAATCCAGACGGCGTCGGTCAAGAGGCGGCGTCACAAGCATAAGGTGACGCCGTCGCAAGTCTAACGTGGCCAAGACGAAACCCTAATGACGGCGACACGACGACGCCACAAAACATAAGGTGACGCCGTCGCATATGTAATATTATATATAGAATCCGAATTTTTCATTATAGAGTGTGTAGTCTTTTGGAGTAAAACCTAAACCGAACCAAGGTCATCTTGTACAAGATTTTAGGGTTCCAAACCCTATCTTACACCAAGATAAGTGTTTTACTTCATTAATACAATTATGTCTTTGATTATTTGTGTGTATGCTTGCATGTTCTCCATGTCCGCTAATTTACTTGTGTGTTTGCTTAGGAATATGAAACTTAATTATTGAATATTGATTGGTTGTCTCTTATCTTAGTTGATTAATGATCTAGTAATGCGATAGGTCATTCGTTGTGTACTTAATGCTTGATTAAATCTTTGTGAACCTTAGAATATGACTCCTTGAGTAGTTGTAAGCTAAACCATCCAAAGAGTGCCTTAAAGTAAGAGTTTATTATCCCTAGTGGGTTTTGTAGACGAGACCCTTTGGTAAGTTCAAAGAGTTAGGGAACATATGCATACCCTACGACCTTAGACACACAACGCAACTAGGAATAAGGACGTGACAATTCAACCACCAATAGGAGATAATTAAGGAGTAGTAAAACCTAAGTAAACACATCTTTAAACTATCATACGAGCACACAATAATTAGACATAGACTACATACACCTTAGATTAGATAATTAGATAAGTAGAGTAATCGGTAGTAATACCAACCCCCCAAATCCAATACCCCGAGATTCGTACCTTTCCATTTCCTAAAAAAATATAAAAAGATAAAAAATAATCTTCCTCAACCCCAACCTTAGCGTAGTAACTTCTTACTAGCATTCCTATTCCCTAGAGAACGATATCAATACCGTGGCTTACCCTAATACTACACTACAACGATTAGGTTCACTGTCTAGGGTGTTGAAAAACTTGCTCGACGAAAAGGAAGTTCCTTTGACCCCGAACGACGCGTGTAGCGTTATCATAAATACTAACTAATATTAAAGGACTATGACTACGAGCTTTCTAACGATTACATATACTTGAGGTGACCGATACTTTAATGACTTAATTTTCTAATTCCTAACAATCTCCCCCTAAGGGAGGTCACCTCAAATTACACAGAATACAAACAGATATTACATTAAGATAGTTCTTGGATTCTTGTTTAAGTTCATTGCTCTGTATCTCGTAGTCTTTGATTCTTCATGTATTGCATGTTTGGATAATTCAAGTGGAGGTCTTTAACTAATCCACGCGATGATGAGTTTGAGCCGACTTTTAGATCATCGACTTGCATAAATCTCGACTCTTCCATTGTAGTGTTGACATTATGTGATGTTGTGACGATGGACCGACATGCTCACATTTTGGATCATGATTTCTTCTCATCGAGTAGCGGAAGCTTTAGTTGATTCATGATATTTGCGGCGTAGCGAAGCATGGAGTGAGAATATCGAGTCATTGATGCAGAATCATGATTTCTTTTGAAGTGAATGTGATGTGAGCATGCGGCTATGGATTGACCTATCCATTCGATCACCGCAAACATTAGGTGTACCGCATACAACGATTAGCAATAAAGTACACGAAAGTTTCTTTGATTACTTCGTTGAATTGAGGTACACGCCCACGGTTCCCGTTGATCGAGACAAGTCTTGCTGTGATCGTATAATTCAAGAATCTCCTTGACAGGTTTCGCAATGCTCTAGCCGTTCTCGCACGGAACGTCTCAAAGAAGACAACACGGAGTGAGTGAACCAATAATTTGAGATTCACCGATTGATGAAAAGAGATTTGAAAAACAATCGTGTCGCTTAAATAAAGTGTTTTTGCAATACAACGAAGGTTTTAAGGAAAATCAATTATCAATCATAAACACCTTTTAATTTTGAAATATTAATACACAGTCGATGTGCTAGAGAAAAGAATTTTAAGCACAACGACCAGTTTTTCAAAGATATCCGTCAATCCATATCCTGAACCAAGATTGATTCAAAATTATGAATCGCCCCATTGTTTCTGTTCAGTTGTCACATGGTTGATCTATTGGATAGATCTTACATGCCACCTACCAAGAGCTTGTTTGATGTTGGCTCTAGAAGGCTTTCCATCTTCATTGTGAATATGTTTGCATATCACTCGGATGTTCGCAATACCACAAGGATAATGTAGGACTCTTAAAATATATTCTCTTTCCACATTGTGTGAAACAGAGAGTCTTCATTGACAGTGTCCTAAAGAGATTTATTGATGATCTCGTGGCTCTAGACTCAATTGTGCACATTTGGTTCCTATGCCAGAGACTAGGGAGAGGGTCTCCTTCTTCAATATCAACCATCTCTAAGAGAGAGTTGATAGATAGTGTAGGTTCCCTTGTGAGAATGAAACAAGTCCTTTTAAGAGGAACTTGAGTGGCTTGGGAAGTTGTAGTGCGGTGCCACCGGGTCCATGATGTCTTGTCTTCAATACCGGTGTTACCTTAGTAACAACCAAGTAGCATATGAGTTGAACCGGTTTACGCCCTAAGGTTGAAATATTGGAGGGCTATTTATTTTCACCCTTTCACATTTATTTCTTTTCATTCTTCAACCCCTTGATGCTTACCGAGATTTCATTACTAGAGCCTTGTTGGGTTTATTCCAGCCTAGCTCTATCTCAATCTGCACTCTTTCCATATCTCACTTTTCTCCTTTTTTCATCATACCTAAGGACTCTACACTATCTAGTGGATTGTCCTGGGTAGATCCCTCCGCTCAGGGATTGTGGGAACAAATACCTAACCTAACCATCCTTATATCACCATACATAAAGTAAATTTGGTCGGTCTTTTTGGTGTTGTTCATCAGCCTTTAGAACCAAATGAAAACCATTTGAAAATCAATCCAAGTACTTGTGATACATGATCAAAACATTTTGTGCCTGAATTGTTTTTGATATTTTAAGAAAACGGCTCCCCCTCAACATGTGAATCATATTTTGAAATTGTTTAGCACATATTAAGGAAAACATGCACTTAGAGACAAATCAATCACGTTTCAATCTATTTTGGTTTGATATAAATGCTCCCCCTTAACATGTGCATGGAAAATTTGAAATCGTTTGGCACATGCAGGGAGGGGAGCTTGTTAATCACGTATAACACCATTTATCAAATTATCAATTTAAATCCAATTTAAATCACAAATTATCCCCCGATCACAATTTTCAAATCCTTTGAGATTTGAGATCTCTATTGATTTAAATTAAATTTTGAGAACTTTTGAGGAGAATAGTGACTTGCTTTTGAAAAAACATTTCAACTGATAAGGATCGGATTTTGAGACTTTAAACTCCATTGATTAATCATGCATAAATATCTTTTGAAAAACATAACAATAGCCAAGGTCTTGAACCATTTGTATAAAACATTGTTCATTTTGATCGTCCAAAAGTAGACCTTGCTTGTTTAAGTGCCAATTGATTGAAAAATACACTTTTGATTCGATTGAAATCATTCTCCCCTCAATCAATGACATAGGTTGTTGATTGAGAGATAGAGATTTTGACAAAGATAAGCCCGGATGATTTTCAAGAATAGAGTCCGAGGTATTTTCAAAGCAATTTTGTTTTCATAAGATGACAAATATTTTTCAGAAGAATCATTAGACAGAAAAATATTTGGAAAGAAAACATTTGTCTTTTTGGTGACAAACATTTGTTTTAAGAATCAGAGCATGAGATTTGAACAATAAGATTAAGCATGGCTCTGTTCATTCATTTTAAAACGGGTTATTGCCTGAAATGACAATAAACCACCATTTTTCTACGTCTCAATTTTTTTTTTAACAATTTATATACATTCGAAGAACATCTAAAAACCCGTAACATTCTTTGAATGTCAACACAGAGTCCGTAGATGATATCGAATAAAGAAAAACATGACAAAATAACAATATTTTTGGGAATTTTCAAGATTTTTTTTTAAATATATACAAGAGATAGATGAAGAAAAACCATTTACTCCTCGTCTTCCTCTTGAAGACGTCTGAGTGTTTCCTGTTGTAGGATCTTTAGACCAAGTCGTGGGAGGATAAACTCAAAACATTCTCTAGGAAGAGCTTTAGTGAAGATGTTTGCTAACTGGTATTCAGACCTTACAAAATAGAGTTCTACCACACCTTTTTCCACTTGTTCCCGAATGAAATGATGTCAATTGTCAATGTGCTATGCTCTTGAATGTTGAACATTGTTGCAAGAGAGAGCAATGGCACTTTTGTTATCACAATACAGAGGGATTTTGTTGAATTCAAAGCCATAGTCAGATAATTAGGACCTCATCCATAGGATTTGAGCACAACAAGATGACATGACTATGTATTCAGCCTATGTAGAGGATATAGAAGTACTCATTTGTTTCTTTGAAGACCAGCTCACAAGCTTATCACCCAAAACTCGAGCACCTTCAGACGTACTTGACGTGTATCTTGACATCCTACATGGTCAAGATTCGCATAGGTCGTTAGTGACATACCGGTGTCCTTGGTACCAAAGTCCCATGTTGATGGTTCCTTGGAGATACCGAAAGACCCGCTTAATCGCTTCAAGGTGCTTTTAGTAGACTTAGCACGGTATCTAGCACACATGCATACAATGAATGAATATTTGGTCTCATCGCGAAGGTACATCAGGAATCCAATCATATTACGATATTTTGTTTGATCTACCATGATCCCTGAATGGTCCTCATCCAGTTTGGTACGTTCTACCAGGGGAGTGTCAACGGTATCACAAGTATCAAATCCAAATTCTTAAAATTTCATTAGCATATTTAGATTGATTGATAAAAATGCCTCCGGGACTTTGTGAAATTTGTAATCCCAAGAAAAATGACATTTGTCCCATTATAGACATTTGAAATTTGGAACCCATCTCATTAGAAAAATGGTCACATTCATTGGGGTCAGTCGAGGCAAAAATAATATCAAGAACATAGATTTGAACGTGAATTAAATGTTTGCACGACTTTACGGTGAACAATGTCGGATCAATCGCTCCTTTGTCAATCCGGTAGATAGAAGAAACGTTGATAGCATATCATACCATGCCTTTGGATCTTGCTTCAAACCGTAAAGAGCCTTCTTCAAGCGATATACATGAGTAGGATGCTCGGATTCACAAAACCTTCGTTGATCGACGATACGACTTCTTTAAGATCTCCATTAAGAAAAGCCGTCTTTACATCCATCGATAGACAACCATGTTCTTACTTGCGGCATTTAGCCGTGAAGATTCGATTGCCTCGATACGTGCAAGCTGGAGCAAATGATTCTTCAAAGTCAATACCTCCTCTTGACGATATCCTTTTGCAACCAATCGAGCCTTGTTCTTTAACACATCACCATGCTCGACAAGTTTTACTTTGAAGATCCACTTTAGAGCAATGATCATAGCACAATCGGAGCAAGTACTAATTCCCATACATCTAGTCGATCAAACTCATGAATTTCTTCTTGCATGGCATTGAACCAATTGTCTTCATTCATGGCGCTTTAACGCCTTTTGGTTCGATCTTAGAGAGTACAGAGTTGAAGAAGCACCATAAGGCATCGGTGCAAGTTGTTTACGAGTGGATACCGATGAGAAAGGTTTCAATGATGTTCTCCAATGGATGATCATGTGTCCATTTTTGAGGTGTTCATGTGGTTGTTGTTGAGGAACCAAGTAGCAGTCGATTTCTCTGATGAAGATGGTTCGATGATGATTCAGAGCAAATATGTTTTCAAAGGGAGCATCTTCGGGAGTAGCAAAGGGTTATCTCCATCATAGGTTCGAAACAATTCCATGATGTATACTTGATGATTGAAGATTTGTTGATGAGACAGTGATCGCAGCAGCGCTTCTTGACTTAATGACATAGAAACGGAAGGTTAACTTCATTGATGTGGATAGGAGCACCTCTGTTGATGGATTTGATGATCATTAGCAATTGGCTCATAGTGTTCATCAAACATTGGATCAAACAATTTCTTCAAATAATCTTCAGAAGAAGGTACATAAGGAGTTGCTGGTGAGAGATTTTGTATAAGAGAAGAACTAATGGGACTACTTGATGAAGGTTGAGATGCGGGTCCAGAACTGGTTTGTCCTGGAACCAACTGACCGGTCAGCTCATCGAATGTAACGTGAATTATTTCCATGATATTTCGGGTTCTTTTGTTGTAGATTCGGTATCCTTTTCTGCTTGGTGCATATCCTACAAATACTCCAATGTCTGCTTTAGCTTTAAGTTTGCCTAAGTCTTGACCCTCATTGGTTGGATAACACAATGCACCAAACACAAGAAGGAATGAAAGATTAGGTTTTCGATTGTGGACAAGTTCATATGGAGTTTTTCCATGAGAAGTGTGAATTAGGGATCGGTTTGAGTGTAGCATGCGGCGGCAATGGCTTCACCCGAGAAACATTGGAACCTTTGAGTAAATCAAGATTGTTCTTGCGGCTTCCACAAGAGTTCGATTTCGTCTTTCAACTACACCGCTTACTGAGGAGTTCGTGGAACACTTCTTTGATGACCGATTCCTACACTTTCATATAACTCACTAAGTTCTTTATTAACAAACTCGGTTCCATTGTCTGCTCGGATGATTCGACAATTTTGTTAAGTTGAACTGCAATTGTTTGATAAGTTTAATGATGATATCTGGATTTTCATCCTTTGTCCTTAAGAACTTTACCCAAGTAAATCGAGAGTAATCATCAACCACAACTAACACATATTTCTTCCGAAAATATTATGCACTCTCATGGGTCCACATAAATCCATGTGAATGGTATGAAGAACTTCCATAACGAGTTTGTAGGTTTGGGTTTGTGGGCATACTTCTTACTTTTTCCCAATTGGCATCTTTGAACAAAGATGATCCTTTTCATACTTTAGTCTAGGTAAGCCTATTACTAAGTCCTTTCTCGAAAGATCATTTATAGTGCAAGTTCAAGTGATTGAGACGACGATGCCATAACCATGACTTTGTTTTGAAGCCTTTGACAACAAGCAAATTGGAGAAGACTTCATCATATCTTCGATAGAGATGGTGTATAGGTTTGAACCACGTGTTCCTCTTAAAAGGTATGCACCATAAAGTTCTCTAACGAAACAAGTATGTTTTCAAGGCCGCTTCTAGATCGTAATCACGTAATTGACCGACGAGAATAAGTTATGACCAAGACCTTCAACGATTATACCGGAGATTACACTATCACCTACAACATAGTCTCCATAACCCATAATTGCACCGAAATGATCATTCCGAATCTAATAATCCCAATGAATTTACTCACGAAGTTTATGAGTCATGACGGTCTCCAAATATATGCTTGGAACAAATGAGTCCAGTACCACGTAATGATTTGAACGATCTGCAGTTGAACACGCATAAGAATGGATAATGGATAATTGGGATCCCCATGCAAGAATGGGTTCCATTTGGTTAGTAACAATAATTGGACCACCCACATCGAAGTAGAAACAATGGAATCATCGTATTGATGCGGTGCTAGTGTATGCATTAGTCCTAATCAAAGTATGTTCACTTCTTAAAGGAATAGTTCTACCAAGAGGCATCCATTTCCTAATGGGCATTGGTCTAGATAATCTAGGCACAACTCATTAAGATTAAATTTGCGGCCCAGAGGTATCCACCGATAACCTACATTACTGAGTTTTCTTCCTGTGGGTTTCCACTGTTTTCTACCCTTCTTCCGCCTTTGCTTTCTAGCCTTCTTAGCTTGAATTTTGGCATTAACAATTTCAACTGGGTATTTAACAACATTAATCAAACCATTCACACCACATTCATGATTAGCAACAGAAATCAAGCACTCATCATTACATGTTTTGTCAAAAGTAGCAGAATTCGAATTAATTACAGTACGCTTATAGCTAATACTAGAATCAACACGATTCGTTTTATTCAACTCAAACTTAAAGTTCCTAGGGTGGTCTTCTACTTTCTTCCACTAAACATTCCTAGCTTACAAGGTCCTATCATTCATTGTGTTGCCTTGAGGCTTTGACCTGCTTGCTTTGGTGTCACTTTTTACTCCTGTAGAGGAAATGGGAACATTAGTTGGTATTGCTACTTTTTGCTTTTCGTGTTTAGAAGTCTTTGGGATCCGAACTACTTGAAGGCACATTGAAGCTTACATGCTTAACTTTAGGCAATCGAGTGAGGCATATCAAGATTGGCGCCTTAAAGTCACCATAGAACAAGGCACAACTATTTTATCCTTCTTACCAACGGGTTTTGGGCAAGTTGCTCTTAAGCATTCTAACAGTTCCTGAGATCGTTTATCCTGAATGCAAGCAAATCTAATTTCTCTATCAAGTGGCTTATTTATGAAATCCTCTTCTACAATCTCACGGAGACATTCTAGACTATCCTTAAGGTGAGCGAAATAGTTATGAAACACAAGTTCATTATTCCTAAGATGAGGATGAATGTATTTAACAGTCACAGTATATTTGGAGTCTGCAGATGACTTTCATGCAATATTCTCATTGAAGACAAGTAGCATTTTCCTTTTTACCTGACTCCTCAGATTCTCAATTTCCTTTTGTAAAGACGTTATTTTTTCGTTGTTCTTGTCACGAGTGACTTTCATTGAATCATATAACTCTTTAAAGTGTCGTTTAACTTTTTCATTTTCTTCTAGAAAACTCTCATTTTCCTTTTGTAAAGCATTAACCAAGTTTTGAAGATGAAAAGTTTGAGAACACTGAGAATCTAAAGGAGGAGGCATTTGGGAGCCAGTCACATTGTTCTTTTCACTCTTTAATTGTGCAATTTGGGTTTTCAACTTTCTGATCGTGTTACAGTGAGCTTGAATCTGTTCATCAAGTTTGTTTATTTCAAAAAGTGCATCAAACTCTGGAACATTTAGGGATATCTTGATGTTTGAGGTTTTGACATTTTCTTTGAGATGTTGATATTTTAGTTGCAAATCAAAATGTTCAACTTTTAGCTTAGAAAAATGTTTTACCAAATTATCGTGATCATCCTGATCAATTTTCTCATTTAGTTCTGAGTTTTTGTTTTCAAGCTCAATGACACGATCATGGGAAACTTTCAAGGCAACAATTAATTCATGAAATTAAGAAGCAGTAATAGAATGCTTAGTAACAGTATAAAACACATCTTGAGCCACACAACTTAACACTAAGTTCTCATTTAAGATATGCAGATTCTTCTTTTCAATTTCATTATATTTGAGTTCCGCTCATAATCAATTACCTCAACTATCATTGCATCAAATTCCTTTTCCATTTCTTTGATATCCGAGTTAATCCTTTTGAAGACTCTCAAATTGACCTTTTAATTGTTTAAAGAAAGGCATGACCTCGGTTAAATAACATTCTTTAGTTTGCTCAAAACCCTTTCCCTTCAGCTTATCCCAGGGTGTGATCCTTTTCTTACATGTTTTCTCAAAATCAACAAATAGTTGATAAACAACATCAGCCGATTAAGATCTTGCTATTAGTGGAAATAGTTCTCGGAACTAAGTGCATTGGTATATTAGGAGGGTGAGCGATGAGTGCAGCACTTTCCTAAGGGAGGTTTGTTTCAACAAGTTCACTTGCTTTTGCTTATCCATATCTTTCTTCCAAAAAATTTGTTCAGGGGTTAATTGAGTTTGAGGCTTAAACCTGTTCAGGGAGATCCAATTTTCTTTAGTGTAATCATGGGGTTTGAACGTTATGTTTTGCTTTTTACACTCAGGATCTTTTAGCTTCATATTCATTTTCTCCCTATTGACTTCTTCAAAATGCATATCTTCCTCAGTGCACTTAGCGCAACTAGGTTTCTGCCTAGGCTTAAGGATTTCATTACCATTATAAATTACTTTATGAGCTTCTGTAGCTACTTTACCATATTCAGGATTGGCTTCCTTAACTAGAGGAATGCTATGCTTATCGCTGAGAATTCTGTGCTTAGTGATCATGTGAGCGATCAGAATGGTATTCCTTGTACGCATAACTTATTTTCAAGCTTGTTTTCAAAGTTTTAGATTAGAAAAGTCATTCAAAAGTTTTGATTCCTTAGCATTAAATTCTTGTTTAAGCACTTTAACATTATTTTGAAGCTCTTGCTTTTCTTATGCTTTAGAAAGCTTTTCATGTAAGGAGTTTAACTCTTGTTTTAACACTTCTTCTCTAAAATTACTTTTTCTAATAATTATACGCATTTGGTCATCCATTTCTGCTCACGGGTAGTTAACTCGAACTTAGCACGTTGTTCATAAATAGCAACTTGTTCTTTATAGGCATTCACTCGAGATACGAGAATCATCAGGGGAACATGCAGTGTATTCATCAAAGACATAGTCATCATTGACTGCAGAAGATGCATCACTTGGTACAATTTCACTTTCACTTTGCATCACATATTGATCATATGAGACAATATTACTATTATCCACATTATCAATATCTGATTCATAAGTTTCATGGGATTGTACTTCGTTATGAATCTTTTGCTCATCAACTTCATCGTATAGTTTTAATACCTCTGAAATGATTGATTCCTTGGATGGACCAGCCTGTTGTGGTGACGAGACCTTTGGAGAGACCATTGGTGAAATGCTAGCCATGAAGATTGTTTGGGCAGTAAGTTCATCATCGACATCAGAGTCAAATGCATCACAGTCAACAACTTGAAAGGCATTTTGATGATTGTGACCTATTTCCTGAATTGGTCGCTCATCAACATCGAAGATCATAGGTTTTGGCATTTCCTCGAAGAAACAACAACTCTTCTTCATCCAAAGTCGCTCCATTATCCCGAGCTTGCACAAGCAACATCTTGTCTCAAGTATTCTCGCATTCTCGTGGACGTTTTGGAGATGTACGCCCTTGCAATATGTCCTCACCACCACAGTTGTAGCATTTGATTGGCTTTGCTTGTCCTTGATTTGCATTCCTTCCACGATTCTCGATTTGCCACATACCTCCACCCACTCCACCTCTTCCCTGCTCATACCGCCTTCCTTGAACAAAGTTGCACCATAACCTTTCCATCTCGGCGGTAGCTTGATTGTGTGGATTGGATCTTTGTTTTGAGGTTATTGTTGGTGTGTGGAGTGGAATTCATATTTTGACTAACCATGAGAGACAGTTGATTGATGAAGTTTTCCATGAGAGTGTTAGAGTCTGGAGGCTTATATGTTGGATCAGGAATGAGCTTGTAATTACCATTACCCGTGGGTATGACTTTGAGAAGCTTTGGTGGTAATTCCAACATTGGTGTAAAAGGTTGTTGAATCATTTGACGAACTTGTTTCTCCCTGTTTAGATTTGAACTGTTCAAGAATCATTCGTTCAAACATAGCATGTCTCTCATTCTGAAGAAGGAAGGCATACAGTTGCTCATAGTTGGTGTTCTTTAATCCTTTGGTTAGCTTCACAGAGGTGACAAATTTGTACCATTCGGGATTCATATTGTTCACAAACTTTGAGTTCAGCTGAACATTTGGCATGGTCATCTTGATATTCCTCATGTCATTCACAAGCTTGTGGAATCTCACGTAATATTCATAGACACTTTCTTCTGGTTTCATCTTAAAGTGCTCAAATTCATCATACAGTTGTGATTCTCTATCTTTCTTAGTTAATTCGAACACGAGAGAAGCATCTTGACATTATCCCAAACTTCCTTGGCTTCAAAGTTGTGATTGATCAACTTGTAGATGTCTTTTGGAAGACCACAAGTATAATGTTTGAAGCCACGATATCGACATCGTATCTCTTTTCTCCTTATCACCGAGCTCATCATAGGTCTTTGGTCCGTCTAATCCTAAGATCAACTGCTCCATCCGCAATGCTTTCAAGTATGTCCTTGTAGTCTCAATCGATAAGGTCCTTCATCAATTGATTTGAGAATGTTGACCCCATTTTCCTTTCCCAAACAAGACAACCTAATTCGTTGAGTCCATGAGTCATAATCGCCTACATCAAGCATGGGTGGATGAGTGTCCGATCCAATGCTTGAACGATCCTCGACTATAGTAGAAACGATAGTAGGTACGTTGTTAGACATGATTACAAGTTCTACGGGATTTTACTATTCTTTGATTAAACAGGGAAATTGATTCTTTCACGGGATTTTACTAAACCAAAAGAACAACCGTAAAAATGTAGCACGAAGAAGTGACAAGTCTCAATAGACAAGTAGCTAAACAGTCAACTTGCTTTGGTATCATCTCGCTAAACAATCAACTCGCTTAAGAGACAAGTCGCTTAAAACTCAAGTCGCTTAAAGAAACAACTCGCTTAAAACCCAAGTCGCATAAAGAGTCAACTCGCTAAATAGCCAAGTCGCATACATAGACAACTCGCTTAACAACCAAGTCGCATAAACCAACTCGCTGCCAATACAACTCGCTTAATAGCCAAGTCGCTTTAGAACTCAAGTCGCATAAAAAAATCAGCTCGCTAAATAGTCAAGTCGCATAAACCAACTCGCTTTCAATAACAAAGCAACTCTCTTACAGTAACAACGCAACTCGCTTCCAAGAAATGCAACTCCGAGGCTCAACTCGCTTCGTACACTTTTCAAAAACAACCACTTTATCAATCAAAAACAACCAAACTACAATGATTTAAGCCATCCAATTCAAAACCTAAACACATATGATGATCCTAAACACAAAAGTACAATCAAAATTCAAACTTTAACATTAGAAATTGACCAAATGATTCAAAATCTCCTAAACACTTATAACCCCAAAAACCTTATGAAATCCAACAAAACAAATAGCATGAAAGATGAGTGATCAAACCATGGCTCTTGATACCAATTGTAAGATATAGGATTTCACAAACACATCAAACCATAATCATAAGAGGCGTATACAATGTTTAGAGAGAGAAAGTTCTAGAGAGAGAAAGGGAAGAGAGTTGGGAACTATGTGAAACAAAGAAAAATGGTATTGAAGCTCCAACCCTCTACCTTGGGAGGTAGAGGGTATTTATAGTATTCTTACAAGACTTTCCTCCTACGGGCTGTGGATCAGGCATACAGTGGGTAAAGACCCGTCCGTCCTCCACGGTGTTACTTAACTAAATACTAACTAATATTAAATGACTACGACTACGAGCTTTCTAACGATTACATATACTTGAGGTGACCGATACTTTAATGACTGAATTTTCTAATTCCTAACATCTTTTGACAATGATTGACCTGTTTTGAGTGTAACAGTCGTTTTGACCGCCATCCGTATGCTTTGAGAGTCTTGAGCCATTTAACATAGTTCGGCAAATTTCAATGAGAGTTCTGCTTTTCCTTCACCACCCCATTTTGTTTAGGGATGTAAGGAGATGAAATTTTTGGGAGATTCCTTTCATCACGAAATTCTCAAGCTCTTGATTTACGAACTCGGTACCATTGTCGATTCGATTTGTTTAACAAGAATGTCATTCGGTTTTCAATTTTCCGATGAATGACATTATAGTATCATTGCGACTCTTCTTGGAAAGAAAGTATACCCAAATGTATCTTGAGAACTCATCAACAATGACAAGTGTATACTTCTCATGCTTTGGATTGATCTTGGTGACAGTCCATACGCATCCATGTGCGGGAGGTGAAGCGACTTTGATGGAGAAATTTTGTTTTGTTTTAAATGATACTGTGATGTTTGCCTTTTTCACAGTGAGCATGGTTTATCTTTTCAAAACTAGTGATGGTAAGCCAAGTACTTTGTTTTGTTTTGCCAAGTTGTTGATGTTTTTGAAATTTAAGTGAGAGAGTCTTTTGTGCCACAGCCAGTTGACAGTTTCAATGGCTTTGGCAAAGAGACAAGTTCCATCTTGAGAGAGTGTTGACATGTCTAAGACATAAACATCATCTCTCCTAGGAGCTATCAAAACAACTTCTTTGTTGGCATTGAAAACGGTGCCTTGTTTGTCATTGAATTGCACAATGTACTTAGCATCACATAATTGACTGACACTGATGAGATTGTATTTTAGACCATTGACATAAGCTATTCTAGAGAAAACTATTCCATTGCATTATACTGAACCATAACCTTTAGTGGGACATGATGACTTATCACCAAATACTACCTTGGGTCCTGGCTCCTTTACATACTTGTGTAGATACTCCTTAACGCAGTCATGCTTCTTGAGCATCCACTATCTAGATGCCAAATAGGCTCCCTAGCATGTCTCTGCACAAATAGTAAACTGAATTAGTTTCTCTTGCTTGAATTTGGCAATAGACTCATGGTCAGTGGTTGAGTGCATTGTGCTACCACAAGTTTTGCATTTACTGACTGAGGATGACTCAGTGATGCGGGGTTGTTTTGAACTTCTCCTTGCTTGGATGACATTGTCATGTTGGGATGTCTCATTAGCTGGATTTCCGTAAATATCACAGCAGGTGTTCATGAGACAGTCATCAGGATGATGATCATTGAAGCCACAGTGTGGACAAGGAGGAAAGGGTTTTGCTCTATGCTTGTGAGCTTGTTTGGAGGTTGAAGCAGGTTGATGACCAACATTGGTATGTCTTGCTTCACTCAATGAACTTACATACTATAAGTGATCATTGCAGATCATAAAAAAAAGGATTCTATAGCAATTATCAGTGGTATGACTGGTATAATGGCACAGATCACACTTCTGCGTGTTGGATTTTGACCTTGATGAACTAGAGGAGGCTGACTTAGTTTCCTTGATTGAATCAGGGGCTTTTTCGATAGATTCCATCTTGTCAGTCAACTTCCTCACAAGTTCGAGACGATTCTGTCGGATTTGGTCCGCTTGATGAACGAAGATGTGGAGGTCTCGGTGGGAATAGAGTTATATTGGATTGGTTTTGTTGGTCTTTTCGTGATGGTTCTACAAAGTCTAGATCTTTCTTTTGGTGAGTGAGGTTGAATTGCAAAGGAGTAAGCTCGGAGCTAGGTGCAAGACCTCAAGAGGTTTCGGGGTGGAAGTAATGTTTGAGATTCGACTTCGACTCGGAGATGTGTTCAAGACTATCAAGCACATCGGAGTCCAAGCATGCTCTTTAGAGCTTGGCTTTCGTGCTCTAGTATTCTTCCAAAATCGAAATTTGGAAGCTTACTCTCAGGGTTAACCCGTTCAACCCAATCACTGGACTTGGGCATTGAGAACATATTGGTGATCATGCCACTAGACACAAATGGTTTTGGACCTTGGTCTTTATTGTGAGAACCGGGGAGATGGTTTTCACCAATGATTCTCTTTTTGCTACTAGGGGCACCCACAGCATCAAAGACCCTAGGATTCTTAGCAGTCCAACTTTCAATGATATCTTTTTCCTTTTAAGTTCTTCCCAAGAGCTTGATTTCTTTAACTAGTTCGGTGTTTTGAATTTGCGGTGTACAACCTCAAGCTTAGCTTGTTTTAAAAGAAGCGCTCATCCTAAACTTGTTTAATTCAAAACTTAACTTGTTGTATTTTGAAAAAGATTTAATCGTTGCTCTTCTAAAAACTTAAGGTCAACATTGATATAGTTCATAAAGATCGCCAATCGAGTCATCATCCATAGAAAGTAAAATATTTACCTTCTTCATTGTGATGTTGACCCATTCTCCATTCTGGCATGATTCTTCCCAACAGCCTAGCTTGTCCTCTTACGAGAGAGCCATCGGTGCAATCGACTTGCACCATTTCGTCAGTCCGAGGAGACCGGCTCTTCATCCCAATCGAAGACTTGAAAGAATAAGGCCCTTGTTTTACCCTTCACGGATTTAACATTGTTTGTTGTTTTGAGGAGTGGCCTCAAGCAGTGCTAGCTTAGCTTTGGCTTTCCTATACTTAGCTTCAAAAGCAACAATTTTATTTTGATCGATTTGTTTTGAAAGTTCGATGAGACTCATAGATTTTTGGTTGAAATTTGCTAAAGCCCGAGGACCGATTTGACCACGATGGTTTGTAAGAGGGTTCGAAATTGTTTTGAAAAATGTCTTTGGAAAATGACCTCTTTGTGACACTTAAAACAATCGGTGTCCTCATTAGCTTTAGCATTAGAAAACCTTTGTTTCTTTTTATAAACCTTCTAGAGTTAACAAGGAGTGCCCTTTCACGAAATTCGATGTTCGGGTCATTTAGGTACTCCTCGCGCTTGATCTCTCATCGCTCATCATCCGAATTTTCCGAAAATCTTGAACCACACCGTTAGAATAAAAAGCGAGAAATTGGTGTTGAGGTGGTGGTCGTGGACTTCTTGACTTCGAGACTTCTTCAAGTCGGGGTATCGTCTGCTGATGAGGTTTTCCTCATAGACAAATTTCCCATATATTTCGTGAAGTTCAAGATTCGGATATGATTAGCATTCCTAAGTCCCCGAGAGAAATTCAACCACTTCTCAAGGAGACTATTGACAAAACCAACATTGATTTCATGTTTGGACAACTTAACACCATCATTTGATTCTCATTTAACAAAGTTTTGTACGGGTGTAAGTTTGAGACGAGTTTCGAGTCCTTAGCCTCAAGGTGTTATACTCAAGTTTCGTGTCCATAATCCTGCTCTCCTTGGTATCTCGAGGACCTTCATGACTATGGACCAGTCATCCTGTGTTTGTTTAGTTGTACTACGACTTATAACAGACTCCATAACATCATCGTGAGACAAGATATGATGATGCTTTTGAGCCTTTGGTCCTGGTTGACCACTCTCCTCTCGCCCCGAGTTCATCGAGCTTCGTGTTTAGGCAAACCTTCAACAGCCTTTGTGATAAATGGACCTTCATTAATACACTTAATGTAGTAAGGTTCCATCCTACAAATAGCAAAGCATTTGCTTTTTCCATTTGCTAAATTTACCAACTTCAAGTCGAGGGCAACAAATGAATAAGCTCCACCCTTTTGTCGACAAGTTGGGGCACATCAATTTCGACCATTAGATCCCGATTTAAAACGTTTTGAGTGGCTTAAAAGGTTTTATAATCACCGCTCGATACCACTTGTTGTTCCGTTTCGCAATCGTATAAAAACAATTAAAGCAATAAACCAACCGATTGTAAACAATGACCAAATAATGTAAGTAAAACACACCAATAATTTTCAACTTATATATTCTTTATTAGAAACAAATAAAAAAGAATACATTACCCAAGTACTTGCGGAATAGTACTTGGGATTGAAATGACAAAGTATGGTATCTCCTCACTAAGCTCATGCTAAGTATGAGCACAACTACAAAGGAACCACTGAGCTATCTTAGGTACATAGTTGTATTTGGAGGAGTGAAAGATGGCTTGTGTGTATGTTTTACAATTAATCCACAAGCTTAAAGTTCTTTCACTCCATCTCTTATGCTATTTATACAAGTATAGTTTTGACTCTATCCTAGAGGACAAATCGACAATTATGTAAGACAAAATACCGATGTATTTTGTCTCTGCTACATTGGCTATATTGGGTAAGTAACAAGGTCGCTTTCTTCTTATCGCTGATGACACTAAGCCGTATAGTTAACGATTCGTGGAAAGTTTGACTTTGGTTGATAAGGACTTCGCCTTATCTGCTCAAACTTATCCCACCTTGTCCCGCCATTCTTCGCCTCTTCATAGCCTTGATCTTTAGTTTGTCTTCAGTTAGTAGTTGGTGAGGAGTTTGGGATTCGAGTGAGTTATTGTCATCACCACCGAATCCACCATCTTCTTCTTGACTCGCCTTCACCCTTAAGTTCCACCTTCCGAGTGGAGAGACTTCTTCTTTATCTCATCGAGTGTCTCGAAGATGACTCACCGAGAGACTATGCTCCAATGACTTGTTAGTGTTTAAGGGACTAAACACTTAGGGTATTTTCTATTAAAATCTTAGACTTAAGGGTTTGGGTATTCACCGAACCCAACATTTAGCCTTCGTGAAAAGTTTGAAATTTGCTTGATAAGGAATCCCTTTATTCGCTTCAAACTTATCCCGCCTTGTCCCGCCTTTACTTAAGTCTTTAGCCTTCGCTCTAGGTCTTCAGTCTCTAAGTCTTTAAGACTTCATTCTTTATAGTTGAGGAGACTTGGGGTTCAATGAGTTATTGTCAACACTCACTGAACCCATCATTTTCTTCTTTGGTTCATGTATCATTCACTAAGTCCTACCTCACTGAATGGAAAGTATTTCTCTTAGGCTTGTCCTGAGCTTCCTAGAGATGACTCACTGAGTGGCTTTTCACTCAGTGACTTAGTAGACGCTCACATATATTTAACACTTAGGCTATTTTCTATTAAAATCCTAGTATAAGGATATTTGGGTACTGAGTGAACCCAACAGTCTCTCCCTATTTTGATATAAACATATCCTAAGTGTTTGTGATCAGTGTAAGTGAGCAAAGGTCTTCTTCTTACCCTGATGATACAAGAAAGCAAGTAAAAAACACTGATTTAACATAAAACATGCTTCATTCATAAATTACATCAATCCTAGACATTGCTAATAAGATAGTGTGTACAACATTCTCAGTCCAAATAATATCCCAAGGCTTCAAGCTTTACTCTCTTTGACTTGAGCTTCTCTTGATCGGGTGCTACGTGTGTACAAGTTTTAAATTTATAAAGGTGAATTACCAATATTACTAATAACACATACGAGCAAGTATACTCGTCTGTTATAGCAAGATTATGAAGGTAAGTCGATCGTCATAGGATTTGAGTGAATCTAAGCACAAGTTTGAATCAACAGAGTCTATCCAAAACATATAACAAAGCAAATAGATATAATGAAATTCGATGATTAAAACTACACTTGCTTAAACTAGTTTCATATCCTAGATTAATGTGATTGTGTTAACCTCTTAACATGTTGGTTATGATAATTAGTTGGTGTACTAATCTATTGTTCTTACAAGTTAAACCTTCACAAGATTTTAGTTCATAAAACAAGCATTACGCTTAACCAATCAATTCAAGATCAATTCAAGTTTCATAAGTTTACTTGCATAAACTTAAACACAAAACATCCACTTGTTTCATCAAATTGCTTAAGAAATGGTCAATACAAAAGGTAACCGATCATAGACAAAAGGCTACAATTGATTCTCAACAACTAATCTTACGACCTTTTAGATGTTTCCAACCAATCCAATTTGATAATCAAAAGTGTTTTATTACAACCACACCTTAGTTCCTTTGTATAATCAAGAATAATGGGTAAAACAATCATCCATAGACAAAATGATTATAACTAGTTGAATAACAATAAGTTCTTTCGACCTCTACGATTACTATCAACTAGTCAAACTTGATTAACAAATGTCACTATGAAACTTTAGCACAATTGGATCTTAGAATCAACTTGAAATTGAATTAAAACATGTTAACACAATCACTAACTAATCATATGATAATCAACATCATTTAAGCAAGTGTATAAAGAAACTAGCCACTCATAGCAAACATGAACATAAACTCGTAACTTTGAACATTAGAAAACATGATTAAAAGTCTTACAATGCTTGGAATAAGATTACAAATGGTGAAGTAATGATTCCCAAAGTATTGGGGTAGACTTCTTGGTGATTTGGCCTCCAAATGTGGAACTTCGAACTCCAAACTTTCCCGGACTTCTAAGGACGAATTTGAGAGCTTAAGAGCTTTGTTTGATGAGTAGAGATTTGTATTGAAGTGTGTGTCTCATATGCTCACAAAAGGCCTCTATTTATACTAGTTCCAAAGCCTAGGGTATTAATTGTCGAACTTGGCCTCCAAGGAGTAAGGAAGGGACTAGAATACACCAAGAGAAGGACCTAGAATCGTTTGGATGCAAAGGGAAACTTAGTGATGAAGATTTGGCGATACAGTCCTCCAACCGGATCGGTTACATGACCAACCGATCCGTTGGTCTTCATAATGGGCCAACCGCTTCGGCTATGGTGGCGACCGAACGGTTGGTGATGGCAACTTGGCACTTTTTGGTCATTTTCCAACCGATCCGTTGCACTCGCAACCGATCCGTTTGATTTCTGAATTACGTAAACTTGATCTTACTTTTTGTCTTGTAGAACTTGGTTCTTCAATCACTATGGTCTTCAAAGGTACTTGAGATATCGATTTGTGCTTGACATGCTTCATCGAAACGGAATCTTCTATTTGTTGAACATTACTTTACTTTTCCTTCCGCTTCCTCGCACTTGGTTATAAACACTAGACAAACATCTTTTGATGCGATTAAGCACCGAAATCACGCAAATATAACCAAATAACATATACAAAAGCACACATAACGCTACTAGAAACATGTACAATCTGAAAGCGCTATCAAATTCCCCACACTTAAACTTTGCTTGCCCTCAAGCAAATCTAGGAAAACATCCACCGGTACAAGATCGTGATTATGAAAAATGTGATGCAAATCTACCAAGTACAAGTACGAGAGAAGATTCATCAATTATGCTTTATAAAGGTGAAACATTCAAGATGTTTGACAATATCCAATGATTTTCTTGCATGATTAACATTTCAAAACACCTCACTAAAAAGGAACGAAATATAATTCACTCAATCACTCATTTTAGTGGAGTAACAAGATAAATCACACTCATTGCTCACCATGATTAGATTATTACCATAAGCTTGTACAAGAAACAAAACTCCACCGACGTGGCGTGAGCACCAAGTAAAAACATCTAAAGAGGACTTTTATTCGGGTTATAATGATATGGCTTCGGGTTAAGGGTATGGATAAGGCATGGGAATGTTTATGAAATTGGTGTTAAAATAAAAATAAAATCAAGTCTAATACCCGTGTTGCTAGCTACCAAACAATCCACGAACCAATAAATGATTATAGCTTCATTTTCTTCTTTTCGGCTTTCCACATCTTTTCGCTTTGCTTTGCCATGACAGTTTTTCTTTGATCATAGCACATTGGCTATTATCTCCATACTTTCAACACACATTTTTTTTTAACATAAACTCAAACATGAACTCAAGACATGGCTCAATCAATCTCACAAGAAATCTCACAAGATGTGGTACTCATAATCATTTGAACAATCTTCACTTTCCAGGTGACTAGCAACCAACCGTTTAGACATTGATAAGGGTTAGTCTAAGGTTTAAAGTGTAAAATCTTTTGTATTTTCCGGGTGAAGCAAAATGAAAAGGATGGCTCGAGGGTGTAACTAGGGGTATCTAGTGCTAAAATGAGCACTACAAATGGGTCCATGTGGGTGGTTAACTAACCGATGTGGCTAGCTAATATAGCATGATATGAAAATGGAAGGCCATTTGGGTTAAATCCTAAGGTGCCTCTTTATCACACGAATTCACTTATATCGCATTTAATGCGATCTCACCGCGGTCCGGTAATGATTTACAAGTACAAGTTCTAGAATAAATAAAATCACCCAGACACTCATAGCAAAAGATCCAAGCATAAAAGATGTATGCTTTTATAGAACAAAGCTTCAAATCCTCACAATTTTAGTGGAAAGGGCTATAATATGTGCTAGCAAATGTTTATCGATCCCGTAATGGATTGCAATAGTAATCGAACACATCTCAAGTTTTCAAATATTACCGCTTTACCAAAGGGTTTGATCCAGCTTATTCTAATATATAATCCTAAAAGCGTGAAAACAACTAGATCATAAGGGCAAACAAAATTTTGATTTTAAGCATAAAAACTCTAATTTTTCCTATTCACCCCCCCCCCACACTTAAGTTAGACATTGTCCTCAATGTGAAAAACGAACTTCAAAGTATAGAAATAGGGAAAATAGAGATGAAACCAGATATTCCAATGAGTTTATCAGCTTAAATTCTCTTTATTCCTAGCGTCCACTGGAGAAATCATTACCTGCACAAAATCTTATAAACAAACAAAAAGTTTTATTAAGAGGTGGCACCCCCACACTTAAGTTCAACCAAAGGTTTAAACTTTGGGGCGTGACCACAGAAATCAAATCGAAACACACGGGTTGCCTCCCGAGAAGCGCTTGTTTTATTACCGAGTCATCAGCCTGACTCGAATCTTCCCGAATTCACTTGGCCACAGAAGCAGCCTTGAACATTTTGAAAAGTTCGGGGATATACATGAATTCTTCACCAGTAGCTTCAATATCGTCCCGCATTTAACTCAAGAGATGGTTTCAAGGAACAATTTGTGGGATTCTTCCCGAAAAGGTGCTATAAAGGTGATTGTTTCAATTCATTTTCGGGAAACTGCTGTAACCGAAACTTCATTCATTTGCTCCTTGTCATAATATAACTTGATTCGTGCCCATTAACAATGAAACTTCCACCTGCTTGTCATAAAGTTCGACATACCCGGATGGATATCCATGTTTAACGATATATGGTCCAAACCATCTTGGTTGTAATTTAGAGCTTTGAATTTGAATTTCATGTTGAAAAGCGTAACTTTATCTCCGGCTTTGAATTCTTTTCGAACTCTTAGCTTTTTGTCGTGATAAGCTTTTGTTCTAGCTTTATACGCTTTGGAATTTTCATAAGCTCGAGTCTTAATTCATCGAGTTCGTGCAATTGCAAGAATCTCTTTCTCCAGCTATTTTGAGATCGGTGTTACAGCTTCGAGAGCCCAAGAAGCACGATGTTCAACTTCGAACGGCAAATGACAAGTCTTTCCATACAGAGTCTCAGACGAGTTGTGCCAATTGAGTTTTATAAGTCAGACGAAACGCCCACGAGCATCGCAAGTTTTTTGCCCACACCAAGGATTGTCCTTCACCGCTTTCTCGAGTATTCTTTTGAGAGCTCGCTGGTGTTTTCAACTTGCCCACCGGTTTGTGGATGATAGGCGTCGCGAATCGATGATGAACTCCATATCTTTTCATGGTTTCTCCATTTGTTGTTACGTAAATGGGTTCCTCGATCTCTTATCAAGGCCTTGGGAATTCCATAACGAGCGAAAAGCTTTTTGAGGAAATTAACGATGACACGAGCATCGTTCGTTGGTAAAGCTTCAACTTCTGCCCATTTGGACACATAATCTATAGCAACGAGAATGTATTCGAATTTGTGGGATTTAGGAAAAGGTCCCATGAAATCTATTCCCCAAATATCGAATATTTCACACACTTGGATGCTTGTCAATGGCATTTCATCTCTTCGTGAAAGATTGGTGGTTCTTTGGCAAGCGTCACAATTTTGAACGAGTGTATGTGCTTCTTTGAATATTGTTGGCCAATAGAATCCAAAGATCAAAAACTTTTTAGTCTTGGTGGAAGGACCATAATGTCCCCGCTTGGGCCATGATGACATTCGTCAAGAATCTTACGGGTTTCGAACCGTAAACACATCTTCGGATCATTCCGTCAGACACATTTTGAAAAGATATGGCTCTTCCCAAAATAGTATTTCGTTCCGAAAAGAATTTGCTCCTTTGAGCATGAGTTAAACCTTTTCTCGAGAATTCCTCCAATGAGATAGTTTGCAAAGTCAAGAAACCAAGGATCGCCGGCCCATCGATGGTCATGAGAGTTTCATCGGGAAGTAATCATCGATTTCTTCTTCTTTAACTCCTCAAGATCGGGTTTTCAAGACGAGATAAGTGATCGCAGCCAAGATTTTCTCGCTCCTTTCTTATCTTTGATTTCGATGTCAAATTCTTGGAGTAGCAAAATCCATCGAATAAGACGCGGTTTAGCATCTTGCTTGGTGAATGATATTTGAGTGTCGAATGATCGGTGAAAACGATCGCTTTTGAGAGCACAAGGTAGGATCGAATTTGTCGAATGCGAAAACTACGCCAAGAATTCCTTTTCGGTGACGGTATAATTTTGTCGAGCACTATTCAAAGGTCTTGCTAGCAAAATATATAGGTCGAAAGTGTTTTCCTTCACGCTGGCCTAAGACGGCTCCAACAAAGAAATCGCTATGCGCACATAAGCTCGAAAGGTAGTGACCAATTAGGTGAAACCATGATCGAGCACTAGTTAGTTGAGATTTCAATGTTTCAAAAGCTTTTATGCAATCAAGATTGAAGTCAAAGATAGATTCTTTCTCAAGAAGTTTTGTCATCGGACGAGATATTTTTGAAAATCTTTGATAAATCGGCAAAAACCAAGATGTCCTAAAAACTTCTAACGGCTTTGACGTTAGTTGGTGGTGGAAGTTTCGAGATAACGTCGACTTTTGCTTTGTCTACTTCCATTCCTCGCACCGGAGATCTTGTGGCCAAGCACAATTCCTTCGGTCACCATGAAGTGACATTTTTCCCGCTAAGGACAAGATGTGCAGACAGCATCTTTCGAGCATTTTATCAAGATTAGAAAGACAAGCTTCAAATGAGTCTCCAAGATCGAAAAGTCATCCATGAAAACTTCCATGGAGGTTTCTAGCATGTCTTGAATATGGCGATCATACACCTTTGAAAAGTCGCAGTGCATTGCAAAGACCAAAAGGCATACGCCGATATGCGAGGTTCCAAAAGGACAAGTGAAAGTGGTCTTTTCTTGATCGTTAGGATCGATTGAATTTGGAAATATCCTAAAATCCATCGAGGAAACAAAAGAATTTATTTCGCTAGTCTTTCAAGCATTTGATCCATGAACGGAGTGGAAAGTGATCTTTTCGGTGGCTTTGTTTAATTTCCGATAGTCAATACAAACGCGCCACCAAAGGATGCTCTAGTTGGAACTAGTTCATTCCGCTCATTAGTCACAACCGCATTCCTCCTTTCTTGGGAACACAAGGAACGGACTTACCCAAGGGCTATCCTCAATTGGGTAAATGATACCAAAGATCGAGAAGTTTTATGATTTCCTTTTAACAACTTCTTTCATGTTGGGATTGAGTCGACGTTGACGTTCTACCACGGGTTTAATCCCTTCTTCAAAATTGATTTTGTGTTTGCATAAATTAGGACTAATTCCTGGGATGTCAGATGTTTTCCAAGCGAAAGCTTGTTTGTGATTTTTGAGGACAGAAACTAAACTTTCTTTCTCATTGTCCTCGAGCAATGAAGATATGACTACTGGAAGAAGTGAGTTTTCCTCCAAGTAAGCATATTCAAGATGATCAGGGAGAGGTTTGAGTTCTAGATCTGTGGGTGGTTCTTCGATAGAGGATTTAATTCGCATCTCGTCATTGAAAGTTATTTCTTCAAAGTTTTCTTCCTCTTCCTCCATTTCTTCTTCTTCCGAGTTATCTCCTTCGAACTCTACTTTCATGAAATCATCAAACTCTTTGTCAAAGTCTGTTTCATTGATTTTTTCAGAAGTAGTCATGAATGGATCGGATTCGCTAAGTAATGCGTCCAATTCTTCGCCGCTGACTTCATCAATAACATCGATGTTGAAACAAGTGTCATCACCGAATGTGGATAGCGATCGCTTTATCGATTAGAAAGGTGATTCGATCTTCTCCAACTCCAAGGTTGAGTTCTTTTCCTTTCACTTTGATGATTGCATCAGCGGTATTTAGGAAAGGTCTTCCTAAGATGAGTGGGACTTTACTATCTTCTTCCATTTCTAAGATTACAAAGTCCACGGAAAAATGAATTTACCGACTTGAACAAGCATATTCTCGGCAATACCCACAGGATATTGATAAGAATGATTTGCTAATCGAATGCTCATTTTTGTTGGTTTTAGGCTGTTGTTGCACAACTTGGAATACAACGAATAAGGCATCAAATTGATACTCGCGCCAAGATCGGCTAAAGCATCGCATTTAATATTATTCCCGAAAGTACATGGAATAAGAAAGCTCCCAGGATCTCCGAGCTTTGGTGGGATCTTGTTTTGGACAATAGCTGAGCATTCTTCGTTGAGGAAAGTAGTTGATATTTGCTCTAGCTTGCTTTTGTTATTAAGAAGTTCTTTCAAGAATTTCCCGTAATTGGGCATTCCGGCTAAGACATCAACGAGAGAAACATTGAGTCTAACCTCTTTGATTATTTCAATGAACTTCTTATAACGCTCTTCCATTTTTTCTTTCTTCAGCGCTGAGGATAAGGAATTTTGGTGTATACGCCTTGACGATGGGGTGGTTTTCTTTTGGTGGTTTGAGTTGTGTTGTTTTCCTCGGCTTCATCCTCACTATCATTGGTGATAGGAGTATTTTCATTAGGATTTGGTGGTGGATCGACGAGAGACCACTTCTGTGAAGACAACATTGATATGCTCATTTCTTGTTTGTGGTGGACTGTGACGCCTTATCATTTGATGGTTTTGGGTTGGATTGGGTGTTACTTGGCAATGAACCGTATGGTCGAGAGGAATGTTGGTCGAAAGTCTCGCTAAACTTGTTTTCAAGATCTTGGATAGATGCTTGATGATTTTTCCGTCCTTGCTCAACTTTGGCTTTGAGATTGAAAATTTGATTTTGATAAAATCATTTGCGATTTTTGATTAGCCACGAATTCTCTCATGGTTTTCTCGAATTCGGTTTCTTCCATCTTTTGTCGGGTTTTGTGGTGGTGGATTGTCAGTTCGTGGTTGAGAATCACGGTTGTCATCCCTTGGTCGGCGATCTTGCCAATTTCCAAAATTTCGACCGTAATAGTTACTACGATATCCTCCTCCACGGTATCCTCCTTGGGCGTAATTCGCTTCTCCTTCGTTAGGTCCACCCATAGGCTTATCGTCGCACTCGGACGATGGATGATTTCCTCCACAATTGTTGCATCCGTCTCGCATTTCCTTCATTTCATCCTTGATATCTTTGTATTGCGAGTCGATTTTTGAGGTTAAGGCTTCCATTTTCTCCATGAGTTTTGAGGTATCGGTGTTTTCGACAAAAGCAACGGTTTTTCGGAGAGGTTTGGTTTTGGAATCTTTGGACCAATCGAGTTTGAGAAGTACTCGATCTTCGAGCAATTGGTGTGCATCGTTGGGAGTCTTATAGAGAAAAATTCCTCCAGCATCAAGGATGCCTTGAGAGATTTCATCTAGTCCATGGTAAAAGATTTGGATAATGGTTCCTTTGGATAGTCCATGTCCATGACAACTACGGCAAATCTTTCATCCGCCAAGCTTCGACAAGTGATTCGCTTGGATTTTGTGTGAAAGACGAATTTCTCCCATTAATCGATCAAACATGGCGGTGGAAAGAATCGGCTTACAAAGGCTTGCCTCATCTCCTCCCAAGTATTGATAATTCCCGGGTTAATTCATTGTACCATACTTTAGCATCTCCGCGAGTGATGATGGAAAAGCTTGAGTTTGATGGCATTGACATCGGTGTCGCCATAACGGAACATGCCGCAAATTTCGATGAATTCGCAATGTGCTTATGCGGATCGGCCACGCACGCCATCGAATTGACGGTCTTTGATCATAGAAAGATGATGACCCTTCACGGTGAAGTTGTCACCAAGGTTGACAAGAACAATAGCACTTCCGGGTTGGTGCTACGGCTCGGTTGGTTCCCACATGGGTTGATCGTCCGCCATGGGGAAAGGTAAATTGGTGAAAGGGTTGTAAACAACTTTGGCTTCTACGAGGTTATCAAATGGTGGGTTTGGTACTCTTGGTACACGATTTTCCAATGGTATGAAAAGTGTTCTTCTTCTTCTTCGAATCAAACGTTCGGGGTTGGTAAGAGGTGTAATTGGTTCTATTCCCGCTGCACGAGTGTTCATACAATGCCCTAGAGAATCCAGGCAATATCTAAACACACGGACAAACAACGAAAACAGCTTTTCCGAGATGATGGGTAACCGGATCGGTTATGGGTTGCGACCGATCGGTTAGATCAGTTTGGTATGGTTAAAAACGTAACCGGTTCGGTTGAATGGCAACCGGATCCGGTTGAAGTTTCTGAGAGAAAAATTTGGGGTGAATCGACTGATGGGGATTCAAAAACTTGCTGAAACACAATCAAATCCCCGCAGCTGCGCCAAAAACTTGATGTGCTACGTGTGTACAAGTTTTAAATTTATAAAAGGTGAATTACCAATATTACCAATAACACATACGAGCAAGTATACTCGTCCGTTATAGCAAGATTATGAAGGTAAGTCGGGATCGCTCATAGGATTTGAGTGAATCTAAGCACAAGTTTGAATCAACAGTCTATCCAAAACATATAACAAAGCAAATAGATATAATGAAATTCAGATGATTAAAACTACACTTGCTTAAACTAGTTTCATATCCTAGATTAATGTGATTGTGTTAACCTCTTAACATGTTGGTTATGATAATTAGTTGGTGTACTAATCTATTGTTCTTACAAGTTAAACCTTCGTCAAGATTTTAGTTCATAAAACAAGCATTACGCTTAACCAATCAATTCAAGATCAATTCAAGTTTCATAAGTTTACTTGCATAAACTTAAACACAAAACATCCACTTGTTTCATCAAATTGCTTAAGAAATGGTCAATACAAAAGGTAACCGATCATAGACAAAAGGCTACAATTGATTCTCAACAACTAATCTTACGACCTTTTAGATGTTTCCAACCAATCCAATTTGATAATCAAAAGTGTTTTTATTACAACCACACCTTAGTTGCTTCGTATAATCAAGAATAATGGGTAAAAACAATCATCCATAGACAAAATGATTATAACTAGTTGAATAACAATAAGTTCTTTCGACCTCTACGATTACTATCAACTAGTCAAACTTGATTAACAAATGTCACTATGAAACTTTAGCACAATTGGATCTTAGAATCAACTTGAAATTGAATTAAAACATGTTAACACAATCACTAACTAATCATATGATAATCAACATCATTTAAGCAAGTGTATAAAGAAACTAGCCACTCATAGCAAACATGAACATAAACTCGAACTTTGAACATTAGAAAACATGATTAAAAGTCTTACAATGCTTGGAATAAGATTACAAATGGTGAAGTAATGATTCCCAAAGTATTGGGGTAGACTTCTTGGTGATTTGGCCTCAAATGTGGAACTTCTGGAACTCCAAACTTTCCTGGACTTCTAAGGACGAATTTGAGAGCTTAAGAGCTTTGTTTGATGAGTAGAGAGATTTGTATTGAAGTGTGTGTCTCATATGCTCACAAAAGGCCTCTATTTATACTAGTTCCAAAGCCTAGGGTATTAATTGTTGAACTTGGCCTCCAAGGAGTAAGGAAGGGACTAGAATACACCAAGAGAAGGACCTAGAATCGTTTGGATGCAAAGGGGAAACTTAGTGATGAAGATTTGGCAGATACAGGTCCTCCAACCGGATCGGTTACATGACCAACCGATCCGGTTGGTCTTCTACAAATGGGCCAACCGTTTCCGGTTGCGGGTGGCGACCGAACGGTTGGTGATGGCAACTTGGCACTTTATGGTCATTTTCCAACCGATCCGTTGCACTCGCAACCGATCCGTTGGATTCTCCGAATTACGTAAACTTGATCTTTACTTTTTTATCTTGTAGAACTTGGTTCTTCAATCACTATGGTCTTCAAAGGTACTTGAGATACCGATTTGTGCTTGACATGCTTCATCGAAACGGAATCTTCTATTTGTTGAACATTACTTTACTTTTCCTTCCGCTTCCTCGCACTTGGTTATAAACACTAGACAAACATCTTTTGATGCGATTAAGCACTAAAATCACGCAAATATAACCAAATAACATATACAAAAGCACACATAACGCTACTATACCACCCCCACCCTAAACCTCGAGATTTTACTTGTTTTTCTAAAAATATAAAAGCTAAAAGAATCACCCTCAACCTCACATTCTCATCATACATCTCTACTAGCATCTCTATTCCCTTAGAGAACGATCAACCCTCTGGGCTTACCCATACTACACCGCAACGATTAGGTACACTGCCTAGTGGGTTGTACAGCTTGCTCGTAGAAAAGGAAGTCTTTCGACCCGAACCTTGCTATCAACAATGGTGCTTTCAATAATAAAGATGAGATTGCTATTAGTTTTTGCCTTTTAGGAAAAGTTTGACCTTTGCTTGATAAGGACTACCCCTTATTTGTTTTAAACTTATCCAACCTTTACTTCAGTCTTTAGCCTTCAGTCTCTAGGTCTTTAAGACTTCAGTCTTTATAGTTGTTGAGGTGACTCGGGGTTCAGTGAGTTATTGTCATCACTCACTGAACCCATTATCTTCTTCTTTGGCTCAGGTATCATTCACTGAGTCCCGCCTCACTGAATGAAAAGTCTTTCTCTTAGGCTTGTCCTGAGCTTCCTGGAGTTGACTCATTGAGTGACTATTCACTCAGTGACTTAGTAGATGTTCACGATATGTAACACTTAGGTTATTTCCTATTCAAATCCTAGTTTAAGAATACTTGAGTAGTGAGTGAACCCAACAAATACTATTAATAAACAAATGAGTAAATACTTTATAAATCAGATGCTTTAAATTATTAACATTTGTAATTACAGCGTAATTTAAAACTTGCACTCAACTTGTTATTTAATCAGATTTTATCACTTGATGTGATTGAAGTGACTTGAATTACAATTACCTAACATAATAAATAGACTATGTAATTAATACTAAATATAATATCTTTAGTTCTCGCAAACGAAAACTTACGCCACGCTTGGCAAAAATAGATGTTGGTGTTCATGTGTGTTGTTGCTATTATTGAAAAGGATTAAAATTGTAATTTTTAGTTGTGTTTGACAAACTAACTATAATTGTAGATTTTTTTGAACGTAACTATAATTGTAGATTAATTGTGTAAATGGCATAATTCGACATATAAATACTAGGGTTATGGAATCATGTAGGATATACGGGTAATTTCAAAAGAAAAATTGGTAATTTTATAAAATATAATCTCGAACATGTATTTAAAAGTCGGTTTATGCAACTAATTTTTGAAAACTTTTTTAGATAAAATCCTAAAAATAATCTCCTAAAATAAGTAGTCATAGCTTTTGTTACGTAAATAAATAGTTTTTTTTAAGATAAGCATTAATCCACAATCTTTGTCACCAAAACACGTTATTTTATGAATGTGACATCTTTTTAACAAAATAATTTTAAGCTTCTATAACATTTAATAATTTATCACACAAACATGCCCACAAAAAATAACTACAATATTTTTACCATTTTGCATTTTCATAACCACACTTCTCAAATCATCACACAATCATCAACAATTCCTTATACGCTTTCTACCCAATTTTTACATTTAAAAAAAGAAATGGATTGATATTCACCTTACGACACCGATATCACATTTTACGAAAATATTACAAAGCTCATCATCAACACTATTTAACTCTCAAGTCCAAAGAATCCTAGAATTCACGCAGGTACTCCACTTTTTATATAAACATAAAAAGTTTTTGGCTAACGAACCTTATGTACGCATCTTCTATACCCTTAGCTTTTTCCCTCAACCTTATGTATGAAAGGTTTATGGATAATTATTAATATATGTATGACCGGATTCAAACTCGAGACTTCGGGATTGCACACATTACGATGAGAATCAATGTATAAATAATTAATATATAAAATGTTATATTTAATTATTTGATCACTTAAATAAATACTTAATGATATTTAATATTTGACGAGTTTTGATTATCGGTCATTAAATGTCAACGGATATGAAGAAAAGTTAACAAGTCAAGAGAAGGTTTTAGGAATCCTCTTTTGGCTTGTGTTTGGTCGAAAACTATAGAATCCCACATCGGATACTATAGCAATCTTGACATCTACCATAAGGCTATAAATACATCCCCATGTATTCATCCTTTGGTACACTAGATTTCAATAAGGCCAAACTTCTTCTTCTTCTCTTGTTCTTGGTCGACGGGTGAATCCCCATTGTAAGGGATTTACGAGTGACCTTGAGCATAACAAAGGTGTTTGGTTAATCTATTGTGATCAAGAACCTAGCTTTTCTCATTGATTCGCTACTAATACGTGTGTATAAGAACGAAGAGCAAATACACTTGTGTTTCAGATATCTGGGTATTCGACATCTAAGGTGGTCGATTATATAAACCCTAATTTATTGTGGTTTAGGTTTCTTGGTCGTTGATCTTAATTTGGGGCTTTCATGAACCCTAATTGCATTGATTCGCAAAAGGTACGCATATACTTTTAATTCGGTTAATTAATTTACAAGTATTATTCCTATTACTCCACCGCATGCTTTGATGATGTTTACTTGTTTTCTATAATTGTTATGATTAGTAAACCCAACAAAGGGCATCACGAGCCGTTAATATGTTGTAATTAATTATCAAACAATTAAAATTGAATCTTAATGATTACTATATGCTTTTATGGTTTCTAGGTTTTGAAAATTGGAACCCTAATTTTTATTAATTGGGTCGATTACCCTTTAATTTTTAATTAGGTTTAATATTTTGTAAAACTTGTAGAAATCCTAGGATTGCATGTATATTTTTATGTGATTATTATGAATAATCGTTATGTGCCATGATTATATGCGTTTCTTGGGATTATAATTGTTATGAGGAATCCATGGTGGAACATGCATGTTTTGCCATGGATTATTGTTTTGATTAATTGTTAAGTGATATACACATGTTTATTTATTTGATAATTATTGAATTGGAGAAGACCTCAATTATACTAATAAAAATTCGTTATGTGCTATTTGGTGTACTATCGACTTTATTTACGAATCGACTTGTCGATGTATGTGACTCATCTACCTTGTAGTTGAAAGCCCTAGTTAATATATGCATTTATTTACGCCTAGAATTGTTTATTAGAGTTTATTGAAATAATTATGCATGTGGCTAATTGTTTTTTACATATGTTAAATTGTTTAGTTATATGTTTATATTATTTGAGTGTGTTTAATTTTTATTAAAATGTTTTTTTGTTTATATATTGTTTGACATGTTAGTAAGCAAAAGGGTTTTTATGAATATAAAATTAAATAGACTAAATAATGGCGAAACCGATTTGTTATCTAAGTATTATTCTTGAACTTTTAATCGATTGATGCGATCGTACTAAATGGTTAGAACGGCTCACCCACTAGAACAAACTATAAAGGGTTGTTTAAGCGCGACAACAGACCGAATGGATGTCTAAGGTTATGCTTTGCGCCACCGGTCCTCCGCCCGTGAGTTTGATTGAGCTACCTAGTATAACTATTCTATGTACGAAGCATCTTAGTGCAAAGTTGTAAGTTTCTCAACGATCGATTAAAACTTTGTAGAATTTAATCTTAGCAATTTAAAACTATGAGTAAGGTTTTGAAATTTTTTGTGTTATGAAGATGTATGCATGCTTCTTTATACATAAATTTTGATTACACATCAAAAATTGTACCCTTTAAATTTAAGTTTATGCCATCTAATTATATGAAACACTTGAAGTTGTAATTTAGTTATGTGAGACCTTGATCTAGATTACAATAACAAGGTGAATTATTTTGTTGTGTGAGACCTCAGCTTTATTATTTGCAGTTTCTAAATTAGACAACTTAATTAAGTTAGTTAGTGAGACCTATGACTTAAGGCATAAGATGGGATAAAACATGCTTACATTTTGCATTAATTGTTTTGGCAAAATTGTAAATCCCATAATTTTGGAATTGGAAACTTGTTTGTCAATTATCGCTTTTCAACGACACTATTCTATACTTTCATCACTAGTAGATCAACCGATGCGGTGAAACTATGATAATGAGGATCCAAAATTCAAAGAAAATACTATGGTTAATATGAATATTGACCAAAGGGTATTTTATTTTCTTGAAAGATTTAATTATCGAAAATACTAAAATTGAATTTTGTTAATTCTTTTTATTGTATTAATGCAACATTAAACCGTAAACGTAGTTGGACTTTGTAAATTGATCTAGTTCTGCTTTTCAAAAAATGTTTGATCAAGAAAATTTACTAAAAGACAAACATAAACTCTTTTCCATGGAAGAAGAGTGAGACTCAATCCTATTCATTTTCATGATTGAGAAAGGTATATTAGGAACATTAGAATTGTCTAAATTCTAATATAACTCATAGCAACTTTAATAGTTAAGAAATTGCACACCATGTTTTCCTTAAGAGATTTCATTACCCTCTGTTGGTGATTGAATTCTTATATGACATTTTGGTCAACTAGAAAACATGTTTGACATTTTATAAGTTATTAAATTAGAAGCTAGACTAATTACCGCAAAATTGGTAAAAGACAAACTAGTATAGTTTATCTAGTTGTTTTGCTTTGACCAATTAAAGGTGCTACACACCATCGGGGGATAGTAGACCTATTATGGAAGAAATTGCATGCTCAATTTTTCGTTAATAGCATTGATGGATAATCCATCATCTACAAGGTAGAATACACTCTTTATTACCTAAGTAATTGTTACGAATGGTCTTACAAAGGGGTAGCAACGTAATAGCACGCTATTTTCACCGGTTAATGAAACACTTACAATGTTGTTAAATCCAAATGGAGTATGATGTGTTACCGAATAAGACATTATTGTAACGTTGTTCAATTCAAAGGGGAGTTACAAGATTTATTATCTTTGTAGTAACTCGATTATTTCTAGATTTTCTTGAAATAATACATTACGCTCACAAATGTAGACATTCATATTCTCAGGATAGTCATGAACGCTTCCTTGATAATTAAGTGCTCCTACATCTACTTGTAATGCTTATATATCTATGACACTATCATATTGCTCACATAAACAAACGAATGTCATGGTGTTTATCTTCTATATGATGTTGTTTTATGCACAAGTGGGAGAAGTATTAATTGTGTGCAAAAGAACAAACACATACAAATATGATTAATGGATTCTCTTGATCGTAAGATAAGAGATTAACGTTCTAATAAGATTGACTTGTTTAGAACATGTGTCAAGATTATAACATAGACTACTTTGATGTCTTATATCATTCAAAATATAGAAACACTTGAAGTTACATTTTAGTTTAAGTGAGATCTTGGCTAGTTTGTAATCTCAAGGTAAATCTCCACTTGTTGTGAGATCGAGCGTGGTTGCTTTTACAGTTTCTTAAGTTGGACACTTCTTGGAATGACATAAATAAATAAAGTAATACTATCTTTAATATTTATGTATTTTTAGAATGACATAAATAGATAGAGTAGTATATTAACTTGAAAATAATTAATTGAAACCATGGTGTGGTGTTCATAATAACTTTAAATTATACATGGTTATGTGTTTTGTATAAACTCATAAACATGAAGTCTTTAAAGACTTAAAATATAAAGTAAGATATTATAATCATATGTCTTTTGACTTGGTCAAAGAATACTTATGTTATAAAACATGCAATTGGCTTGGATATTCTATTATACCATTAAGTTGACTTAGTTGGTAAATAGGTAGGCCAAAAGGAATAAGTTTATCTTACATATTGTTATATTGTCTTACAATATTAATTCTAATGAAATACTGTATGTATATGGAATGTTCAGTTAGAAGAATCAAACATTTGTCATATTGTTTGATTCAAGATAACTATATCCTATTTTCTTCCAAAAGTTATCAAGGTTAAAATTGAGTATTAATTGGATATACTTAATAAGAACTCAAACCTAGAAGATTATTAAGACACCATTTTAGTATGGAATGTGATGAATCACATTGAGTCTTATATTGAAGTTCTGATTTGTTAAAACTACTTATGGAGTAGGTTATTAACGAACAAGATTTACGAACTGTCAATGTGTTTTGCAATATCCCAAAAGAAAACAATTTGGTGTTGTTCTACTTGCTGAAGTATTTGTAGATAGTCTTTAAATTACAAAAGCAAGTGGGAGTTTTGTTTAGATCTTGAAGAGATTAAATTACAATTACAAAACACACAATCTTCTAAAATACACTAGTAAATATCATGATGAGGACAAATCTGATAGACCTCAAGATAATGGAATTTCATTCATAGATCCGCAAGGATTCTCGATAATTGATTGATGTGTCGAGATATATGAGTTGCAGGATCATGGTAAACCCGTTAGTCATGATGATGCATTTACCTAATATTGAACTGTGGTAAATTATTCGTACTATGAATGTTAAGATGTCATCCATAAAGATAATCAACTCGAACTTGGTTTATCTTAATAAAGATGAGTTTCTTCAAAGGTAGGAAAACCCTAGTGGTTTAAATCTTTGTGTAGAAATCATATGGACAAGATTGTACATGTGTTTAATTCATGACTTGTGACAAGATTATTAATCACACTTAAGCAATTAATCGTGATTGAATATTCTTTCCTTGGCACATTAAATATATAATGATTATAATTGTCATACTTATTTTCATTGATATGAAAATGACAATGGAATATTAAAACTATTTATGTGTGATTGCTTTTGCAGGACGATAAGCAATCGAAAGGAGTTTTATGAATTCACATAATCTTTGAAAATGTACAAACCGCAAGAATCCATTAATGGATATATGCATTCATATAGAGAAGATTCTTATGTTTAACTATTAAATCCAATTTTTGGTTTAAAATTAAAATAAGATAATTTCTAAGTATTCATGAAAGCTAGTGGGAGTATTATGTTTATTTTCTTTAAAATCTTATATGATGCGGTAGTAACATTCCATCTAAGATAAAATGTTAAGTTCGTTTGGAATGGAACTTCACTTGAAAGATTTAGAAAATAAGACATACAACCTTGGAGTATATGTTTATTGTTAGTAAACATGGCGGTATTAAATAATGAGTCTAATAGAACATGATATACCATTTGGAAAATGGATATGTATAACATGAATTAAATCTTTGTTTGACATATGGATTTTCATGTACATCATGTTATTGTTGTATCATGCTTGAATGCAAGATGATTTGACAACATTGATATATAATGAATTTATTAGATAACTAGTGTAATGAATATTCTAATGGAATATGTTTGAATCTAGAATTACATTCCTCAGCCTGGATTTGCTCTCAAAATTCTATGGATGAGCAATACAACAATTGTTGTGAAATTGTCATAGCTAACAAACTTGAAAGTTTGAAGGCATCAAACATTACATTGTAGATGTTGAAGTTTACGAAATTTTTAAAGAGCATATTGTTGTTTGTATACAATGATGCTGGTTTAATTGAGACGACACTCAATACTAGTCATGGAGGATTTCATCCTTATCAAGGCCATGCGAACTAGTTGTGCTCAACTAAGAGCATAGTTGCATTATACAATAAAGAATAAGAATACTTTAAACTTTAAAATGTTTGAAAGTTTGATTGTCATAAATTAGTGGTTGAGGATGTCACACACTTTATGAAATATTATGGCAATATCAAGATATTTTGAATGCACATACAAGAACTTCACTAGTTGAATTCTTGAAATAAGTATTCTCAAAATTCCAATAGATCAAAGTTAGTTGAAATTATGCCTTGTCAACAAGTATGATTATCATTACTTGAGGCATAATTCATTAACAAGTATTATCATGCATTGATCTATTTAGTATTTGGATAAGGGATGTTTTGAACAAATATTATTTAAATGAAATAAAATATTGGTTATGTTTATTTTTCATTTTCTTAATATTATATCCTATATTTGCATGTTTAATCCGTGAATAACTTATGTTATTCTAAAAGTCTGTTGTCGATCAATGATGGGGAATGTCATTGAATTAAGACAACTGAGTTTTGTAGAATATACTTTAAGTATATTGATGCGGGACATGCCAAATTCACATTATATTCAATGAATTTAATATAGACTCATCCCAACTTCACATGATGATACTTTATGGATCTTTGTCATTAAGTATATCATGAAGTGTTTATCCCGACTTGAGATACCGATAACCGATATGAATGTAGTGCATTTGTGTAAGATAGTCTAACGCTATCCGTGAATCGGTAGTTATAAGGGCTATTTTCGTAAGTGTTACAAAGTTCATGAGTTATGTTTGTAGTCAAGAGAATTTGTTCCTTTGAATTTGTTTCAAAGCATAATACTATATTTGGGCCCTCGCCGATTGGCAAGATGTTTGTAAGGCCTTACCCAAGATCTATCCGAATACGCTCGTGATGATTTGGTAATCTTGTTTAATCAAATACAACGAGAAATGTAATATTAACTTATGAAATGACTTGATCCATATTCATAGTTAATGTAGTATTAGTAACAAAAGGATAAGTAAAAATGATGAATCATTAAATGGTTTTTTCCAGAGACCATACTCGATTCGATCCGGGGCATTGGCGTGTTAAAGCTAGACTAACCAATGTCATTACTATATTAAGTAATATCCAGTGGAGTCGAAAGGTTTATGGATAATTATTAATATATGTATGACCGATTCAAACTCGAGACTTGGATTGCACACATTACGATGAGAATCAATGTATAAATAATTAATATATAAAATGTTATATTTAATTATTTGATCACGAAATAAATACTTAATGATATTTAATATTTGACGAGTTTTGATTATCGGTCATTAAATGTCAACGGGATATGAAGAAAAGTTAACAAGTCAAGAGAAGGTTTTAGGAATCCTCTTTTGGGCTTGTGTTTGGTCGAAAACTATAGAATCCCACATCGGATACTATAGCAATCTTGACATCTACCATAAGGCTATAAATACATCCCCATGTATTCATCCTTTGGTACACTAGATTTCAATAAGGCCAAACTTCTTCTTCTTCTCTCTGTTCTTGGTCGACGGTGAATCCCCATTGTAAGGGATTTACGGTGACCTTGAGCATAACAAAGGTGTTTGGTTAATCTATTGTGATCAAGAACCTAGCTTTTCTCATTGATTCGCTACTAATACGCAGTATAAGAACGAAGAGCAAATACACTTGTGTTTGATATCTTCGTATTCGACATCTAAGGTGGTCGATTATATAAACCCTAATTTATTAGGGTTTAGGGTTTCTTGGTCGTTGATCTTAATTGGGGCTTTCATGAACCCTAATTGCATTGATTCGCAAAAGGTACGATATACTTTTAATTCGGTTAATTAATTTACAAGTATTATTCCTATTACTCACCGCATGCTTTGATGATGTTTACTTGTTTTCTATAATTGTTATGATTAGTAAAACCCAACAATGTACGCATCTTCTATACCCTTAGCTTTTTCCGCTTTTGACGGCTTGAATTTGAAGAAGGTTTTGGCTAACGAACCAATAAATGATTCTCGATGGTTAATCACGAGAGGAGGAGGATGATTTCTTCCTTCTTCCTTCACGACCTTATGGTCATGATTCTCAGTCTCTTCCTCATCATTAGAATCATCAACATCTTGAAATTAAAAGGACCTTGGGTCAATTTTAGGTAGTTGTAGAACCATTTGTTTTCTTCCGACTATTCGCTTGGAAAGCCGACATCTCACAATTCTTCCAAGCATCATGACCCTCAAAATTTCCCAACACCTCCAAGGTAAAATCATGACCGTACATCATACGGTATTCTCTAAAAGCTTTTGTTTGTCGCTCACATCATTCTCACCACTTCCATAATTTTTCTTGACATTATCAATAATAGCTAAAAATTCCCAACCATATTACGAATCATATTCTTCCATTTGGTCGTGATGGAGTCATAGGTTCTTTCCGAGCCGCTTCTTTTTAAAATACGCTATCACTTCCTCCCAAAAGTGGTGCCTGCTCATAGCGCTTCTCTCGCCTAGTTTTCCGACACAAAACCCAAGCTCTACAAAGCGCGATCTCTTCCGCTCTTTTCCATGGTTCGCCTTCTTGGTTGCTTCGCTTCGCTTTGTCCTTCGCCTTTAAAGCACGCCTTGAAGGCTTTTTGGTTGATGGGTGACATCTCTTCAAGATCGCTTGGTTCTTTCATCGCCATCGTCTTCAATGGGAATGGAATCGTGGTACGAACCGTGACCCGAACCTTTCCCCATCGAAGCATCTTGACTTGGATAGTTTTGGGTCGGATACTTAGGGATATAATCCTCCAAATCCATTTCAAGATTAGTAATACGAAGCGGGGAATAATTGTGATACGGTTGGGAAGGATACAAGAAGTCCATGTTAGACGATACGACGACCCACTTGGTTCTCGGCAGAATCCGTGTTAGATCGCTGCGTGGGACAAATCGACGATTAACGAAACGGGTTTTGGTTTTGATTGGGTTGTGGTAGTTGTGATTGATATTCAAAAGTTCATGGACGAAAGCGAATACCCGGTTTTGTGGTGGTGTTATGCTTAAGTTAATTCAAAGTTGTTTTCCCATGAAATTAAAATCCGATGCATTTGGGGTAGTCGTGATCGGCTTTTGATCATGTATTTTCGACACGTTGAATTTGGATGAGAAGTAGATTGAGGTTGGAAGTTAATATAGATGAGAAGTAGTTTAAGGTTGAATTGTGTTCGTTTCAGATTTATAGGATGTAAAGTGGTAAAGTTTAAAAAAAGTTTTTTTTTTTTTTTTTTTTTTTTTTATTTGCAAATAGGATTTTTGAAAAGTAGTTTTGAAAATCGGTTGTATTTTCAACCGATGTCACTTTTTTTGTGCCTCGACCGATGTCACGACCTGGGAGCCACACTCGTTCTGACCGACTTCAAAATCGGTCGTCGTATTTTTTTTTTATGCCCGACCGATTTATCTCGTTTCAGTGTGTCTAGCCTTTATGAATGTGACATATTTTTTAACAAAATAATTTTAAGCTCCTATAATATTTAATAGAGAAATGGTACATAAGTCTAAAACTTGGATCTAAAAACACTTGGCAAGACCCTGACGGCTGCAAACAATGACCCGCTTATTTTACAATTGTCGTGATCTCGCTGTTGCTTTTAAGCTCACTTTGCCCAAATTTTAGACCTATGTATATCATTTATCTATTTAATACTGTAATTTGCTGCGCCAAATATGCCAACCAAACAATACCTAGAATATTTTTACCGTATGATTTTGCATTTTAATACCATAACCACACTTCTCAAATCAATCACACAATCAAGAATGGAAATAAAATTTTCCTATAGTAAAAACAAATTTTTTCTAAATACATTAAATGAGTAACAAGAAATTTTTCCTAAATACACACGAAATCGCAATAAATACACTAACGGCTAGACTAGTGACCCTCCCTGGCCCTCACATAGCTCCGCCAGTGCACACAATCATCAACACTTTCTACCCAATTTTACATTTAAAAAAAGAAATGAATTCATATTCACCACCTTACGACACCGATATCACATTTTACGAAACTCTTTACAAAGCTCATCAACAACACTATTTAACGCTCAAGTCCAAAGAATCCCAAAATTCACGCAGGTACTCCACTTTTATATAAATAAACACAAACCCTAATTTCTCATTTCCCTTTTCTTTTCTTAAAAAAAAAATTCTCATTTCATTTCATTAATCACTAATCAGATCCACAATTTAATCAATTGATTATTTATATAAATAAAAGTTTATAAAAATATGTACAGAGATCGAGAGATGCGAGGCGGTGTGGATCGGAAACGAATAAATGAAGCGTTGGATAAGCATTTGGAGAAGACGTCGTCTAATTCTTCTTCCAGGCTTTTGAATAGTAAAGATAAGGATAAAGAGAGGTTGTTGATTGCTTCGACTTCTGCGGCTGGGAGTAAATTAAGTCATGTCGATAATCGCTCGTCGGCGAGCGGTGCGAATAACAAGAATAAGGCTTCTGAAGGTAGTTATTTTTGTTTTTTTTAAAAGTTGTGTGGTTTTGTGATTGTGTGTTGGAACTGTTTATGTTTTTTGAAATAGCGCGTATCGGATTGTCAGCTGAGATGAATGAAATGATGGAGATTGTGTTTTTTTCGTGAATTTGTTTTTTTTTTAAGAATTTAAAATGAATTTGAATGAGCAAATCTCAAACTGGTTTTAAGAACTCTTCACCAATAGATAGAGGCTGATACCTATTAGTCACGTCACTTCCTCCCACTTTCCTTATAAGGACCTAGTCGCTAGTGGACTATCTGATTTTAGATAGTCGCCTTGCTTCCCAATCCTTCCTTTTCGCTCACTTCCTCTCGCCATTGAGTAGAGTAGCTCTTCTCGATTGGTTGTTAGCAATTTGGTTTTATTCAAATTCTTCAACACTTGAAACTGTCTAATGCTTGTGTGGTGTATCAATACAGGATAAGCAATATCACGGCATTTTAAATGTTGATGAACTTCTTGTTTACTTGAGTTATTTTTGTCTTAGGTAGTGTTTTATGGCTTAGTTTCGGTGTATCATTGTGAGAAAATGTATAGCATGAGAGCATGTATTATTGCATTGTGTTATTACTTAGATTTTGGATTGCTGTAAATAAGTAAAGAATGTTGCTATGGGGCAAAATTGAGGGACTTTATGTAAATTGGTACGAATAAAGCTCATCTTTCAATGACTAGTATTAAAATTTGTATGTCTTTTGTTGCTTCTACATTTAGGGTATGTTTGGTAGCAAGCGTTAAGGAGCGCTTTTGAAGCAAATAGCAACTAGCGATAACATTTTGTATACAATGCTTGTTTGGCAACAAGCGGCTAGCATTCCTAATTTTTCTAAACGCCCAAATCAAAATGCTACTTGAAGGAGCATTACTAGCAACTAGCGCTTACACTTAATAATTACAAATATACAGCTATGTTACCAAACGGTTTATCAAAACAAACAGCTAACATCGTCGCTATTGCTATTTTCGCCAAACATACCTTTAATAGAACTTGTATAAATGCCTATCTTGTGTGAATAGCGCTCTGATCGGTTTTATGTTTTGTTGTTTTAATCAATGAATTGCCCATTTACAGAGCATGTTTGTATGCATCAGACAATACATGTTACAAGTATTTGCGATTAGTGAATATTTGGGATGGCGATCTTATTACCTGCACACTTAATATTGTTCTATTCAAAGCTGATAAATTTTGTAGTGTTTGGAGGAATATCATGAAGTCATCATCAGTTGGATCTATACTTTTTTGTGTAAAAACATGGGCTTTTTTTAAGTTTACTTATTTTTTGCTCCATCTAATGTATTATGTGATATTGGTAAAATTTCCCCGGTACAAGTATGATTTATTCACTTTTGCTTATAGTTGCAGAAGAATCTGAAACAGACAGCGAGGAGTCTGATGTTAGTGGTTCTGACGAGGACGATACATCTTGGATCTCATGGTTTTGCAATTTGCGAGGAAATGAGTTTTTCTGTGAAGTTGATGATGAGTACATTCAAGATGATTTTAACCTCTGTGGGCTAAGCAGCCAAGTTCCTTATTTCGATTATGCACTTGATCTAATTCTGGATGCCGAGTCTTCTCACGGTAAGCTTTATTCCCAAAATTTCTCCTATCTGTTCTTAATGTTGGATATACGATATATTTTTGGTTTTTTGTCCTTAATATCCTCTTCCATAAGTAAAATGTAAAGGGGAGATTAGGGGTTTCTGATGTGCCACTAAAGAATAAATTAATTAATGTAACAAATAGATTATTAACAGTCAACATGATAGCTGGTGTCAGTTTTTTTAATACAAGTGTGGAAAGCTCTCATATTGGTGAAAATTCACTACAAGATGTAGTATGTTTTAGGGTCAGAGGTCTACGAAAGAGCTGATAATTGAATACATTTTTCAGACCTAGTTTGGGACTTCCATCGTATATTGAGACTCTAGATACTACAATTGTAGACATATCACTGAAGGATGATATGCATACTTGTTATTACTGAACAAAAGTCTTTATCAACATGCTGTTAAAAGGACTTGGCAGGATTGTTTTGATCTGAGCATTTGACCTATTTCTTCGCATATGATGCGGCATGAAATTATGAAAATATTGACAATAAATCCGTGTAGTTAATGTGTTTTCTAAGACGCCAAGATAGCTTAGAGATTTCCAACATCTAGACGAGCTTTGCTTGATATTTTGTTTCTTATCTAAAGTTGCCTTCATGTTTTCATCATTTAGCTCAATGATTATGTTACCAAATTCTTATGTTAGTTGGTTTAATGGCTCCAGCATACCATAATAACCTCGTGTAGTAGTTTTGAGTCTAATTATAGTAGCCTTGCTGATTACATCTTATGGATGTCTAATGCTGCACGTGATGAGTGGTTAGTTCAAGCAATTATGATGTGATACAGCATTGGTGAATGAAGTAGTTCATTATGTGAGGATTTTCAAGTGATAGGGATTTAGGGTAGTTTTGTTAATTGAAGTTCCTATCTTACTTGGCAAGCACCATAGTCGCCAATAGCGACGATAGCGGTCGCTATAGCGCCACGTAGCGAAAGCGGTCTTGTGTCGCTATTACCATTTAGCGACAGAATAGCGACAAAACCCAAAAGTCTGAAACTTAAAATGTAGATCTAGGGCGCGCCGGTAGGTTTCACCACGCACACTCTATGTCAAAATGATCTCCTTCGACGATCTATCATTTGGTATAGGTGGTGTAATTTTCCGTGACGGTGGCGGAATATTGGCCGGAGAAGACGGTGGTGGAGCTTTCCGTCACCAGAATTTTAGAGAGAGATGAGAGAGAAATGTGTGTAAAAGTGTGTTTATGTGTGTGTGTGGGGTTTTATACCCCGTGAGGGACCGAAAATGTCAAATCCAAAACATAGGGGCGCGTTTGGTAAGTATTCCGAGGGACTAGTTGCGCCAATTCGACCAATCCAAGTTTTAGATGATTACTAATAGACTAATTTAGCTATTTTGGTGTTTTGAATGTTTACAAATGTTTATGTGTTGAATGGTAAAACATATCTTTATTTTGCTACTATTTTATCGCTAAACACAAATAGCGGTCGCTATTTATCGCTATTCGCTACGTAGCATATAGGTGGCTCGTCGCTATTTATCGCTATTCTCTATTGACAACTATGGCAAGCACACTTATTAACTATAATAGTGTTACTTCTATGCTGGCTTCCATATTCAGGTTCAATTGTTTTTTGACATTTATTACAGATTGTTTACCCAAAGAAACATTTATCAAGGATATGTATGATGTCTTAGTAATTGAATTCCGTATAGAACAAGGATCGATTCTAAGGTGCCGCCTAATTGCTTTAAAGTATACATGAGTACATGAATAATATGCCAGAATTTGTGTCATGAAATAGTATAGTCACTATAGTGATTTGTGGTATGTAATAAGTGTATGCGAGCTGACGAATATTCAGCATCTCTTTGCTTCATTTATACACGGGCCTATACTTGAAATACTAGATTTTACACCGTGAGTTATTTTTTTCACTAATGGCATAGTTTAAGTTTATGATGTTATAATAGTTGATTCAACATTCACATACGTGTTCTAGATAAAGGTGGTTCAAAAAATATCAATCTAAGCACCTGAACTCGCATGTTATCTAAACAGGGTAATACATCTGCTATTCACGTCGCATACTTCACGCAAACTTGTGTTCTAGTTTTCTCCAGTGAGTATGCTGTACTTTACAAAGGATGTGTATGTGGCATCTTAGAACCAAATATTAGATTGTTACATAGTAATTCTAGAATTTATCTACTCACTGATAGTAAAGTTGACGGAAACATTTAATAGTAATTAACAACTAAAATTGTTTCTATAGCTGTTTGATTAAACAGTATTAAATGTTATCTAAAGTTAGGAAGTATTTTACTATTTTAAAGGAGTGGTATCTCAAAATTGGTAATTTTAACAGTAACACCAATTATTCAAGTCAGTAAGGGACTAAAATTTGTAACTTATAACTTTTATAAGACCAACAAAAATATTTAACACTTAAAAAACAACTAAAATTTTAACACTTAAGTAAAAGTTTGCAGAGGTCTAACAAACAACTATGAGATAACTTTTAACTATATAAATATGCTTCATTCCAGTACCTTCATCTACTTATTACATGTAGGTTGTGTTGCACATGATTCTTTTGGCTATCTATTCACTATTCAGTGACTAGATTGTACAGAACCTATATAGTGGAAACATGGGCAAGTTTGATTGTTTTTTGGGTAAAGGGACACTTCCGTAAAATATATTAAACCCTAAATTACAATAAGTCCAATGGAATGTGACTGAGATGCCACATTAACCTCAAGCCCAAACTTGAACGGCCACTAACGATTATATGACATGCCAAATAATCGCTAGAAAACCAATACAAAACCAATGACACCAATAGGCAAGTTTGATTGTTGTCGACTACAAAGCTCCTCCATGTAATAATAGAAGCTTTTTTGTATAAGATTGGGTTATTGAAACCTAGAATCTTTTTCTTTCTGACATGGCAAGCATCATGTTTCTTCTGCACCATATGTTCTGTGTGATGATAAGTACAAAGTCTCCATGGGGTTTATCGGGCACCCTAGGGCTCTGAGTTTTTGTCTACCTTTACCTTTGAAGATTGATCATTATAGGAATGACGACATATTTGAAAATTTCTGAGCTTTTACACTACAACTTTTGAACGATGATACCATGTCATATCAATCTTGACGCTTGCCTCCTGCTATTAATGTGTTGCTTATATGCATGAGCAGGGGATATGTTTACTGAAGAACAAAATGAACTGGTTGAATCAGCAGCTGAGATGTTGTATGGCCTGATTCATGTACGATACATATTGACCACCCGGGAATGTCTGCAATGGTATAGTCTTCCTTCCTTTCCTCCCGCTGTAGCTACATATTTCATGGCTCATAATTTAAGATCTACATTGGTAACAATGTAGTTGGAGAAGTACAAAATTACGATTTTGGAAGATGCCCAAGAGTTTACTGTTGCGGACAACCCTGCCTTCCTGTTGGCCAATCAGACATACCTCGATCAAGTACCGTGAAAATATATTGTCCCAAGTGTGAAGATATCTACTACCTCGATCCAAGTATCAAGGCAGTATCCTTTCATGATTGTTGCACGAGTTTTATCATTTTATGTTAGATTTGCATGCTAAATAGTTAATATACCTTTTATAGACTTAATACAAATTTGATAGTTCCTTGTTTAAAACAGAATTTCGCTGCCTTTGCTTTTTCACTATTTAATAGAAGTTTCAGTTATTCATTAGCTTTCACCCTCTCTTTAGTTGTTAATTGTGTTTAGTACCTTTAAAAGCTGAATAGTTGGTAAATATTAATGAATCAGTATCTATATTTGTTATAGTGATTGCCATTTGGAGCCATCTTTAAAAGTATAAAACTAATACCACACTGTAAACACGAAGGAAATATGGATTAATTATGGAAATGCATTTGCAAAAGAAAGCAGTGATTTGGTTTTGTTTAAAGTACGGGTGGTGCTTTTTTCTTCTGCATTTTTATGAGAACTATGGTTTGCTTGAAATATACTAAATCAAGTAAATAATATTCAAAATTTGACCAATGCTTATTTCTTTGTGAGACGAGTCAGGACAATGTGCAAGTATATAATGATAGTGAAGTGAACGAAATGTGATATTCAGAGGTCAAAGTAGATCATTAAATATGATTTGTTTGTTTAGTGAGCTAATTTATTTTTAATTATTTTTTTTTATAATATTATTGTACTAGTATTCTTTTTACGTTCTCATCCTATTCTTGTGCTTAAGCTTGTGTGCCTAGTACTTTTCCTTCACTTTCCATAGATATTGATGGTGCTTATTTCGAACCACCTTCCTCACTTGTTCTTGATGACTTACGGTCACCTGAAGCCACAAAAGGCCGCACAGAACTACACCCCAAGAGTATTTGGCTTCAAGCTTCACAAACCATGACGAATCGGTTTGCCTAATGCTATCACGCAACTGCTCAGCTATTGACGGTGTACTTTTATCTTGTTAAGCGGTCCTAAAAGGGTACGCCCAAAAATGTGAAAATTTGATTTATCATGTTCTGGGTTTCCTTTGTAGCTTATATTATACAAAAAAAAGAAAAAAGTTAGATGGTTTAATGGAGGAGGTATATGGAAAATGTTTTATCCTTGTAGCTCATAAATTTGGTGGCCACTTCATTATGTTTCCAGTAGAGTTAGTATCATGTGCTGTGTGATCAAGTCTTTTTTACCTCTTCGCTTGGTTTTACTTGTTGTATACGTGTTTTGTTCATAGTTGCTTTATACCTCATCTCGTATGCTGTTTTATGGCTACTTACAAGTTCCATCGCATTGCATGAGCCCATGTCTTGCATTTTTTATTGGGTAAAGGGGGATTGTTCTGTTGCTTCCTGCTTGGTTGAATGTGTTCTCTTTGCCTTGCAATTTCTGCAGAATGAACTTGCTCTATCGTGTTTTTTTATGACTCATCATCTGTAAGCAAAAATTACAGAAGTGTTAACATGTGGTGTATGGGAGCTATCGGGCCCATCTCTGTTTTCTTTTCTAATTATCTTTGGTGTATAAAATTCGACCTACTAAAGTTAAATGTCATGTTGAAAATTTTAATTATACTGATTAGTTTTATTGCCGTTGGTTAGTTGGGCTATGAATTCTATTTAGGACTAAACCATCTCTGGTTTTGGTTCGTAAACCATGTTCAAGCACCACTTGCTTAACAATTTTCACACCAAAAATGAGATGATGATTGTTATGTTACATGGGGTTTTAGTGCCAGGAACAAAAGTTGTGCTATTTAACCGAGCGTGAAGTTGCTTAAGGTGATGTAATTTTGAGATAGAAAGATACATAGCAAGTTTGCAATCATTGACACCTTGTCAAATTTGTGAAGCAACTTTATAGAGAATGAGCAACAATGAATTCACAAAGCAATTACATTATGCAAATTTAAGGAGAAAGGGCTTCTTTGATGTCAAGAATAATTATAGGTATACATCGTTTTAGAACCTAAGAGATTGGACTTGTCTAGACTCTAGATAGTTTGGTTTCAAGCCGAATTGTGAACAGGGTAGTTTGTTCTAATTTGAATAATATAGAAACATAAAACATAGTTGTTCCAAGTTTTGAAAATCTTAGGGAAAACGACGACTTAATTTCGCTTTATAAGCAAACCACAGCGGAGTATAAACCGATAGATGAGAATGTGATTTTTATAAGAGTAAATATTTTGAAGGCCTAAGTGATCAAATATTTGTTTCTTTCGTTCTGATTTGATATGTTTTCTAGTTCGATGCTTCTTTTGTTGTCACGGACTGTTCATCGTCATCAATTACTGTTCGAACAAATCATTTTCGAGTCATTAATGTTTTTGGTACATTATACCCCAATGGGGGAAATGGCCTTGTAATGGTTGAACATTTTGTTGATCATTTTCACCATTCAATGCATACCAAAATTTCATGTTGTATAAAGTTCCTATTAAATTTGACCAAAAGAATGGTCAAACAGTATTTAATGTTGAAAATTTGAAATGAATGAATTGCTCTTTGGGAAGGAGTTGGTGTGCGAAAATGGTCCATAGCTCTATTTAATTTGATTCTCAATAATTCAATTCTTAGGAATGTCTTTTTCTCAAATAATTGGTCTTCAATATGGTGCATACTAACACGTATATTTTACACCCTGTTTCAATGTTATTGTCTATCTTCATTTTTATTTTATTGTTCTTGAAAGATTGTTCACTACTAAAATCAAAAGTTAAAATTGTTTAAGTTTTATCGTATTACCCCTAATCAAAAATATTATTTACATAATTAAATGAAAGCACGAATTGATTGTCAAAGGGTAAATGAAATCCAACCTAAACGGAATGATCCTTTTGGCAGGACAGTGACTCGTCCGGCAACTAATATGATGGAGGCAAAATGCGTAACACCATGATAACAACACACGAACACGGATTTCGGCTCATGAAAACCTTTTCTTCTGAAACAAAAGAACTATTGCCTTGAGTTCTATCATTGAATGTTTCTTCTTTTGTTTCTGACACTTACATTTCATTGATTTATATATGGCTTTGGTTTAAAACTAGTTATTTGATATCGATCCTTTGTTATAATAAGTAAAAGTAACTGTGAATGTGCATTCTTCTTCGATCTTTTGCTACTTGAGTGAACGTTTTCCTTAGCTTTTATATCTTCATGGTATTCACACTATTCTCGGCCTAACATTGGTGTAACCACCACGGCGCTACTTAAGAATTTTATTATTGCATAATCGCGACGTCCTCACAAAAAGTCTCATATGACCTGAACACGGAAAAATCAAAATCTCATCCCTACACGTTAACGTATATTTCGTTTACCAGAACAAGTTAAACACATTGAATATAAAGGTATACACTTTTTCTTTTACGGTATTGTTGCTTGTTAAAGCCAAACTTGTGGTGACAAATTTCATGTCTAGAAATACCAATCATCCGTTTCTTGAAAATTGCAGCTTTCAATTGAATTTACACATAACCTTATGTTAAGAAAAAGAAAAAGTTTGCGCTTTAATCAAAATGCTAATAAAGTAACCAAATTTTTACGTACTTTAAATGATGTCATATGAAGCGAAGAGAGTAACACGTTTACACAATTGTTAGGCCTCAAATAAAATAATTTTGTGCTATTTTTTAGCCACACATTTTAAATAAGGAGAGAATTTTAAAAGAATATACATCTATTTTCAGCCAGATCTTAAATATGCTATGCGATTTCTTCTACCCTTCTTATTTTTATTTTTCTTCTCATTTACTCATAACTCCCATCGACTTAGAGCAGCGGTATCACAACATCACCACTTCTCTTCACTCGCCCCACGCGCCACATCACCTCCACATCACCCAACACACTAACAAAAAATACCCCCGATCACAACATCACCACTTCTTCACTTGCCCACCCACTATCATTTTATTTATTTTCCATATTTTCCAAACACAAATAAATTCATTTCATTCATTTAAAATAAAAATACAACTACAATACGCAAAATAAAAAAAAAAAACATACGGAAAAAAATAAAAATAAAAAATAAAACTTACTGACGAAAATAAACCATACGAAAAATACATAACTTTAAACCCTAATCAAAAGTCCTCCGAGGATCAAACGCGATGGTATATAATCCTCGAGGCGAGACAAAGCCTCGCTCACCGAAAATCCTCACCGAGACTCTGATTATCATCTTGTTCACCCGATAGCCCAATGACTTTGGTGGTGATGTTGTTCGATATCCGTGAACACACTTCCACAAATTGTCAATAAGTTCATCATCCTCGCGCTTCTCCTTCGTAAATTTCTCGATAACACCTTTTCGCTCAGTCGATGTCGCTGCAAGTCTCAGAATGCCTCTCATCCGCAGCCTTCTCATTCCTTTGTCCTCAAACAATTGGATGACGCGATAATAGCCTCTTTTCTAGCCTCATCATCGCTCGATTGATTTTGAACGCACGCTCGCATATCAAGAATGAACGGCGGTATTTATGTTCATTTATTGCGAAAGAGAATGTGAATTTTGAAATTAAATTGTGTGTGAAATGTGATTTTTTTGTGTAGAGTGGTTTATATTTATAGAGTTGTGTGTGAAATGGTTTTGAATTTGAAAAGTAAATAAATTGAAAATGTATCCGCTTGTAAATGAAACGTTAGTATTTTACTTTGTCGCTTATTTCGCCGTTTGAACGGCGAACTCCATTAGGCGAGCCACGATGGTATCGTGGCGAGCTGTGAAAATTTGTGGCGAGCTGCCACCTAGACTCCGGCGAAAAGTGGCGAGAGCCACACCCCTTGCTCTTATACTATATACTATGTTTAGCTTATTGAAATCATTTTTTTTTCTTTCTAGAAAAAGCAAAAGTATAAGCAAGTTACCTAACAACAATTATACTAATTATAGTTTTGACAACCATTCTTTTGTTTATCAAGAGATAAATAAAGGAAAATAGGACTTGGAGCAAATATACACCAATAGCTGTGTTTGCTTGCAAAGTGTTTAAAAATGATTCTTTACTTTTGGAGTTATGAGATTTTATTGACAACACTTTCAAAGTGACTTTTGATGAGCTTTCATGTGAAGATATGCTTTTTTTACCTCAATGGGTTGATGTATGATCAAAATGTTGACATCATTAGCACCTTTTGGCGGCATATGCCATTATTATTATTATTATTATTATTATTATTATTATTATTATTATTATTATTCCTCCGTCTTTAACGAACGTCCGCTGATTAGTTTTTTTTTTCAACTGACCTTAAATAATTTTGTTTGTATATAATATTTGATGAAAATTGCACCAATGAAAATACATTTAAAACCCAATACATTCATATATTTTCAGATCAAGATTATATAACGAAACGAAAATATTTAAGGCCAAAGTTGAACAAAAAAAGACCGCAAAAATCAAAGTGACATTTATTTAGTGACTGAGGAGTATTATTTTTCGTGAGTGAATTTATCTAGACTATAAGGCTAAAAGGAGTGGCGGTGAATGACTCATCGCCAAATCAGTGTCACACCATTTTTCTTTCTATTTTCACTTCCTCTCATTCTTTTTCAACTTTCACTCGTTTTGGTCACCTTCCCATTATCTTTCATTAAAATAACCACTTTATATAAATATAACTCACTAAATATCTCACACACACTCATAAAACAAATAAAAAACAATTAGTTTTGAAGTTGGACCTCATATTTTTGTAACTCTCACTATGGTGAGCTGGTCATCATAGAAGCACAAATTTGATCGTGACTTGAGCTTGCTTTTGGTTGTGGTGCGTGACTTGCTTGTCACGGAGCATGGTCACGACCACCCTCTTGGCCTAGCAAAGGTGCTCACATTTTTCCAAAGGAAATACAAATTTTAATAGCTACGCTTATTCAATTTGATTGGAAAATGCTTTACCCGCTTGTGTCTATGTGTGTGTTAAACTCAAACCGTGTCGATCTTGTGGTTACCACCTCAAATTAAAGAACTTTTATACAAAAGATTTACGCCGCCTCGAGTTAAAAGGAAGAGGAAATTAAAGGAAACGGAAAGTTTTTGTGTTCTTGAGTCTTTTAAAGGAGGAAAGGAACGGAAGGAAATAGAGAAGATTTGATAAGAAATCTTCCTCCCACTTTGGGAGGAAAGGAAAGGAAACGAACCATATGTTGTGAAAGACTAATATGCCCTTTTAAAACATTTGACATTAATAATTAAAGGGCATATATGTAATTTGACCAAGTTATTTTCCTTTTCCTCTCACTCAAGAATACGATTATGATTATTTCCTTTCCTTTCCTCTATCTCAAGAACATAACAACTAACACTTACTTTCCTCTTCCATTTCTTTTCCCTTTCCTATTCTTTTCCATTTCCTTCCCTAAAAACTCGAGAATCGAAATTAGAGATGTAAAACACATTTTTTATTCATATATAAAATTTATATTTTAAAACACATATCTTATGCCGATCGCACAAAGATATTATACTTTAGGTCAATTTGAATTTTAGGTACTTAACTTTAATTTTCTCATTTTAAGGTATCAAAGTTATTTTGTGAGCAATGTAATTTTTTTCGACTTTTCAAAAAATGTTATCGGTCATTTTTTTCCAGCTGAAATGGTTAAATATTGTGATATATATCGTTATAATTAAACATTTAAAATTCATTCCGACTAAAATTATGACTGATAATTGTTTTCGAAAAAACTTTATACTGCAGAAATATCTTATATTGATAAAATTAAAATTAAGTAACTAAAATTCAAACCGACCTAAAGCATAATATACATTTTTATACGATTTGCCCCCACAGTATATTAACCAAAGTTGGATGGTGCAAATCGATCCCACGAAAACACAACACCCAACCAGGCAAAAGTTCAATATAGATCTCAAATTTACTATAGATCCAATGAACCAATCATAGCCAATCATTTTTTTAATAAAAAAAACAAAATAAACTTTCTACCCTTTTTCTAAAAATTAATTATCTCGCAAACCGTTAATCGTTACGCAAAAAAATATACCATCACGAGAATTAAATTATCTTTCTATTGATACAAGATTTCATATATTTTAACAATTTTTTTTTTCAAAATTTCGCCCGTAAAAATCATATATGATTTGTAAAAATCATACGTGATTCGATTACAAATCATATATGATTTTGCAAATCATATGTGATTTGTAAAATATATATGATTTGAAAATCATATATGATTTGTGAAAATCGAATCACATATGATTTTCATAAATCATATACGATTTTACAAATCACATATAATTTCTTTCGGTGAATTTTGAAAAAACTTTGTCAAAAATATGTAAAAGTCAGATATCTATGAAAGATAATTTAAATTTAGTCGCGACAGTGTATTTTTCAGAATAAGATTTATCGTCATAAAGATATATGCTTTTTAGAAAGGGTAAAAATGGTATTTTTATTAATTTTAATAAAAAATGGATGACTAATATTAATTTATTGGATCTATAGCAAATATAACAACTCGACCCAACCAAGTGACCAACATCAAAGTGCTAATATGTCTTTTTTGTAAAGATATACTTTAAAGTATGTTTTAGATACAAAAGTCATATAAAATACATAAATGTGTCGTACTGTAAATCTAAAATCTAATAAGATTGGAAAATCTCACACATCCACGCCTACATCATATGCAAAAGCATAATTTGGATCTAAAGATCCCACATGATAAAAGTAGAACCAACCAAATCTACTTTGTTTAACTAAGTAGATTTCTTTTTATTTTTTATCAAACAAAACTATAACTTGATTCATAACATTGATAACGCACAGGTTGATTTTGGTTCGTTTAGTTTTTGGTCACAAGAAGAATGTTGCATTAACTATACAATGATCCAAAACGCGTTTAATTTACTTTCATGCTAAGTAAAGTTTGTATATTGGTAAATGATAATTCATATCTCCTAAAAAATTTGCATACGTTTAATTCAGGCCAAATTTGATGATATCAATATCGACTTGTATTTCATACGACGTATATGTATTTCAACGGGATTTGTCAAAAATAGCATACATGCGTGTTTTAGTCGGAGATGGTAAGTCTTGTCTCACGCGCAGCACCGCTTAACTGTAGATCTCACGACCGCTTCGATCTTTTTCCTCTTACCACCTCGAAAATGTTACAATAAAAGTAAAACTTTATAGTAAAAGTGAAAAGTTAATCAAGATTTTAAGGTGCAATAACCATTTCAAGATAAATAAGACTCTCCGTCTCATTTTATAAGTTAATTTTGAAAGTTAAAGTTTTTCAAGAAGTAATCAGTAATTATTTTTTTTCATATATAATACTGATATAAAATATATAAATTAATTTGTGTTTTAAATGTATTTTTATTTGATACTTTTATCAAGATTATACAACACGAAAAAGATAATTACAATCAAACTCTAAAAAAGACTTTTCTTTCAAACATGTACTTATAAAATGAGTTTATAAATGAGACGGAGGAAAGTATTTTTCTATAATCATTTTCTCTTACTTGTCATTGGTTATTTCTATAAATAGAAATAATTTTCTCAAATAAATTCAATAGCCATGGCCATAAAACTCAACGAAGACTCCGCTCAACTTCTCAAATTCCATACACAAAAACTCAACCAAATCTTTCCCATTTTCCTTTTCAAATTCAAACCTCATTCACATTGTACATTCTTCTTCAAAAATCGACGAAAACGCGAAACATGTCATGTTTGTGTAAATTCACATATGTAATCTGATGCATCATAAGAAACCGAAGTTCAAATCGGGAAAGATAGTAGCGGTGTCTCTTCCGATTTTAATCCTACGCCAACTTTTCATAACCATAACCATTCGTTACATAATAAACTTTTCGCGTCTAATGTTTCTTCATCACCTTCTCTTTGTTCTACTTCGTCGCGTGATCATGAACATCAAATCATAATAGATAATAATGACTTAGAATATGATGTTGATTCAGTTACGGGGTCTGGGCCAACCCCGAGATCAACTCCTCACAAACGGTCACTTTTTGCACAGCCTAATACAAGTTCTCACCAAAATGACCCGTTTACATCTAAAAATGTCTATTCTAAGCGTTTTCATAGCACGAAATCTACTGTCATACATCTTTTGAACCGCTCACGCCACCTTCGCTGCTTAAGGACACACATTCGTTTGATTTTGTTGTTGTCTTTACCATTTTTTATTTTTAGTGTCTAATCCTAGTCGCTCGTTTATCCTAGATTTTATATCAGCATTTGCGTTCTCGGCTGTGTTGTTATTTTCATTAAATCTAGCATTACCTCGTCTCACCATCAATACGTATGTTTCTAGCTAGATCATTTCCTTATAAACTAAACCTATCAAACAAGGTATCTGGATCTTCTTCCAGAACGTCGTTACCAGTGTTTTGGTCTATTGGCTCAAGGACGAAAAGTGATTATGAGTTGAGTTCGGGGTGTTGGGTACAAGGGTATAATAACGGGGATGTGTATGAGGGTGAGTTTCATAAAGGGAAGTGTTCGGGTTGTGGGGTTTATTATTATTATATGAGTGGGAGGTATGAAGGGGATTGGGTTAATGGGAAGTATGATGGTTATGGGGTCGAGACGTGGGCCAGGGGAAGTAGGTACCGAGGGCAGTATCGGAATGGGTTGAGGCATGGGTTTGGTGTTTATAGATTTTATACGGGGGATGTTTATAGTGGTGAATGGTCGAGTGGGATGAGTCATGGTTGCGGTGTTCATACTTGTGAAGATGGGAGCAGATATGTTGGTGAGTTTAAGTGGGTGTTAAACATGGTCTTGGTCATTATCATTTCAGGTAACAGTTTTGTTGATTGTGTGTGTTTGTGTTATTTTGCATATTGCCCCAACGACCGAAACTGGGTCTGTCTGGGTTAAATATTCCTAAAACGGGTCAAATGGATAATCTTCAAGATGTTAATTAAAATGGAGCTTGAGTCAAGTTAGTTGCATCGGTTGAAACATGCACAAGGTGCATATGGTTATTACCTCTCAAACCTGTTTTTACCAATGGTAGCTCCAATTTTGGGCTTGATTGTGTGTTTGTGTTCTTTTTACATGGTAGCACTAATTGGTTGATTTGGGTTAGAATTTTACTCAAAACGGGTTAAACGGGTAAATTTTGAAACTTTGGCTAAAGTGAAGCGGAGTCAAACCGGTTAAACGGGTCGAAACATGGGCGAGATGTATATGCTTATATCTTTCTAAATTGATAGTAGATCAGATAATTGTTCTAAGATATGACATTTCATGCTGATTATTTAAATGAAAAGAAAAAATATGTTAACCGACGTGTTCTGACAAAGATTTAATTACCATTCGGACTTGTTACTCAGGAATGGGGATACATATGCCGGGGAATATTTTGCTGACAAGATGCATGGATTTGGAGTATATAGTTTTGCAAATGGGCACAGATACGAAGGATCATGGCACGAAGGAAGAAGGCAAGGGCTCGGTATGTACACGTTCAGAAATGGCGAAACCCAATCTGGCCATTGGAATAATGGTATACTTGATATACCAAGCTCACATAGTGCAACACATCCAGTTTCATCTGTTGCCGTCTATCATTCAAGAGTTCTTAATGCAGTCCAGGTAATTAAAATTATCAGAGCTTGTTTGATAATCGGTCAAAAGTGTTGGGTCGCAGTAGGTCACCTTTTAGCACGGCACGTATTTGTTTGTGAAAGTTATACTTTTGTTAAGCATAACAATTTCAAATTTTGTAGGAATTAAATATATTTTGAACGACTTTTAACCCGCTCAACGCTTTGACTCATTAATATGTAAATGGGTCGAGATTGCCACATATACCATCTACAATTTTGTGTTTGATATGGTTAATGGAAACTAACTATTGCTTAATATTTCAGGAAGCACTAAGAGCAGCTGAGAAAGCATATGATGTAGCCAAAGTAGATGAAAGAGTTAACAAAGCAGTGGTAGCCGCCAATAGATCAGCAAATGCAGCTAGAGTTGCTGCCGTAAAGGCAGTACAGAAACAACGGCCTAACAAGAGTAATGGTGATGATCTTGCTAAAATCTATCATCTATCAAACTAACTGTTTTCACAAGCTGAATTAGTGACCTTCACAAGAGAATAGAAAACTGTGCAGACATTGTCTTATCAAGGCCAGTTTTGTGGTGATCTAGTTCATGGGTGTGTAGAGATTTTAACCATATTTCAGTTTGATTATGTAGATCAGTGCTAGCGCAGAGGTACTGACAGACACCTAGCTGGCCGTGTATGTATATTAACTATACTAACCTGAAATCAAGATCAGAAATTTGTTTATAAGTTCTTTCATACATCTATCAAACCAGATACCAAGGGTGCTCAAACTCGTTCTTAGCTAACTAAGAACAAGACCAAGATAGAGATGGTGAAAAGTTCAACTCAAGTGTTGCGGTTGCTTTGTGAAAAGTGGTTCTTGGCTCAGCCACTAAGACAATAATGAAACTAAACCACTTTCTTTGTGAAAGTCGTCAACTAACTTGAACCTACAATGTTTTTAGTTAAACATTCCAGCTACAAATCCTAAAGCTGTTCCAGATTGTCTTCAAGTGATCTGTTTAATTACTGCTAATTTTCTGGTTCAAGCTTTGGCTCTGTCGCAGACCAAAGATATAGGATATTAACTAAAACAACAATCAGAAAGCTCGAAAGTGTAAAGACTAAGAAGTAAAAGCAAACAAGAACAATAACAGCAACAATGATTGAACAAAACACACAGCATTCAAAACCTTAAATAAAATCCCATTCGCAAGGTATTTTTAACAGTGACCAAAATTGGTAAAACAAAACCTTCTGAAATGTGCTAGAGGTTTAACGATTACAATAGATAAAGAAACCATGAAATCTAACTCTCAGTCTGCTCCCTCAACCTACGGATGGTACTCCTGACAGTAACTGCGCTAGCAGTGCTGCAAAAAGGGAAAAAGGGAGTTAGTGTTCTGGAAAGTTATGGAAATGTATACAACGAGATAATATCAAACGTGAAAAGTTAGAAAATTCATTACTTCAATGTATAAGCACCGCCTGCTTTCACTTTGCCACAATCTTTGCATCCCCAGATTCCAACAGCCTTCCTTTTCACTGCGCATCATGAGAGTGTGCCAAAATGTAAGTTCAATCAAAATTAAGCTGTGGTATGTCACATTTACAAGCACACACAAATAAATGTACCTTTCCACAAAACTCGCAGAAATACTTGCTGTGCTGACTGACTTCCATCTTCTTGATCTGCTTCCTCAAACTAGCACCATAACGGGTGCCTGTAAATCCACCAATGCAAGTGTTAAAAGAAATAACCGCATCTCAGTAAACAGCTTATTAATTTCCAACTTAACAACACAATCAATTGATTACCAGTTAGTCATAAACTTGAATGATAATGTAAACATTTTTTAATGTTTAAGATATAATTAGCCGTGTTTAATATATGAACACGATTACAAAGAAGTAGAGTACCAAATCTGAAACCAGGCTTGATTTCATAATTACTTGTATTCCATCAACACATTGCACAAAAACAAATAACCGCAACATACCAAACATCCTTTTATTTCTAAGTTAACAGCACAAGCAAGTGATTTACAGTTTCTATATCTGAGACTAGGCTTTGATTAAATTTTATATCAGCTGTTTATTGACCATTAAATGCAGAAGAGAAAGAGATGGCTCAAACACATTCATACCGTATTTCCCGACAATTCCAGCCTTCTTGGTTCTCTTCGTCTGTATAAGAGTACTAAACCATTAGTACATGATAACAGAATACACAACACAACAAATGAAAAGAAAAACAAAAAAGCCTATGCACAACAATTGAGGAAGTTCCACAAGGAAAGGAAACAATAACACAGCTAGATACATTCAACAATGAGTTAATAACTTGACATGAAAACTCAATCCGATGACATTTTTCTTGTGCACAAGATTGACATGTACATTACAAAGATTGAAACCACAAAACGAAAAGCAAATGTAACCCATATCAAAAAATTGTTCATTCGCTAACCTCATCCAAAGTTTTTACATCTTAAACTGATTATTATAGCAAGCACATATTTGAATCTGGGAATTTTAATTCATTGGTAACCCAAGAATTTTTCAGTTTACACTAAGGCCATCCAAACATGAAACAACTTTGAAGGCCACCCAAATACATTTCCGTTTTTCATACCAATTCTAACAAGCTTTTTGCCAGAAAATCACAAAATACAAAATGTCGTTAAATTAAAAACTTTTGTAGAAGGAGTAAAAACACCTCTAAATCTAGTTTGTTTTAAAACACGATTAATATACGATTACTTTAATTAGTTCCATAAGTATTTGGTATTCCCCAAACTCTCAACTTCATAGCACAAACAAAAAACCTTCTTCTCTGAAATCACATCTCACCCACATTATTCCTATATAATCAAGTTTATAAAATAAACAAACACTCTAACAAAACTATTTAATGAACAAAACATTATCAAATGTGCCAAACCATACATCATTACAAAACCCAAATCTTATTTTTATATTTTCACAAAACATTTATCTACAGTTAAAAAAACTTATGGTCACCTATAAAGACAGTAAACCACTATAAACATAAACAAACCTTTAAAAAAAACAAATAAGTCAATCTCTGCCTCAAATTAACAAGCTATAACATCAAAACAAGAAAACATAGCTATACTCTAATAAATAAAATCAAATCATACCATTTTTGTGAAGGTGGGTGAAATCGGCTGAAAGGAACAAAAACCCTAGATTTGACACACGAGAATGTGAAATGAGCTTATGGGAGTTTATATGGACTGGATGACATGGCTAACGGCCCAGGTTAGAACGGCCCATTTCTATTTACAATGGCCCATATACTAGAAGGAAATTACAATTGAAAGTAATTGTATGCTTTAACTTTTAAAAAAAGTTTAGGGGCGTAATTTTATTATTGTCATTATTATTATTATTATTATCATCTATTACGTATTTTTTCGTATCTGTTGGATCAAAATTTTTTATGGTTTATCTTTTGTTGGAGAGCCTAAGGCTATTTTGAAGTCACGTGATCACGCCACGGTAAATAAAACTATTCCGCTTGTGAAGATTCTTTTCAAGAACCTCTCCGATAGTAAGGCTTGATAAGGATTTAAACGATGTTTTAGGGGTCATTTAAGCCCTTAATCGTCCACTTTTATATCCGCATCGCTTAATTTCGCTCATTTTCACTTTGCGCCTCTGGTAGCAAAATGTTGGAATGATGCTTATTTGGACGAAAATGAGTGAATATATGAAGAAAATGGCTAAGTCAAGATCGAAGACACTCAAGCTGACGGCGTCCCAACTAAAGGGCGACGTCGTCCCTCTCTACGGTTTTAATTAAAATACACCTGACGGCAGTGTTTTGAAAGGCTCAAGGAACACTAAGGCGCGAAGGGGACCAAAGAGCCTCGAGGCGAGGCGCATACCAAGGCGCGGGATTCATGAATACGAGGCGCACTAAATACATTAAGTTTTTTTTATAATATATGTGACCATTTATGTAGCGTAAATAACACAAAATAACATTAAATACTTAATACATGACATATAACCATTATAAAGATTAAAATGAACAAATACTACTCAAATGGATCAACTCTTTGGCTTGATGAACTACATATAGATTAAAATCCATATTAGACTAAATACGCTTGTCTCTACACTCAGACATACATCTAACAAAGTTCTCAATTTAACCCAAATATCAAGCAAGCAACATATTAATATTCAAGGCATAATGCAAATCATACAAATACTCACCCTATGATTTGATGTGAAGATAAAATAAACTTATGACGTTATTTACAAATTAATAAAATAAACAATCAATAAAAATCGCTCAAGATATAAACTTATGACGTTAGAGATTACATATTTGTAAAATGATCGAATCTATAGTTACCCACTGATTGTGTGTTTTAGTTCTTTTCCAAATTAGGGTTATTAGATATAACTTAAAAAGCTCATGTATATAACTTATAAGGCCCATGTATCTTATCTTAATATTTAGAAAATGTACCAAAACCTGTTACATCTCTCGAGGCTAAAGCCCCAAAGCGCAAAGCGCTAAAGCCCTGGCGCGCCGCGCTTTTATGGGATTCATGCATGTCGTGAGCCTCGATCCAAAAATCCCTAGAGCTTGAGCCTTGAGCGAGGCGCGCTTAGCGCGCCTGGCGCGCTTAAAACTATGCCCGACGGCCAAGAGATTTTTGTTAAAATACACCGACGGCGGCAGTTTTGAAGAGAAGGCGCCACTAAGACTTTTCATCTTAGACGCCCGCATCCGTAATCGACGACGCCGCTTTTGAAGCCCGACGGCGCCACAACTACAACGTGACGCCGCCCCAACGATAGCTTGGCCAAAACGAAACCCTAATGTCGGCGATCCGACGCGCCCCACCTATAAGGCGACGCATGCAAGTGTAAAATTATATATAGAAATCGAATTTTCGTAATTTTAGAGGTAGACTTGTGGAGTAAAACCCTAAACGCTTGTAGTCCGACTTGATGATTTTAGGTCCCAAACCCTATTTTACTCATCAAGATAAGTGTTTTATTCCATTGATTTCATTATGTCTTTCCATTGAATGTGTGTATGCTTGCTTGTATAACATGTCCGCTAAATTTCTTGTGTGTTGCTTAGATCTATGAAACCTAGTTATTAATTATTGATTGGTTGTCTCTTATCTTAATTGTAATTGGCTTAGAGTGCAATTAGGCTATCGCTTTGTTTAAATGCTCGAGTAATTTTGCGAACCTTAGTTTATGATTCACTTAGCGGATTTCGTAGTCTAAACATCCAAAGATAACCTTAAAGTTAGTTTATGAATCATATAGCGGATTTCGTAGGCAATTACCTTAAGGTAGTCTCAAAGAGTTAGGAAAAAGGCACACCCTACGATCTTAGAAAACACAACGCGTTAAGAATAAGGACGTGACAATTCAACCATCAATAAAAGATAAATAGGGAGTAATAGTATCTAGGTAAGCACATTTTTAATCATCATACAAGCACATATAAAAAAGACATAGACTACCCGTAGTATTAGATAATTAGAATAGTAGAGTAATCGGTAGAAGTACCACCCCCCAAATCCAAGCCCCGAGATTTTACCATTAGCTTTCTAAAAAAATATAAAAAGATAAAAAGAATCTTCCTCAACCTCAACCTTAGCGTAGTACAATTCTTACTAGCATTCCTATTCCCCTAGAGAACGATATCAATCCCGATGCTTTCCGAATACTACACTACAACGATTAGGTTCACCGCTTGGGTGTTGAAAAATTGCTCGACTAAAAGGAAGTTCCTTTGACCCCGAACGCGCTCAGACGCAAGATCAAGTTTTGGCGTCACGGGGAATAGAATAGCTAGTTAGATTTCTATCTCGCTTAGGTTCCCTTGCTTGATTCCTATCAAGTAAAAAATTCTCATTTTTAGCTTCCTCGTAGTCTATCCCTTCTTCGTGAAATTGTTAGTAGCCCATCACTTTTCATCATGGAAGGTGATAACGCGCCACCACATCCACCACTTCCCATCGACCCACCACTCATTGACCCGCCAAGAGGCCGTACTCTTGATGCACACTCTAGACCAAGCCACCAAGGCTATAGGAACACCATTGAGCTCCCAAGGCTATATGAACACCATTGAGCTTCTCGATCAAGCTCAAACTACGGCCTCGCGATCCGACACCATCCGGTTGGTGCAAAACGGATGTGATTCCATGGACTTCGTTCAAGATCCTAATCAAGATCTCAAGGACTTCCTTAAAATCGTTGATTCTATCGACCTTGATGCTACCACACACGTGAGACCACGCCTGTGTCTCTTCCACCTCTACGGACCAAGCTAGTAATTGGCTCGAGCGATCACCCACGGATCCATCTCAAGTCGGGATGATCTCACCACTGCTTCCTTGCCCAAGTTTTCCCAACGGGAGAACTACTAAACTTAGGAATGAAATCTTGATGTTCCAACAACGTCAAGGTGAATCTCTACGAGGCATGGACTCGATTCACGGACTTGCTCCATAAAGTCCCTCATCACGACATCGATCTTCGGCTTCAAGTCCAAATCTTTATGATCATGTCAACTTCGCTGGAATCACTCCTAACTTGTATTTCAAGTGTTAGTCATTAATATGTAATAAATTGCTTAATTAGGCCTCTATGTTAGTAATTATGGCTAGGCTCATGTAGAAAGGCCATGAGCCTATGCAAAAGCCAATAAGAAAGGAAGGGACTAGATATGTTGCCCTAGCTCCCTTCCCTATAAATAGTCTTGTAAACCTCATTTGAGGGTTGGTTGTTCACACTTAATACATTCCCACGCATAACTTTTCTTCATTATCATACGTGTGTTTGTGTGTGTTCATCCGATCATCTTATCTATATTTCTTACATATTGATCCTTGTTATATTATGGTGACCTAACAAAGGTATCATACGCCATCCAGTTGGGTGAAAACTTTTGTTTTTGAAGTTAGTATTCAGACGCAGCAAGGTTTTCGTATACATCTTTCATACGCATAAAAGCTTTGGTTTTACACTTGTAAACTCAAGATTCTTATGGTTTAAGGTTTATTTGGTGTTAAAGTTTTAGTTTTTGCAAAAGTTTCAAACTTTACTTGTTTTGATAAGTATTTAAGCTTGGTTTTGAAACGTACTTGTTTTCGCGTAAGCTTGAAAGTTACTTTGATCATCAAGTTTCAAACTTTTGTGTTATTTTGGTGATTTTGAAGCCCTTTCATCATTAAAATCGTGTTTATAAAACGCTTTAGTGCATAAAATCAAGCTTGGTAAACTGCCCTTTTACGCCTAAGAAAACCCTAGTTTTACACCCAAGCTCTCACGCCTAAGTCCTGCTTACGCTAACGCTTTCACGCGTGAAGAAATTTCTTCATTGATCTTCAAAGTTGAGTTTACTCGTGTTTTCTTGCTTAGATAAGCCCGAAAACACTTCGACTCATGGATATCTTTTATACTTGGATAAGTGTAAAGGATTTTGGGTAAACCCTAAGTTTACGATAAGCATAAAGCTTACGAGTAAAAACATTACGCCTAAGTTATACTTACGATAAGTTCATCTTACGCCTAAGGTAATCTTACGATAAGGTTCTTACTACTAAGCATTTAGTTTACGATAAGCTTAAGTTTAACCTAAAGCTTACGTAAGAAGTATTTACGCCTAAGCTTTTGTTTACGCTGTAAGTAGGAAGTTACACATAAGGTTACAGTCTACGCCTAAGCCTAGTTTTACGCCTAAGTTTACTTCATCAACAAACATTAAGTTTCATTCGACTACAAAGATCCATCTTCAATACAAGTTTCAAGATGTCTCAACCACCATACTCTAACTACTTTCCTCATGAGTATCCTCAACAACAACAACAACAACTACTACAACTACAACAATATCCTCCACAACAATTTCAACAACCATCACAAATGTACTTTCCTCAAGGAGCACAACCTCTTCCACCACAAATCCCTCAACCAACCCTTGTCAACAATATCAACATTGTAACTACTTCCAATATCGCCTCCACTAAGTATGCTATGAATGTCACAACGCAGAAGGAACCGCCTTGGTTTGCAAAATGTGAAGCTTTAAGCGACCAACAATCCATTCATGAAGTCGATCCTCGATAGACCTCCAATGCTCACTCCCGAAACTATGATCATTGGGTGATAAGGTTTTTAGGTTTTGTGATCTCAAGAAACCACATGGTAAGTTTTGAAGAAGGTCATCATCAAGGTCCTTTTCGAGGCCTACTATCACTATACCCGGAGATCCAACTGCTACTCCACCAAGAGATGAAGTTACCAACATTCTCGAGTAGATCAACTCATCACGAACAAATTCTTCACTTTGAAGTCGATGAAATTGCAATGCAATATATCCTTTGGGACTACCCAACCGATACTTCATAGTGTTGATGCTCGAAAACGCTAAAGCTATGGGGAACACATTCATCTTCTAATGGAAGGCATCGAACTCAATCAAGAAGACATGGAATCAAAAATTTACTTATCATATGAGAACTTCATGATTGAACTGGGAATCATTAGAGTCATACTATCATCGATTCTCGACATCATCAATAACTGGACAAACATAACATCATTATGCCAAGGATTGCAATCAATACAAAGTTCCTCAACTGTCGTGGTCATGATTGGGAGAATTATGTTACATTCATACGTCAAGCTAAGAATCTTCATCAAGCACGTACGGATTGTTATATGACTACTTGAAGCACCATTAAAAGGAAGTAGACAAAGACAAAATCATTCGGAGTCCTCGCTTCTCCAACTCTCCGGATAATCAAACTTTGCTTTGTATACTCAAGCATGTTATCCTCAATTTCCAACATTACCAACTGCCTTCACAAATCCACCACAACAAACCGCCAGACATACCATATGATAATACAAATATCGCCATTAAACGTTATTTATATTTTTGATCTTTGCCTAAGTTTTGTTAACGACAAAAGTAAATTTAATTTATAAAAGCTTAAAGCTTGTCAAGTTTATTAGATATTAAAACAAGCTTTCTCAAACAATATATTCATCATTCAAGCATTTACATTTATGATTAGTAACATCTTGATATGACTCTAATCATTATGTATGATAGTAGTTTGTAGAATGTGTTAGGTTCTTAAAACCAAACACTACTTAAGCATTTGCATATTTCTATAAATAGTAATACAACATTTGACATCATGTATTACATCATGGAAATCATTGAAGATTCCATTAGATATTTTGTGAAGATTTGTACTCTTCATATCTTGCACAATCTCACTTAGATAGAGTTGACTTTAGGCAAGATTTGATATCTTGGTCGCCGATCGGCGGTACTAAAATGGTACACGGCGGAACCCTTTAAGGGTCCGCCGTCCGTGGACGCCTCCCGTCCATTTTGGCTATAAATAGCAATGCCAAGCCAAGTAGTTTCTCATCCCTTTCTAACATACTCTCATACATATCTTCTCTAACCTTTCTAATTCAGCTTCATATCATATTAGTGATCTCTTTGTAGCAAAGAAGATCAAGTCATATTCAAGCTTCAACGAGAAGTTGGAAGTCTTGTTTGTTTAGTGTTGTATGATCTAGTGTTGATCCATACTTCATTGTTGTATCAAACCATCATAATCTTGTGAGTGTGAGTGGTTAGTATTTTAGTCCTCAAAATACATTGTGTGTGGGAGTAGTTGTACCCTTGGAAAGAACTCGACATCTAGCTTAGTGTCGGAAATAGTGTGTTAAGTGTAAAGGTTTTCTCCGCGGTGAAAGGAGCTTGTTGACTAGTGAAGTTAAACTCTCGAGTGTGAGACTCGGGAGTGGAGTAGGCAAGGAAAAGAGTCCTTGTAGGCCGAACCACTATAAACAACTTGTTGTGGTTTGATCATTTCTTTCCTTATTTACTTATTACATATTGCTTGCATATTTCATTAACATACTTAAGATCAATATCAATTGATCTTTCAATAAGTTTCAAAACAAAGTTTTTAATCGGTAAACTATTCAACCCCTTCTAGTTTTCTACAATTGGTACCAGAGCCTCGTTGCTCAAGAATTTCTAAAATAACTTGTATTTTATAAACTTGAAACGATCCATGGATTCTCAAAACTTTAAAGAAGGGCAATCTATGCAAAGACCACCACTCTTTGAAACCAATGGATTTATCTATTGAAAACCGCTTTGAAACATATGTAAAATCAAAAGATATAGATCTTTGGTTTATTATTGTTAAAGGAGATTTTAGTTCTACAACAAAGGATATTTCCGTTGATGAACAAAAGAAATTAGTTGCTAAAAATAATGAAGCTAAAATGATGCTTTATAATGCTTTACCTAGAAAAGAATATGAAAGAATTTTATGTGTGAAACCGCCAAAGATATTTGGGAATCTTTAATTGTTACACATCAAGGTAATTCACAAGTCAAGGATAACAAAATTGATCTTCTTGTTCAACAATATGAACAATTTGTTATCCTCAAGATGAAACCATTGATTGTGGCTTTGCTCGCTTTAACACTATCATTACATCACTTAAAGCACTTGATGAATCTTTTCGTAGTAAGAACTTTGTCGAAATTTCTTAGAGCACTCCATCCCAAATGGAGAGCTAAAGTGACCGCTATTGAAGAATCAAAAGATCTCTCAATAATGTCACTAGACGAGCTAATTGGCAACCTCAAAGTTCACGAAATGGTAATGGAGAAAGATTCGAGATCATCAAAGGAAGAAAGGAGAAGATCAAACTGCTGTTTTAAAGCAAAGGCGGAATCAAGCGATGATGGTGAATCTTGTTCCGATAGTGAAGATGAGGAGTATGCCATGGCCGTTAGAGATTTCAAGAAGTTCTTTAGAAGAAGAGGAAAGTTTGTAAGACAACCTCGAGAAGAAAAGAAGCCATTCCAAAAGATCGGGATGATAAGAAGATTAAAGGTGAAAGAAAGTGTTTTAGATGTGGTGATGCAAGTCATCTCATAGAGAATGTCCCAAGCCACCTAAAAGCAAAACTCAAAGAGCTTTTGTAAGTGGTGCTTGGAGTGATAGTGAAGACGATGAAGAATCAAGCAAGGAAGAGATCGCCTAATGGCACATGAGTCAAATGAGGTATGCTTGAAAGTTGGATTGGAACCCGATGAATGGATAAAAGATAGTGGATGCTCACGACACACGACGGCAACAAAGTCTCTTCTCATCATACCAAGAGTATGACGGAGGTAATGTCACTTTCGTAGCAATCTCAAAAGCAAAATCATTGGCAAAGGTACGATTGCTCATAACTCTCTAACTATTGAAAATGTTGCTCATGTGGATAGGTTAGGATTTAATCTACTTAGTATTAGCCAACTATGTGATAAAAAGTATAAAGTACTATTTGATGAAAATGGTAGTAAAATACTAAAAGATGGTATCACCATAGCTAAAGGAGTTAGGAAAAATAACATATACGCCATGAAAATAGATAAAACATATAATGACAAACTTTGCTTAACAACATTAGACGATAGCTCATCTCTTTGGCATAGACGCTAGGTCACGCTAATATGAGACTTATACAAAACCTATCTTCAAAAGAGTTGGTTAGGAATTTACCAAAACTAAAATATGACCAACACTTTTGCGACGCTTGCAAAATTGGTAAACAAACACATAGTAGTCACAAATCTAAAAATATGGTGTCCACATCTAAGTGTCTAGAATTATTACATATGGACTTGTTTGGACCATCCGCTATAAGAAGCTATGGAGGCAACTTATACACTTTGGTCATAGTAGATGATTACTCAAGGTTTACTTGGACGTTATTTTTGAAAACCAAAATGAAGCTTTTGATAAATTTGAAATACTTAGCAAGAAAATTCAAAATCTTCTAGGTGTCAAATTGTGTCGATCCGAACGGATCATGGTCGTGAATTTGACAACGAAACTCAATTTGGAAACTTTTGTGATACAAATGGTATAACACATAACTTTTCCGCCCACCTAACACCTCAATCAAATGGAGTAGTAGAACGAAAATAGAACAATTCAAGAAATGAGTAGAACAATGCTTAATGAACAAAACATTCCTCAAAAGTTTTGGTGTAACGCTGACACTTCTACATATATTTTAAATAGAGTCCTAATACGCCCTTTCCTAAACAAAACACCATATGAACTTTATAAAGGTAAAAGCCAACATTAGGATATTTTAAAGTCTTTGGTTGTAAATGTTTTATTCTTAATACTAAGGATTATCTCACCAAGTTTGACCCAAAGTCTTATGAAGGTGTATTTCTTGGTTACTCTCAAACTAGTAAAGCTTACATTGTCCTTAATAAAGAAACAATGATAGTCGAGGAATCGTTGAACATAACATTTGATGAAAGTCCACCTCCCTCTAAGACATCACCTTTGGTAGATGATGACTTAGTTGAAAGTCAAATAATAGAAAGTCAAATTAATAATAACAAGGAAGATGAACCATCAAATAAGGAAATTGTCAACATCAAAGAATCTAAAAGTCATCCATTAGAAAAGGTCATAGGACAACTTAATCAAAGAACCTTAAGGTCACAAGCTCAAAATCAAAGTAATCATTTTTGTTTTGTATCCACCATTGAACCAAAACCATAAATGAAGCAATAAAAGATGAATCATGGGTAATGGCCATGCAAGAAGAATTAAACCAATTGTTAGAAATGATGTTTGAAACTAGTTCCAAAACCCAAAGATCAAACTATAATTGGAACAAAATGGGTCTTTCGAAACAAAATGGACGAAAATGGTATAGTATCTAGAAACAAAGCTAGGCTTGTTGCACAAGGTTATAATCAACAAGAAGGAATCGACTATGATGAAACTTATGCACCGGTAGCTAGACTTGAATCCATTAGAATATTACTTGCTTATGCATGTGCTTATGACTTTAAATTATTTCAAATGGATGTTAAAAGTGCTTTTCTTAATGGGTTTATTAACGAAGAAGTGTATGTTGCTCAACCTCCCGGTTTTACCGACTTTGAGAAACCACATCATGTCTTCAAACTCAAGAAAGCATTATATGGCCTTAAACAAGCACCTAAAGCTTGGTACGACTGCCTTAAGACTTTTCTTATTGATAACAAATATACTATGGGATTAGTAGATAATACTCTTTTACTAAGAAAAGGAATCGCAAATTATTATTGTTCAAATATATGTTGATGACATTATATTCGGATCAACTTGTCAAGAACTATGTAATGATTTCTAAAATCATGCATGACGAGTTTGAAATGAGTATGATGGGTGAGTTAAACTTCTTTCTAGGACTTCAAATTAAACAACTAGAAGATGGTATTTTCTTTAACCAATCTAAATATATAAAAGACATGCTTAAGAAATTTGGTCTTGAAGATTCCAAACCAACTAAAACACCCATGTCCCTGGACACTAAACTCACCAAGGACGAAGAAGGTGAATCCGTAGATAACACTAAATATAGAGGAATGATTGGTAGCCTACTCTACCTTACGGCTAGTAGACCCGACATTATGTTTAGTGTTTGTCTATGTGCTCGCTTTCAAGAAAACCCAAAGGCATCACACTTAGAAGCATTAAAAGGATTTTAGATACATTAAGGGAACAACGTGTTTAGGATTATGGTATCCCAAAGGAACGGGTATAGAAACCATAGTGTATGCCGACTCGGATCATGCCGGTGATTATGTCGATAGAAAAGTACAAGTGGTATTTGCACTTTTGTTGGACATTGTCTCACCTCATGGTTTGCAAAGAAGCAAACGGCTTTAGCCATCTCTACCATCAAGCCGAATACGCCTCACCGAAAAGCATGTCAACAAGCTCTTTGATGAAGCAAGCTCTCGAGACTACGGAATTCATCTCAACGACATTGTGATACTTTATGACAACAAAGGAGCCATCGATCTCAAAGAAGAATCCTGCTCAACATGCTCGCATAAAACACATTGAAATTGCCATCACTTTCTTCGCGACAATGTTCAAAAGGTAACATTTCAATCGAGAAAGTATCCTCAAGACAACATTGCCGACATCTTAACTAAACCTCTTAAACGAGAACCTTTAATCTTCTTAGACTTGGTTTAGGGTTAATGGAACCAAACATGTAGGATAAACATAGCCTAAAACATTAGAATAGTCAAACCAAAACAATTTTGCCTTTGTATCTCTCATCAGAGCCACGGCACCAAACGACAACACGGACGGAACCAAATATTTGGTGCCGTCTCGTCCGTGGTGTCTCATGTACAAAACTACTATATACATAACATCCTCTTCCTCACAACCCACTTTACCAAAACGTGTATAACTTAAACCAAGCTCATTATTGTCATCTTCCCACTCACTAATCATCAAGATAACATCATTGTAAGTATCCTAACTACATTTCATCTCTTAATTCTGAGTCTAGGATTCTTATTTATGCACAAAACTATCACAAATCATTACATGGGGTTTTATGTATGCTTTTATACCAAATATGAATTCAATTGGCAAATTGCATAACTAGTCATTCAAATTAGGTACTACATTATCATATTGCATAAACAAATCATGTTTCCCACTAATTGATAGATAATAAATATAAGGCCTTATTCAAACAACCAAACACCCCATGTCAAAAGTTTTGAAAAGCTTCTCACTTGTAGGAAAACATTTTTCATTGCTAATACAAATAGAAACGTTAGAATTTTCATCACTTGCATGCTCTTGAATACTAAAGGTATTGCATAACTAATATGCACTCCGGTATATTCAAATGTAGCCACATTGAATTAGAGCATTTGGGTTATCTCATGGTATTTGCCAAACACCCCACTAAAACCATTTTGTGCATAAAATGAGTCGAGATAACCGCAACTCCAAATTGTTTTCATATAGGCACACACTAGAATCAAAAACGTTAAAATTTATTTTCAATTTTTTAACATATTAATTCTTGTCCTTAGGAATAACCATGGTAGCCGCAAGATTCTATGATCACAAAGACACCCTTAACTACATTCCCAAACACCACAAAACCAAAGGACTTACCAAGGAACAAGTAGAAATATTTAAGAGTCTAGAATCAAGGTATTTCCATGAGGGTAGAACCATTCACTCATCCTTCCTTGAAAATACCAATCTTCGTGAAGAACTAGCCGCCATTCAATTCGATTGTCTTCTTGACATCGATGAACCAATTTGTCCTAGGTTTGTGTTAGAATTCTATGCTAGTGTGACCGGCTTTAGTGATGAAGACGATGATGAATTTCGCCTTAGGTTTAGAATCAACCAAAATGACTACACCATCACCTTAAGCAACTTTGCTCAAGTGTTAGGAATTCCCAACCGAGGAACTTGTGTCTACACGGATAAGTGGTCACTCATGGCTCTTGATACAATCAATGACCGCTTCTTCCCTACATAACCCGTTTGGCCGATAAGGATGTCATCCGTGAACACCTTTTAACCCAAAAGTGATACAACCCGAGTTACCCGAAAGGGAAAAGAGGTAAACCGAGATCCATATGGAATGGAGCTAAATGAACTTAAGCCCGAATTTAAGAAATGGGAGGAACTACTTAGAGCCAACGCTATTAGCACCATAGGGAATAGGATCACATAAACGCTTGTCTTTGCCACATGCTCTACAACTTGTCCACCCGACAACCATTCAACTTAGCCTACTACATAGCTAGGAGAATGATTGATATTCCAACTCAAGGATCCGTTGTTCTTCCATACGGGATGCTTCTCACCCGCCTCTATAGAAACTTCGCCCAATTCCACCAACCCCAAAAGGGATGCACCTTCACTATGAACTCATCCTCACATCTTTGTACCTTTGAGTGATGCTCGAGTTGCTAAGACTAAAGGCAAGAGAGCTAAACCTCCAACTCCTTCATCATCATCATCAAATAGCTCCGAGGATGGTCTTCCAAGCTCTCATCTTCCACCTCATGAGTATTACGATCTCTTCCCGAGATTGAGAATGAATCACAGAATTCAAGCAAACTAAGGGAATGTTCAAGTGCCTTGGTAGGATGATGAACAAGATTTACAAGAAATTGGACAAATAAGGGTACTTTAAGGAGTGTTTGGAACAATGCATTATCGTTAATGTTTGATACTATTTAGTTGCTTTTATTATGTAGGATGATAATATAACTTGAAACAATGGTGTATGCTAACAATCTCATGCGGGGATAGCACAAGTATGCTATCAATTTTACCCATTTTCACTATATTGTGAAAATCAATAAGCCTTGCTCAAAATCTATGCTCCACTATGTTTACATATGTGTTATTTACTTTTCCTAACTAGAAATGTTTAGTATAACAGCTTTTGAGAAAATTTCGTGTTTCGAAATTTCCCGACACCTAAAACGAACTCGTCCATATTTCAAGACTCCACGGATCGACGGCACCATAATTTTGGTACCGCCCTTTATGTAGTTTGGTACCGCCATACCAGACAGTGTGACCAGACGGCACCCTTTTAGGGTACCGTCTGTATGATTTTGGTGCCGTGGATCCTCCGTAATTTTCTCAATTTCGACTCTTTCGTGATTCCAAATTATCTTCCATCACTTATAAATCAATCTTAACTAGTTTATACTGTTATTAGAACTAGTATTATTTACTAAGGTATATAAGAAATCCATTTCCACCAAAATTCAAAATTTGAAAAATCCACCCAAGGAGCCCTTTATATAAAGGAAGGAACCAAATTTTGGTACCTTCAAACCGGGTAATCAATATTAGGAAATTCCACTCACTAGAACACATTTATTGCATATCTTTTCTTCTTCACTCCATCTTCTTTGTATGGATTGACTTGGGTGATATGACTAGCATTCAACCCACTTCCAAATCATTAGGAACCTCATCTCTTCAATGGTTCAACATCAAATCAAACCATTTCTCAACAATTTCTTACCTCTATAAATTGAAAGGCTTTACCATGATCATCCTCACACCTTCTTCATTCTCACTACTATCTAGCAAATCAAAACCCAAGTTAAAATGACTAAATCATCACCAAAACCTTGCAAGAAAACCGCTAGAATTAGCGTAAGGCCTTGTTGTTTTGTTCATCTTAGCTCATCATCCGAATCTTCACCACTCACAATCTCATCTCCCATTAGAGATGATACAAATCTTACCTTAGCTACACCCACTTCATCACACATTGTGATCACCACTCCACCACCAACAAAACACCTACTTCACCTCCACCGACCCATCCAAACATCCAAAACCCCCTCACCACCTTCACCAAGGTCTCCCACTCTCACTCCCATGGAGTTATTTTCAACTCCACCAACATCACCAAATCCTTTCCTAGAGGACTTGGAAGACTTGCCTCCTAGGCCAAGTCATCCACCACCATTGCCATCTTTTGGCACAATTGAGCGAATCGCTCATGAGTCACCTCGGTCATCCATTGACCCAAACGCCCCATTAGGGCCAAGACCTCTCCTTTTCCACCCCATTCACAAGGACATTCATGGTCCTTTATACGGGATCATCCACTTCCATCATCAATGTCCCTCATATTGAGGACATTCCGAGTGCATGGGATGACAATCCCACTAGAGAGGAGATTCAAGCCGAACTCCACAACCTCCACCAATTCAAAGGCATGGTGGATTCTCACTTAAGTGAGACAATGCAAATGCAAAGTGCTTTGCTTGCATCCATCATGACCACTCCAAACATCCCCAACACCACCAACACATCCACCATTCCACCACCACAACCTCCCCAAACTTTCTACCCTCCAAGGCATGGTTGCTCAACTTGTGAGCAACGGGCCAAACCGTGAACGGACCCGGGTTATGGTCCATGACTTCCACGAAGAAATGAGGTTCATCCTCAACCACATTCTCGAGCTGCCTCAACGCTTTTCCCATCCACCATCACTTTAGGATGGTTTTAGAATAGTCTTTCTTTATTTGCTTTCTTAGGATAATTTTATTTTCTTGTACTAGAAACACATCATTGTGTTCTCTTTTCATGATCTTTATTCATGAAAAAATTTAACTAATGAATGTTGTTTATCATATTGTTGGTGTCATTACATAGTGCTTGGAAATGCTTGTGAATGATCATTATTACTAACAATTTTTTTGTAGCTTTATTTTCACAATCCATGTATCTTCCCATTAAAGCACCCAATTTAGGGGAGCTTTGAACAAGGGGAGATAATAGCTCTGCTCATTACATTCAAGATAGCCTCTTCTTTTGTTGAGACAAAAGGGGAGAAAATATAGAACTTTGAAATTATTTATATTTGACTTTTCCGAAAAGTCAACCGCATACATTTGACTTTCTAAAAGTCAAACAGAACTCTCATTGATAATACTTGACTTTTCTTAAAAAGTCAAACTAGATACTTTGACTTTCTCTCAAAAGTCAACATCATGCATCAACTAGTGAATTCTTTGACTTTCATAAAAGTCAAATTTCATACACTTGCATTATCATTTCCTTTTCAAGTTCTAAAACTAATATTTTTATAACTCTTGTACAAACTTTGTTTCTTTTATAAAATAAATTTATATTTTGTCCTCAACAAAAGGGGAGATTGTTAATACAAATATCGCCATTAAACGTTATTTATATTTTTGATCTTTGCCTAAGTTTTGTTAACGACAAAAGTAAATTTAATTTATAAAAGCTTAAAGCTTGTCAAGTTTATTAGATATTAAAACAAGCTTTCTCAAACAATATATTCATCATTCAAGCATTTACATTTATGATTAGTAACATCTTGATATGACTCTAATCATTATGTATGATAGTAGTTTGTAGAATGTGTTAGGTTCTTAAACCAAACACTACTTAAGCATTTGCATATTTCTATAAATAGTAATACAACATTTGACATCATGTATTACATCATGGAAATCATTAGAAGATTCCATTAGATATTTTGTGAAGATTTGTACTCTTCATATCTTGCACAATCTCACTTAGATAGAGTTGACTTTAGGCAAGATTTGATATCTTGGTCGCCGACCGGGCGGTACCAAATGGTACACGGGCGGAACCCTTTAAGGGTCCGCCGTCCGGGACGCCCCGTCCATTTTGGCTATAAATAGCAATGCCAAGCCAAGTAGTTTCTCATCCCTTTCTAACATACTCTCATACATATCTTCTCTAACCTTTCTAATTCAGCTTATATCATATTAGTGATCTCTTTGTAGCAAAGAAGATCAAGTCATATTCAAGCTTCAACGAGAAGTTGGAAGTCTTGTTTGTTTAGTGTTGTATGATCTAGTGTTGATCCATACTTCATTGTTGTATCAAACCATCATAATCTTGTGAGTGTGAGTGGTTAGTATTTTAGTCCTCAAAATACATTGTGTGGGAGTAGTTGTACCCTTGGAAAGAACTCGACATCTAGCTTAGTGTCGGAAATAGTGTAAGTTTAAGTGTAAAGGTTTTCTCCACGGTGAAAGGAGCTTGTTGACTAGTGAAGTTAAACTCTCGAGTGTGAGACTCGGGAGTGGAGTAGGGCAAGGAAAAGAGTCCTTGTAGGTCGAACCACTATAAACAACTTGTTGTGGTTTGATCATTTCTTTCCTTATTTACTTATTACATATTGCTTGCATATTTCATTAATATACTTAAGATCAATATCAATTGATCTTTCAATAAGTTTCAAAACAAAGAACCTTTTTAATCCGGTAAACTATTCAACCCCTTCTAGTTTTCTAAGATAAAACACTCAACAAGTTAACACTCTCACTCGGAAATTCAAAAGCCAAGTCCGAATTGTTAACATGTAAAAAACAGCTTAAATACAAAAACATTCGAGGAGACCAATAGATCAAGATCGTGATAAAATTGTCGATTTACAAAACAAAATCAAAGAGTTTCAAATGTTGTTTATAAACATGGTGAGTCAATCACGACAATTAAAAAGTTTTATTTTAAGCCAAATCCATATGGATATGGACCAATTCTTGCCGACATAAACCAAGTTTTTCACATAGAGCATTCAAACCAAATCCTCAAGTGTACAAAGGTAACATAGAATAGATGATTCAATTATGAGTGTTGTTGAATATAATCATGATGAGGAATCGATGTCGATGTCGAGAGTCGATTAAAATGGAAAATGTTGAATATAACAAACCATTCGATTACTCAAAATCATACCTTTTGTTAAACAACAAGATAATACTAACACACCTGGGTTATCACACCAATTCCCGAGTCGCCTTCCGACGATGGTCCTCAAACAATGTTGCACAAATTAATGGTCCTTACCTTCCTTTAGTGAAGTAAAATCATTACCCGATCGATGTCAAATTCTAAAATATTTTGATACATTCATGTCTCGACATCAAACTTTTGTAACATGAAATTGAAGTTAATTCAAATAAAAGTCAACATTTTCAATCACCACACGCGAAATCAAAGAGATATTTTTAGAAAAGACTTTACCCGATGTCCAAATTTAAAATGGGTGAAATATATTGGGAACGGATATTCGTATGAGATTGACTTATGAAAACAAGCAGAAAAATGTAAACATTGATTTCAAATACTAATTGAAAAAGAAAATACTACGAAATCATGTTGATCGACTCTGAAGATGTTATCTGTGCCGATACCATCAATGTTGTGTTGTTACATACCGTTGCATATGCATTTGATTATATTGTTGTTGATTCTGTTGATAATATTGAGAATATCGATAATGTGCCTCAAATCGAGTCTTTGAAATGAGCATTTGTTAAATGAACTTTCAATGCAAAACGCCGTCTTCAATGGTGTCAAAAGATCACAAAATCGAGAACTTGATTTGCAAAACAAAATCAACCAGCTATGCAAAATCTTTTGACCCAAAACTTGAACAACTGGATGATGAAAACGTGTCTTTAAAATGTCAAATTTCAAAATATGAACAAGAAATTGCCAAAGTCAAAACTGAATATGGTGTCATATTTGATTTGCTCAAAAAGACTTGTGCTAAAGCATCACAATAACTTGATAATCATTTTGCATACACTAAAGAGGTCTTAAACGTTAGTGGAAACATTCTCTCTGAAAATCAAGATTTGTTGCACAGTTTAGTTGAGTTGAAAGAGAAGTTAGGGAAATATGAACAAGATAAGTCTAGTAACACAAATGTCCTTGCACCTCGAATGTTTAAAATTGACACTAGAATGCCTAATGACAAACCACAAGATACTAATGCGATTCCTTCCACTTCCACAGGAGTAGTTGCCTCTAATCCTAACATTAGCACTTCACGCCTTAAGAGCAAAACATGAAGAATATGAAGTTGCAACGTAAGAGAAGAACAATAAAGACATCCAAGTAGAAGAACACCTTAGGAATTTGAATAAAACTCAAGTTGCACTCACTTTAGACATTGCGTTAGAAAATGTAATAGAAAAGTAATGTAACTAATGTCAATCTTTAAGTACTTTGAATGTTTTGTTTGAAGCATCTTGTATTGGTTGTCGTAAAGCATGTTTTCTCGTTGTCATGATAAATGTGTTGCTAAATCTATCTTATCTCGTAAGCGGAAACATAGAAATCGAACTACCTCTAGGCTCACTAATGCTTATAAGTCTGTGCTAGCTAAACCGCCTTCTAGTGTTTTTGCAAAGATCATTGATGTACCAATAGAACCCACTTCACCTCCTAGGAAGAGAATATCACCTAGTGCATTCACTAAGACCAAAGCACAAACTAGCTGGACTTGGCAGAGATGGTTACAAAACATACCAGGATTTAAATGGATTCCTAAAATCATTAACATGTGTGTTTCAATCAGAATCGAATGGAACCTCTAACTCTTCGGTTCCACCTCTACTTCTATTCCACCGTGTCGCCCAGATGTAATGCGTGTGATATGATCATCCTCCGATTGTTGATAGCGGATGTTCCCGACACATGACAGAAATCTCAAATCATATCAAACTTTGTCTCAAAGTTCATCCAAGACTATCGTGTTCGGAATGATCACTTCAAGATCTATCATGGGCTACGGAGATTACATCAATGGGAACATCGAAATTAGAAGGGTTTATTATGTGAAGGTCTCGTCACAATCTCTTTCGCTGGTCAATTTTGTGATGGTGATTTGGAAGTTGCTTTTAGGGCGAAAACTTGTTTCATTCGTGATCTACAAGGAAATGATCTTATGTCTGAAAACCGCACATCAAGCCTTTACACAATCTCAATGCAAGACATGATTGCTTCATCTCCCATTTGTCTACTTTTTAAGGCATCATCTACAAAATCTTGGCTATGGCACCGACGTCTTTCACACTTGAACTTTCAAACCATAACCAATCTTGCACGACACAAACTAGTTGAAGGTCTTCCAAGGTTTAGGTATTCAAAAGATCACCTATGCTCAACTTGTGAACAAGGAAAAAGCACTCGTGCTCACTTTCCCTCAAAGAAGGACCACATCTCTCAAAGATGTCCTTCATCTTCTTCACATGGATTTGTGTGGTCTGGCGCGCGCAGGCACGATTAATTGCAAACGCTACATTCTAGTAATTGTTGATGATTACTCAAGATGGAGTTGGGTTTATTTTCTTCAAGTAAAGATCAAGCTCCACAGATGATCATCACCTTTCACACAAATACAAGTTCATCCTAATATAGTAAGATAAATCAAAACAGATAAAGGAACCGAATTTGTGAATCAAACTCTTCGAGAATACTATGAGAAAGTGGGAATTGAGCATCGACATCTATTGCACGGACACCGTAATAAAATGGAGTTGTCGAAAGATTTAAACCGACGTTAGTGGAAGTCGCAAGAACGATGTTGATCAATGCAAACTTCCAGACACTTATGGGCGTAAGTCATGTCAATCGTGATGCTACACTCAGACCGCTCTATGATAACCAAACGCCACAACAAAATACCTTATGATCTTATTCATAACATAAACCGAATCTCAAACACCTTCATGTATTTGGTGCTCTTTGTTACCCAAATAATGATCGTGATGACTTTGGAAAGCTCAAGGCTAAAGCTGACATTGGAGTCTTTGTTGGATACTATGAAAACTCAAAAGGATACCGGATTTGGAATCATCATACAAGGGAGATTATGGAAACAATTCATGCTAATTTTGATGAGCTTACAAAAATGGCTTCTGAGCAAAACAACTTGGAACACGGACTTAACCGTCTTAACTTCCCCCAAACCCCATCATCAGCTGAACCAAGCTTACAGCTTACTCGTCGTCAAATGGAAACATTATTTGCTCATCTGTTTAGTGATGAAATTGATCAACGTGCTCCAGATGTATACAAATGTTTCCGCTGCTCAACCTGATCATATTCCAACTCCTGATACACCTGACACAACAACAACTGTTCCTGACGCACCTCCAATTGATTCTACGACAGCAGTAGAACAAACCGCTTCTAATGACGCTGATCCAGCTGATGATCTTCTGAATCAAGATGTACCTGCTCCAACGGATTATGATGGAAACACATTCTTTAACCCCTTTGCTATTGAAAATGCAAAATCAGATGTTGATGAATCATCAACCAGCCATCTGAATCCACCAAATCTGCACAACGTATATCAACATCAACCCTCCACACATCGTTGGACTAAAGACCATCCTCTTGTTAATATTATTGGCAACCCAAACCAACTAGTCGTTACTAGACAAAGCCTTCAGACTGACTGTGAACATTGCATTTATGCCCTCACCGTTTGTCAAACTGAACCCAAAAACATCAAAGATGCAATGACCAAATACAACCGGATTGAATCCATGCAAGAAGAGCTAAATCGCTCAAACGCTTAGAAGTATGGGAATTGGTTGAAAGACCAACAGGATCTATATCATTGGTCTCAAATAGATTTGGAAAACAAGTTAGATGTCAAGGTACGGTTATCGTAAATAAGTCACGCCCAGTGGCTAAGGGTTATAGACATGAAGAGGGAATTGACTTCAAGAATCATTCGCACCTGAGATAGACTTGAGGTCGCATCGATTTTTCCGGCATTCGCGCTCACATGAACATCACGGTCATCGATGGATGTCAAACCGCTCAATGGTAAACTAAAGGAAACAAGATATGTTAGTCACCTGTAAGGATTCATGATCCGTAGTTCTGTTGGAATCACTCCTAAACTATATTTCAAGTGTTAGTAATCAATATGTAATAAGTTGTTTAATTAGGCTTTTATGTTTAGATTAATGGCAAGGCTTATGTAGAAAGCCCATAAGCCTTGGCCCATATCCACAAGGAAGGAAGAGGACTTGTAGTGTTTCCTAGTCCCTTCCCTATAAATAGTCTTGTAAACCTTCTTAGAAGGTTGGTTGTTCACTTTACACTTTTATCCCACGATATCCTTTATCATTCATACGTGTATTTGTGTTTTGTGTTCATCCGATCTCTCCATCTATATTTCTTACATATTGATGTCAGGTTACATTATGGTGACCTAACAGCCCCTAATCACGCCTACAAACCGAATAAGGCTCTTTACTGCCTCAAACAAGCCCCCAAGGTGGCACGATGAGTTGTCCTCCTTCTCCTTTCTCATAATTTTGTCAAAGGATCGGTCGACCCAACACTATTTATTCAATATCATGGGGCACACATTTTAATTGTTCGATTTATGTGGATGATATAATTTTAGTTCTACCCACAAAAGTACTCAAACGCTTTTTCAAAACTAATGAAAACAAATTTTGAAATGTCAATGATGGGTGAACTTACATTCTTTTAGGACTACAAGTTCATCAATCACCCGTGGTATTTTCCTAAGTCATCCAAATATGCTCTTGAAATTTTGAATAAACATGGAATGCAAAGTTGTGACACCTATGCAACACCAATGGCATATACCAACAAACTAGATGTCGATTTGCATGCAAATTTTGTTGACACTACCAAATACCAAGTATTATTGGGTCTCTCATGTATCTAATGTACCAAGAGACCCGACATTGTATTTTATTTATATCTTTGTTCTGCTATCACAAGACCAATCGAACGACACCTCATCGAGGCTAAAAGAATCTCCGACACGTAAAGGGAACCATTAATTTGAGGATCCGTATCCGAAGGATTCGGTTTTGAACTAATAGCTTTTTCAGACGCTAATCACGCAGATGCTTAGATTCACAAAAAGTACTTTAGAGGTTTACAATTCCTTGGTGATAAACCGTGTCATGGAAATCAAAGAAACAAGATTGTACATCGTCCTCAATCGAAGGTAATATGTAGCCATGTCTACGTGTTGTGCTCAAGTCATTTGGATGAGAACACAACTCAAGGACTATGGTTATGTATTTGATGTAATCCTGGTACCGTGCCAATCGGTGCTATTTCGATCTCGCAACACCGCTCAACATTCAAGTCAAAGCATATCGATCTTCGATATCATTTCATCAAAGAGCATGTGAAAAGGGTACCGTTGAATTATACTTTGTAGGTATCGAACACCAATCGGCGGATCTTCTCACTAAAGCCTTAGCTCCAAAGAAGGTTTAATGATTTGATTCACCGGATTGGTATGAGGTGTTTGACCTGTAAGAACCGACGAACTTTTAACACATTCTTGAAAATAGTCAAACACCAAAACCTCTTTTGTAAATAAAATTTTCAAAACAAAATATAAAAATAAATATAAAATCTAATAAAATCCAAAAATATTCTTCTATCTAAATTTCTTTCAAACATTGCAAGTACAAATCTTCCACAACACTTTGTTCCATCAAACTTTCACTATTTTTCCCGAACAAGTGTTGAGGGGAGAATGTAAATATTTTTCGCTTCATAAAACCTTTACTTGCATGTTACCTAAATATATTGTTTTCTTCAAGAATGGTGGATATGTTCCTTATTAAATACTCTCCTGACTCAAATGTTTTAAAATTTTATCATTGCAAAAGTCGAGGGGAGTATCATCAAGTTTCTTTCCAAAATATGTTTTGTCTAACCAAAGTGGAAGTTAATGGGTCTTGGTTGAAAATAGTTGAGGTGGAGGGGCTTATCTTGTCAAATTTGGAAAGTATTTTTTAACAAAACTCTCCACCTAACAAAATTAAATCATTTACTCTTCACATTTATTACATCAACTACCAAGATCCACGCCTAAGATTCAATACACAAATCCGTGTTACAAATTCTAAATCTGTAAGTTGCAATAGCTTTTGATCATAATTTCAAACATTGGTTTTAAAAAATTCAAATCCAACGGTGAAAACTATCAAAACTTGTGATTTTGTGTTTACGCATGCGTATGAATAAGAGATTTGATACATTGTGTTTTGATGAAATGGGTAGTGTCAAAACGTTCTAAAATCAAAGGTTACACCCATTTCTATCAACAAATTAAGCCCATAAACTCGCTTGAATGGTTCTTGAATTTTAGGTTCTTAGTCGAATTGGGGGTTTACTCGTAAGATTGTTTTGCCTTGATTAGATGCTTAGGATAGGTTTATAACATGGTTAATTTCACTTTATCACCCTTTAATCACATCCAGAAACAACAAAAGTGAAGAAATTGATTTTAGGGTTTGAAGGTCAAGAACAATGAAACTGTTGAGTCGTTGGTCATTTTGTATTAAAACCTATTGCAACATTTTCATTAGTCATATAAGATAGTGAAAATAATTTTTGGATTTTCCATGGTTAGATTTGTTATGCGAAGGTTAGGGTTTAGGGTTTAAGTCTTTCGCCTAAGGTTCTTTACGCCAGAATCGCTTCTTATCTTTGACATGTTTTGTGAATCAACGAAAGTGTTAGGATTGTATCTTAATCATGTCGTTATGTGTAAATTGTTACGTGTTTTCTACGCGAAAGTTCGTATTCAAGGTTTTCATGGATTTCGATATGGAACACCTTATGCGTAAAGGTTATGCATAAGAGCAATCCACGCGTAACACTTACGCATAAGGGTCTACAGTAACCGCACAGATCCTCGAAGGATATGCGTAAAATTGATGTTTACGCCTAAGGGCTACTTCACGAGTAAACCTTACGTAACTCATTTGCCTAAGATTACGCAGAAGCACATAAGCCACGGTATGCTTTTACGCCAGAAGAAATTCTCACGCCTAAGGGCTACCCTTACGCTTAAGCTTATGCCTCACGCATAAGGACCTTTGTTTACGATAAGCTAACAAGTTTACGCCTAAGCCAACTTGTCACTTTAATTTGCAATGTTATGCGAATGTACTTGTAACAAGTTACTCATAAGTCACAATAACCAAAATGTCACCATAAACTATAAAGGCTAAAATGTTGTGTGATTAAGTGAAATTTGGACATTAAAATTCAAAATTAACATACTCACGTAACTTATCACATCAACTTTGACTATTGGACTAAATGTGACTTGACTCAGAACATTTATAAACCCGACAACTTCAATCAATAATTGGACAATAAAATCAATCTTAGAGTAACATAATGTCTTTTGATATGTTGGTTCTTTTGTCTCAATACCTTCGTGATCGCGAAATGGACGTCAACATGGAAAATCTCAATGCCTCCAATGAACTCACAATGGAAGATATCTTCCCAACGGATTATCGCAAAACAATTGGAAAGAACAACCTCGTGGTCGACTTTGAAAACTTCACCGCCGTAATCCTCCTGCAGTAGTCAGAGACATTCTCAAGGATCATCCCTACCATCTTATGTCGTTTAACTGGCCATCGTACTGTAGATCTATATCCATCGGCCTGCACACTATGGAGAAGATTGATGGTCAAGATGCGATCAAAGTGACCCTTGGCACCAAGGAAGTCACAATTACGGTAGCGGATCTTCTCACTATACTTCTTCTTCCACCATTCGCCCACCGACACGCTCCAACTCCTACTAAAGAGGCAGAATGCAATTTATGGTTGACATCGGTTATGACGAAGTCACGGCATCATCGCAAAAACCCAGTGTTGATCTCAAGAACATCCTCACCGAGGACTCTTTACATCATGATCGCCAAGTCTGTATTTGGAAGAGACAGCGATGATGAACACCCTAAGCTAATGCACCTTCAAACATTTTGGGGGATGGTCAACATGAAACACATTGACTATGCAAGCTTGATATAGGAAGACATGATGCAATATCACAAGAAGCCTACTTTCAAAGTCCCTTTCATCAAATACACAAAGTTGCTCATCCAAAATTAACTCGGGAAACACTTGGACATCCCGATGAGAATCAATGACCCCAAGACTCACTCAATGCTATATGAGCCGACCTTGAATACTGTCAGATTTAAAGACTCCTATACACGTAACCAAGGTGCGAAATTACCTGATTGCTTGATTACTGATGCAATCAAGGTTCTTCCCTCGTACCTTCGATACAAAGAAGCTGTGAGTGCAGGAAAAGTTGGGTTTATGGATGAAAAGACTTCTGCAGTGGCTACTACAAGGGATAAGAGAGCAGGAAGCACTGGAAGCACGGGGAGTACAAATAAGTACAAGTAAAGAAACCCATCCCGTAAGAGGAAAGTCCCCGGTCAGATCGTTTGTCCACAAGTTAAACCAGGACCTATTCCACAGGACGACGACTCTGAAACTGAGTCCGATGAGGTGACTTACTATTCTGAAACACCTTCACCGATGTCAGAAGACAACCTCCTAGTCCCTTATCAGACAAAGGGAAGAAACCAATAGAAGAAGAGGAAAAAGAAGATTCAGATGATGAAGCTGACCCTAAGGATGAGCAGAAACAATTTCATAAAACTCTCAAGCAGCTGAGGATGGAGCATGCTGCTGAGGAGTTTAATCTTCAACAAACCAAAGGCCATGGAGGTTCCAGCGGTGGAGTTCCAGTTACACCATTTCTTGATGCGGTTAATCAACCCGATAAGGGAACTGGTACCACCACCAAGGAATCTACAGAGCAGAATCAGCAGGATTATGAAGTGAAGTTTGATTTTGAAGACGATGAGCAAGAAAATGATGAGCGGGTAACGGATAAAGATGTGGAGGAAGCTGCAAGGGAAAAGGCTAGAAAAGAACTTACTAAGAAGAAAGAAGAAGAAAGGATCAGAATTGAAACAAATAGCTACCTTTAAGAAAATCCTGAACACAATCCTGAACAATCTTCGGAGCAACCCAATGACCCCTCCATAACTAAATCATCATCCCACTCATCACCACCACCATCAAAAGATACAACAACCAAATCATCATCCAAGTCAATCAAGAAAACGGCTGACACATGGGCGTCTCGTACCAAAGCAAAGATCCAAAAGGCCGTGCAACAAGCAAGAAAACGTAAAAAAAGTCTAGTAGATAGAAAATTGAACTTGCTAGTCGATGGTGGTAAATTTACTTGGTCAAGAGATGAACACGCTCATAGAGGAGAGAATCGATAAAGTTATTCCTCAACAGACGTTCAAGGAGAAATGGACGACAAGATTAAGAATTACACTCATCAATTCCTTCTCCAATATGTCCCTGGAATAACTAAAGACATGTTCTCCAAAAGTTTTATCCAATATTGAGAACACTGATCTGACAGACAATTACTACAACACCGGTTACAATGCAGACTCGACCAGTCCCACCTCCTCATGTAACAGAAACTGATCTTCTATCACAGTTGATAACTCAGATGTCTTCTCGATCGTCTACACTCACATCTGATGAATTGAAGTTTATTGAGGTACTCCTTGCTCATCAACTGAAGACAACATGCAAGGAAGCAGCTGGTCTAGAAAAGCGTTACAGAGATGATGATGACACGGACAAAGACCCGAATGCAAAACGTCAAAAGAAAATCAAGTAGTCTTCATCATCTATGCCACCACCATCGCCAAAGACCACCACCACATAAACTACTCGAGCTTCAAAGAACTCCATCTTCGATAAACCTCGGATACCGAGTCTCCACCACCAATGGAGAAAACCGGTGATCACTTTCAATATACCGGTGGTGAAGACGAAAAACCCCGAGCCCCAACAATGACCATCATCCCCACCATCAACTAAGCAACAACCGAATCATCCTCAAAACCGTAGAAGAAGAAATCAAGCTCACTGCCTCTTGGTTAGACGAAGATGACATCAAGAGTATGATTGGTTTAGTGTTAGTTGATGCCACCGATTATCGAAGGTCAAGAACCAAGAATAGTCGTATTATGGAGCAAGTCAAGATTATCCAGATGAGTTTAAAGTCAAGAAGATGATGAAGAGGAATTACGCCGATCAAGAATGACGCGCTTCAATTGTCGAAGATGATCCGACAAAGGTTATTGAAGTCGAATACCATCTCGACAACATTGCACTAGCCATGTATAAAAACATTTATCGGCTAAATCCCGAGTCTAACATCGACGTGTCAAGAAGGATAACACCGTATTGCAATCGATTGGACCAAACCACTACCAACCATTGGCCGACCGAGCAACCTAAAATTCCTTACCACTTCTTCTTTAACAACGACTCGAGTTTCTTCAAGATGGAAGTAGCATAAGAAAAAGTATGCTACATCACTAACCTTTAACATTCCAACAAGCAATCTTCTACCAATGTTGCCATTAGGAAGAGGCCACCAAAATGTTCGTTGAAAAAGTGGTGGACTATGACCTTGATGCTAAGTATGGATTCAGCCATTGGCCATCAAGGAGAAGATTGTATTACAAAAGTCGCCAAGTTCAAAGGTCAAACAAGGAGGTTTATAGTGATAAGAAGATCGCTATCATGAATGTCACGTTGGATACGAAATGGGATTATTCATTCTTGAAGGAAATCAAGGTCAAACGACAGATGAACAAGAATATGATTTCACCGAGGCGATTTTTCAAGATTGTCGCCAACGACATCAAGATATGTATCTTGCTAAGGTACAAGGACGGATGAGACAATTCTCCACAAATATTCACCAAGACATCACACCTCTATTGATATTCATTCAAGCAAGGTGATCCAAGAAGGTGTTGAAGATCTCCACTTAAGGTCGAATCATACCGTATAAATCAACCTTACATAACCATTGTACACTTTCCCAACATCAACCAACTATCTCAAGACACCATCTTAAAGAAACCAAAGTTTGAGTTGTTTATCAAGTGAACTTCACCATAATTGCTTCATGGCGCACGATGATATTCATAAGTTCTCATGATTACACATTGAAAATGGTTCGTGATGGGTTAGCGATCGATTAAAGGATATTAAGGCATGCATCGGGTCAAAGAAGAGGTGGAATTCGTGAGGAAAGAAGGAAGCTAAAAGGATAATCAAGAGGTCGGATGAAAGGATGTTTCATCGGGTCGATGCGGAGATTTGAGAGCTATGTATGAAGATGAGTTTCTCGATTACAACATTTCAACAAGAAGAGAGAACTCCGGTCTAGTTGTCTAATTGTTGGGTACCCGTAAACTCTTTTGATTGATATTTTTGATGATTGATTTATTATATTCATAATGGCTTATGCATACATAACAGTGTACAACCGGTACTTGTAATGAAAGGACCCTGTGGTACGCATCAGTGCCACAATCCTTATAAAAGGAGCGAAAGCTTCTTACTTTTGAGTTTTGAGTAAAACTTATCAAAACTTTCATCATTTTCAAAAGTTTTGCTCAATAGAACAAGTACTTCCCCTTATGTTTTCAAAACCTCCAAAGTTAGTATTACTTGTTGAGGGGGAGGATTTGCAAAAATATATTTGTTCATAAAATGTTCTTTGTGGAAATCTTCCCAAAAACTCGAAATGGACATATTCGATATCAATTTCATCAAAAATAACATTTATATGCCATTTTGAGGGGAGAAAATTGTGTTACAAATATGTTTGATTGCGATTGAATATTCGTGTGATTAGACTTAACCAATGAATTGACGAGATCTGAACTGTCATAAATTGAAAAGATTTGTCTTCAAAGACTTATCCGAGTAGATCATACCTATTCGAGAAACTCTTGATAGACATGAACTTTGACGGGGTTGACAACCTTTTCAAGGTTTGTCCACACCTTCAAGGTAGTTATTAGAGCTAGCTGTCACCTAAAAGCTGACAATGCATCTCTTTAACTATGAAACGTAACCGTGTCTCGCAGGGAATTGTCTATCTTGAGTCGATCAATTCAAAAGTGCGAACTCTACCCTCACTATGCGATTGCCTAAACACTTAAGCACATGTGGAGGGGGAGTATTTATGTAAATACAAAACTCTCGAAGTGTTACAAACATGTTTTCATTCATAAACACTTTGAGAGATTTTCAAGAAAATGGTTTTATGGCAACATAGGATAGTCATGGTGTTATAAGGTGACTAAGTTTAGGGATGAACGTCCTATGATCCGCCAGAGCCGGATGGATCTACCCAAGGACACCACCAATAGTTTGTATTTAGAAGTCCTTAGGTATGATTATAAAAAGGAGAAAATGAGAATCGGAGAAAGAAGGAGTTAAAGAATTAAAAAGAAAAGTAAATAAAAGGGTAAAAAGAAATAGCCCTCCAAATTATTCAACTTAGGGCAAACACCGGGTTCAATTCATATGCTACTGTCTGTCACTAGATGACACCGGTATTGAAGATTAAATTCGTCATGGACCCAATGACGCACTACACTAAAATTTCTTAGCTACTCAAGTTTCTCTCAACAGAAGCTTGTTTCATTCTCACAGGGAACCCTACGTAAACTATCGACTTTCTCTTAGAGATTGTTGGTATTGAAGAAGGAGACCCTCTCCCTAGTCTCCACTCAGGAAAACCAAAGTGCACTTATTGAGTCTAGAGCCACAAGATTCATCAAAATATCTCTTAGGAACACTTGAACTTTCATCACTTGTCGTTCAACATTAAGGACACAAGTGTTATACATTCTAGAGTCCTTCGATATCCTATCAATCACGAGAACATTTATGAGGATTCACACTTGTAATCCTTAATGATTGAATGGAAACTCTTGCCAAGGGTCAACATCATGAGGGGATTCACACTTGTAATCCTTAATGATTGACAAGCAGTCACTTCGGTAACTACTTGTGGTTACGCTTAGTGTTATCTCAAACACCTACAATCATGAGGTGATGTTTCAAGCAGTACCTCGCTGACTCACTCGAATCAGATGTACTTCTGCACATCGTGTTATCCTACTGAGGACTCAGCTCAGAACAACCCTTGCTAGAATTAGAGGTGTTTTCACACTATGTTGTTAACACCCTCAAAGTTCGAACTTATAAGTGTTGGAAATCCCGCTAAGGAGATTCCTTTCAAGAATCGAGTCTTGAAGATGTGGTAATTACTTGAACTTGTTCAATGTAATGCCAATTGTCCCTCCACGGATTCGTATTTACCGATTCGCCCGACCAAGGTGAATGGAATCAAGATAAAGAGTAAGAAGCACATAACCACAACACGGGTATTTATAGTGGTTCGCCACAAGGACACCTTCCTGCCCTACTCCACCCCCGAGTCACCTACTCGAGAGTTTGTAATCACTACACGACACCAACTCCTTATGGCGGAGAAGCCTTCACAATGTCGCCTACTCTTTTTTCGGTTAGGCTAACCACCGGTTCTTTCACACCAAGGTGAACCACACCTACCACAACGTCGCTTACCCTTTATCCCAGACTAGGCTAAGTACCGAGTTCCATTACAATGGAGGAACTACTACCCAACACAACACAACACCTAATCCCAAAGGAGACCCACCTTATTACAACACCATCAAGGATATCACCATCCTTGAAACAAACTATTACTATATGTATAACGATGCACCTCATCGATTATACGACCTTGGCATTCTTCACTAATGCCACTTGATTTGATTTCTAGGCATCCTTCACCAATGCCCTTGACACAACGCTTGGCACCTTTCACTAATGCCTTCGCCTTGACACCTTTAGCATTCTTCACTAATGTAACATATTGATTTCACAAACACATCAAAGCATGCTTAAGGGGCGATAACTATAGGTTTTAGAGAGAAAGGTTAGAGGTTTTGGGAACTTTAGTGAGAGAAAGTAAAAGTATTATTATGAGCCCAACCTCTACCTGGGAGGTAGAGGGTATTTATAGTATTTACATAAACGCCACCTATGGGCTGTGGATCAGGCATACAGTGGGTAATAACCCGTCCGTCCTCCACGATGTTACTTAACTAAACTACTTACTAACATAACTTAACTACAACTACGAGCTTTCTAACGAATACATACACTTGAGGTGACCGATACTTTAACAGCTGGATTTTCCAAATCCTAACAATATCCCCCTAAGGGAGGTCACCTCAAATTACATTGAATACAAACAGATATTACATTTAGATTGTTCTTGGATTCTTGTTATAGTTCTTTGATCTGTAACTCGTAGTCTTTGACTCTTCATGTTTTGCATGTTTGGTTCATTCGAGTGGAGGTCTTTAACTGATCCACGTGATAATGAATTTTGAGCCAGCTTTGAGATCATCTGCCACCATAAATCTCTGGCTCTTCCTTAGCAGTGTTGCCATCATGTGTTGTTGTGACATTGGATCGACATGCTCACATTCTGGATCATGATTTCTTCTCATCAGAGTAGCGGAAGCTTTAGTTGATTCATGATATTTGCAGCAGTGTAGCAGAAGCATGGAGTGATAATATCAGAGTCGTTGATGCATTTATCATGATTTCTTTAGAAATGAATGTGTTGTGTGAGCATGCGGCTATGGATTGACCTCTCCATTCTGATCATATTAGGTTCCCATATTTGTAACACAAGCATCAATAGAAGAAATAAGATAAATGAGAGATCGGTTGAACAAGAACAAATACACACGTATGGATAATAAGAAAGGTTACGCAGATAGTATGAAAGTAATGAACAACCAACCATCTAAGGATGGTTTACATGAGGTATTTATAGGAGGGAACTAGGGCAACACACCAAGTTCTCATCCTTTCCTTATTGGGCTTGGCATAGGCTCATGGGCTTTCTACATGAGCCTAGCCTAGATTACTAACATAAAAGCCATAATTAAGCTAACTATTACATATTAATTACTAACACTTGAATTCTAGTTTAGAGTGATTCCAACAATCTCCCCAAGTGTTAGTGATTGATGATATAAACATTGTAGGTGCCGATGTAATAGTAGCTTTGACGCCTTCTAACATTCTTCTTCTTGTGAGAAAGTGCCTTGATTCGAACAATCTCCCAAAGGTAGAGAAATTGTTTCCTTTGAAGTATTCTCGCTTGACGCCTTCATTTTCTTTGTTCTATGATCTTTGTTCTTGTGATGGAAGTGATAGTATGTTGTTGTTGTTCCGCATCAGTCCGCTTGCTGTTCCTAGTGTCTCCACGCCTTTCTCCAACATGCTCACACGCTCTTTAACATTGGATTTCAAGATCGATGTAGTTCTCTTTAGTCTTTAAACTTTGTAGATTCTTTTGACTTGATGAAGAATCATTCGACTTTGTGTTGCCTTTTGAGAGAACTTCAATTAGTGTTGTTGTAGGTATGAGCATGTGGAGAATCGCACGATCTTTTCCACCGCAAGCATCCATAAGAAGAAAACATAAAAACATGGGTTAGAAATAATCCAACGCTACAAGTTTGAACTTCGAGAGTGTTAACAACATAGTGTGAAACACAACTCTAATTCTCACAAAGGTCGTTCTCGAACCGAGTCCCACAAGTGAGATAACGCGATGTACCAAGTACATCTACAATTCGATGAGTCACGAGGTACAATCAAGCATCACCCCACAATCAGACCGCTTGAGACACACTAAGCGTAATCCATGTGGAGTTACCGTGACTGCCGTCGGTCGTTTGATGTTGACCGGCAGAGTTTCCATTCAATCACCGAGGATCACATGTGAACCTCTCATAAATGTTCTCGATGATTGCTAAGATCCGTAGGACTCGATAATATATCACTTGGCCCTTATTTGTTGAACGACAAGTGATGAAATGTCAAGTGTACCTAAGAGATCTTTGATGAATCTCGTGGCTCTAGACTCAATAGTGTGCTTTGGTTTTCCGAGCGGAGATTAGGGAGAGGTCTCCTTGCTTCAATACCAAAGAATCTCTAAGAGAAAGTCGATAGTTTACGAGGGTTCCCCGTGAGAATGAAACAAGCTTCGCTGAGAGAAACTTGAGTGGCTAAGAAGTTTTAGTGCAAGGCGTCATTGGGTCCATGACGACTTTAATCTTCAATACCGTGTCATCTAGTGACACCAAGAGTATATGAATTGAACCCGTGTCCATTTCTAAGTTGAATAATTTGGAGGGCTATTTCTTTTCACCCTTTTCTTTACTTTTCTTTTAATTCTTCAACTCCTTCTTTCTCCGATTCTCATTTTCTCCTTTTTATAATCATACCTAAGGACTTCTAATTCTAACTATTGGTGGTGTCCTTGGGTAGATCCTCCGGCTCAAGCGGATCATAGGACGGTTATTCCTAACCTTAGTCACCTTATAACTCCATGACTAACCTATGTTACCATAAAACCAATTTTTTTGAAAACTCTCATAGTGGTTGTGAATAAAAGCTTTTAGTACCATTGATGAGAGTTTAGATGTTGCGTAAATACCCCTCCACATGTGCTTAAGTATTTTGACGTAAATTTGCAAGGTGAGAGAAGAGCGCGACTTTTGAATTGATCAACTCAAGATAGACAATCCCCATGAGACACGGTTACGTTGCATAGTTAAAGAGTTACATTGTCGCCTTTTAGGTGACAACTAGCTCTAATAACTACCTTGAAGGTGTGGACAAACCTCAAAGGTTGTTAAACCCACAAAGTTCATGTCTACCAAGAGTTTCTCGAATGGTACATTCTACTCGGACAAGTCCTTTCGAGACACGCTACATCACTAGCGAGCTAGCTTGAAATTATTACCCGTCCCGGACAAGTCTTTTCGAGTTACTAACATTTAAGATCTCGTCAATTCATTGGTTAGTTTGTAGCACGACAATTCATTTGCAATTCACAACATATTTCTTATCACATAATTTTTCTCCCCCTAAAAAATGGCATATAAATGTTATTTTTGATGAAATTTTGATATCGAATATGTCCATTTCGAGTTTTGTGGGAAGATTACCACGAAGAACAATTTTGGGAACAAAGTTTGTTATCAAATACTCCCCCTCAACAAGTGATATTAACTTTTGAGGTTTTGAAAATCATAAGGGGAAGTACTTGTTCTTTTGAGCAAAACTTTGAAAATGAAAGTTTTGATTAGTTTTACTCAAAATAAGAAGCTTTCCTCCTTTTATAGGATTGTGGCAATCAAGCGCACTACGTGGTCCTTTCAATACAAGTACGGGTTGTACATCGTTATGTGTGCACAAGCCATCTAGGAAAAGATGTAATAAGTATGAAACAAATTAACCTCTCCCCAATTGACGATGTTACTAGATCGCCCCCAAACCGACAATCGCTTTCAGCAGATTCAAAACTTTGATGTAGAGAACATTTCCTCTAACTCTTGAAATTTTCAAGACGTAGCGGAATTTGTAGATGAGCAAGAAACCACACCAAGAAAATCTCTTTGTTACATAATCACAACAGACAATGCGGAAAATCCGCTCGAGGAACATGCAAGATCTTCTCACGTATGTTGATGCTTCACACTAGAAAGTCCACGAGAGATGAAGTAAAACTACTTCCCCGTTGTTGAGGTCTATCGAACAATAATCAACTATGAATATGCAATTACTCGATTAAATGACCGAAAGTGAGGCATCATAAACATCATAATAAGGTAACTTCACACACGATAACCCCGCGATGGAGACGATAACACCAAAGTGAGGCGATGAGCCACATATCGCCTTATTTCTTCCCCGATTGAAGACATTGAAGAAAAGATAGGGTTTTCGCCAAAGAGCAAAAGCACATTAAGGAAGAAATGCACACACATCAAGGAAACAAGCACCACCTATACTCTCTCCCTCGATGTTTTCAATGAATCGTAATCATATACCACGATGTTGATGATGAATCAAGGCAAATAAACCATGTATAAGGAGACAACGAAACCATGTATGTCCAATGAGTCTAACCAAGGTGAAGTACCATAAATGTTTCGTGAGAATCAACAATGGATAGGATTTCTTGGTTCATTATGTTGAACATCTACTGTGTGAGCCATTGTTCTTCCCAATAGTTTTGACATAACCGGCTGGAAATATGTCAGCCATTGTGAGCTCATTGGGGGCATTGATGCTTTCTTGATTGACAACCATTTTGTGATCTGAAAGTTATTAGACAAAAGAACAAACATATGGAAACATTTTGTGTTAGACTTAGTTTGATTTATTGTCCAATTCCTTGATTGACGTTATCATGTTTATGATTGTTATAAATCCTTAGTTACTTTAGTCCAATTGTTTGAAGTTGATGTGATAAGCTATGTGCACATGTTAATATTGAAGATTTAAAGACCAATTTTCACTTAAACACACAACATATTAACATTTGTAAGCTTTTGTGTAACAATAGACATATTCATAACAATTAACACGTATGCTTAGGCGTAATAAAGGCAAAGACAAAGAGAACGGTAGGTTATGCGTAATCATGAGGCCTTATGCGAAAGAAGGTGCTTAAGCGTGCAAGCGTGAGCTAAAGCGTAAGACCAAATCTTAGGCGTAAGAATTTCTACGCGTAAAATAAGTTCGAAAGCTTTAAGCTTACGCGTAGGGTTGTCGAATGTTATCGGTAAGGTATACCCCAAGAGTAAAGCTTATGCGTAATAAACCTTGTTTACGATATCTTCCAATATACGCAGAATCCATCAGAGACTTCTTATGCGAAATGGCTTATGCGTGAGATTTCTCTTAGGCGTAATCCTTTACGCATAAAAGTATTCCTTATGCAAAGCAATTTTAGAACACCTTTGTCCGAAATTTACGAGTAAGCGATCGAAAATCATGAACATGAAAACTTGATTACCGGTAATTTCAAGCACTATCGTGATCACAAACAAGCACTTAGACCAAATCGATTAAACTTAGAATAGCATAGGCGATAGTGTTTTTAAGCTCTAAACCCTATTTCTACGCCAATGATTCAACCAAAATAATCAATCAAGAATCGTGATCTCATACTATCTTAGATGACATATGAGTGAAATAGAACAAGTTTTAACACAAATCAGCCACCGAATCAAACAATTCAAGTGGTACGAACCCAAGAACCCTAAATCATGAATTCTAACAACTTTGTTGTTTCTGGGCAAATTAAAGGCTCCTAATGTGTATATAAGCATATTCTAACACATTTATAAACATCTAAGCATAACAGAACACAAAGATATGAAAAAACCCCCAATTATGAAGTAGGTTCAATACATGTTTTAGAATAGTTTTAACACAACCCATTACAATACAAGCACACTTTGGCGAAATCCCCAATTCATACACATACACGTAACTTTCAAAATAAAATTTTGCAAGATTAATCGTTGGATTGAATTTTTTTTCAAAGACCATAGTTTAAAATCATGATTAAAGCAAAATTGAGTTTGATGAACGGATTTGCAGAATTAAATAGGATCGTTGGATCTTGATAGGAATGAGGTTGGAGAGGAGTTTTGATTAAAATTACTTTTCAACGATAACACATTCAGCCCCTCAACCTCAAACATTTTCAACCAAGACCCATTAACTCCCTTTTTGGTTAGACAAAACATTTATTAGGCAAGAAACATAACGATACTCCCCCTCGACTTTTGAAATGATGAAATTTTTTAAACATATGAGTCCGAGGAGAGTATATGACAAGATACATATCCACCGTTTGTAGAAGAAACAACTTATATTTTGGTAACATGCAAGTACAAGGTTTTATGAAACTGAAAAATATTTACTTTCTCCCCCTCAACACTTGACCAAAAAAATATTGAATTTTGAAAGAGTAAAGTGTTGACGGAAGTTTTGTACTTGCCATGTTAAAAGAAATATAGATAGAAGAATATTTTTGATGTTTTATCAGATTTTATATTTTTGTATTTTGTTTTTGAAAATATTTACGAAAGAGGTTTTGGTGTTTGACTGGTTTTTAAGAATGTTTTAAAAGTTCATCCAGTTCCTCTGGAGTCAAACACCGCATACCAATCCGGTGGACCAACTCATTAAACCTAGCAGGAGCTAAGGCTTTGGTGGTGGTATTCAGTACCCACAAAGTATAATTCAACGGTACCCTTTTCCACGTGCTCCTTGATGAAATAATATCGAAGGTCGATGTGCTTTGATTTTTAATGTTGAACAGAGTTGCACGAGATCACAATGGCACTTCGATTGTCGCAAAGACATCGAGATTCCTCAAACACGTAACCATAGTATTTGAGTTGTGTTCTCATCCAAATGACTTGAGCACAACACACCGACATGGCTACATATTCGCCTTGGTTGAGGACAATGACGCATAATCCGCTTCTTTGATTTCCATGACACCGCTTATCACCAAGAAATTGTAATGCCCTCAAGTACTTTTCCGAGAGTCTAAGCATCCCGTGTGATCAACGCCTAAAAAGCTATTAGTTCAAAACCGTAATCCTTCTGGATACCGATCCCAAGTTAATGGTTCACTTGATGTATCCATGATTCTTTTAGCCTCTGAGAGGCGGGTTTCAGCTGGTCTTGACCGATAACGGAGCAAAGATAGACTAAACACAATGTCATGCCGATCGGTCGTTAGATACATGAGAGACCCAATAATACTTCAGATTTGGTAGGGCCCACCAATTTCCCATGTAAATCGCCTAGTTTCTTGGTATGTGCCATTGGTGTGGCATAGGTGTCAGCTTTGCATTCCATGTTTGTTTAAAATTTCAAGGGCATATTTGGACCGACTTAGAAAAATACCACGTGGTGATTGATGAACCTCAAGTCCTAGAAAGAACGAAGTTCACCCATCATGGACATTTCAAAATGTTGTTTCATCGCTTTGCAAAAGCGTTGAGTATTTTAGATGTGTCGACCAAATGATGTCATCCACATAAATTTGTACGATTAAAATGTGTGCCCGTGATATTGTATGAAAAGTGTAGGGTCGACCAACCTTTGACGAACTTATTGTCGAGAAGAAAGGATGATAACTTATCGTACACACACCGAGGAGCTTGTTTGAGTCCGTAGAGAGCCTTGTTCGCTTTGTAAATGTGGTTCGGGAACTCGATCAACGAATCCTTCCGTTGGTCGACATAGACTGCTTTTCGCCACCATTCGTAAAAGCGCTTTGACGTCCATCTAAAAGACCGTGATGTTCATATGAGCCGCAAACGCGAGAAAGATCTCGAATACCTCAAGACGAGCAACCGAGCAAATGATTCTTCAAAGTCAATACCTCTTCCCGTTTATAACCCTTAGCCACCGACGTGACTTATTTCGATTACGGTTCCTTCAACATCCAATTTGTTTTTCCAAATCCATTTGAGACCAATGATGTAGACCCTGTTGGTATTTCAACCAATTCCCATACTTCAAGACGCTTAAACCGATTGAGTTCTTCTTGCATGGATTCAATCCATTGTCTTTGGTCATTGCGCCTTTAATGTTTTTAGGTTCGATTAGCGACAGTGAGTGCATAAATGCAATGTTCACCGTCTGTGTGAAGTTACGACTGGTTGATTCGGGTTACCAATAATGTTCTCAAGAGGATGGTCTTTCGTCCAACGATGTGTGGAAGGTTGATATTGATATACATTATGCATATTGGGAGGATTCAAATGGCTTGTAGATGATTCCGCAATATGAGGTGTAGCGCTTATTGGCAAACGGGTCAAGAACGACGGATCATAACTGCAGTGGGGTACTTCATTGTTCGTAACATCATCACCGGTTCGGCCAGGATGCGGTTTGTTCAACTGTTGTTGTAGAATCAATCGGTGGTGCTTCCTCAACAATGGTTGTTGTAGCAGTGTATCGTATTAAATTTTGAGCAGTTGAGCAATGAAACATTGATACACCGTGCACGCTCATCAATATCATCACTAAATAGAGGAGCAAACAACTTTTCCATTTGTTGACGAGTAAGCTAGGGGCTTGGTTCACCGATGATGGGGTTTGAGGAAGTTTAAACTGTTATGATCGGGTTCCAAGTCGTTATGCTCAAGCCATTTGGTTGATCATCAATCGTGTCATTGTTGTTGGAAACAGCTTGATCTTCGCTATCGAAGATTCGATTGAGGTGCCGCCACAAGAATTGTTGTTGTTGTAGATTCAGGGTGTATCTAGAATTAGAATATGATCAGGTTGTGCAGCGGAAACATTAGATACATCTGAAGCACGGCTTTCTAAAGAATCTTCAAACATTGGAGCAAACAAACTTTCCAATTCTTGACGATTAAGTACAATGATGGTGCAGCTGATGGATCATTATATTTTAGACTGTGAGAAACGGGTCCTAAGCTGTGTTACTTAGAAGCCATTGATGTTGTACCTGCATAGAAAGAAGAAGGGGGCAAGATAGAAGAAAACATGGATCCCCAAGTGTAACTGGGTTCCAGATGTTAGAAGCATAAAGATGTAGTGTCAATTATCTTCTTGACACCTGAACACACTATTTTGATGATTTCCTTTCTTGCCTCAGGGATGGATGTTGTAGGATTGACACATGTTTTGATGCAACTACTTAGTATCTTGCCTGTAGGAATCCACCTAAGACCAACATCTTTGAAAACTCTACCCATTGGTTTCCATATAAGGTTAGATCTAGGGGATGTTGAAACTTCTTTTGGGAAGAGTCTGCGTCCTATATTGATCCACCTATTAGGTTTCTGATAGTTTTGCTTTTGGATCAACGAGTTTATTTCTAACTGTTTGTTGAATTAACTTAGGTTTTGGTTTGCTACTACATACAGTGTTCAGTAGTACACTAGAAGGTGATACGTTAGGTCGTGAACCTAAGATTCCATCCTTTTGGAGTAGTGCCCTCTTCCTAGCCTTTTCTAGATCATAGTTCTTGTACGCGTCATGTGAATCATATGAATTTTTAATTTTAATGCTCAGTTTAGACACAGTGTTCGAACTAATCCTAGACGGGCCAGGAGCAACAGATTTAATAGAAACAGTTTAATGTAAATGTACATTTTTCTTAGGCCAGAATGTGGAGGATCGGTTTTGATGAATGATTATTCTCAACAACTTGGGAGGCAACCGTGGTTTTGAAGATTTAGAACGCTCGATTTAAATGCGCTTGGTTGTCTAACTACCGATTGTTTTCTCGAAGGTTGTAGAGACGATTTCCCAAGATTGTTGGTTTTGCAAAATTAGTATCCACACTCTTGTCACTTCTCGCTTGTTTTGTAAAGCAACATGTGCAAGCCCTTTGCTTGAATTTGAGCCTTTAAATGATCATTTTCTTTTACTAATGTATCCACACAATTACTTTGTTCATTCAAAGATTTAATATTTGGCTCTGAGTTTAAAACATTGTTTTGCAGTTTACGTTCAAGAGAGATGCAATGAACCTCAAGTTTTGAAAAATCTTTTGAAACCGAGCAATGGTCTTTTGAGAAGAATGTTTTAGATTCAAGAGTTTGATTTGACGTTCATTGAATTGTTAACAAGTAAGGGCTCGATATGAGATAGTTGTCGGACATTGTGTGTTAGGAATTAGAAATTCGTGTATTAAAGAGTCGGTCACCTCAAGTATATGTAATCGCTAGAAAGCTCGAGTCGTAGTTATGTTTAAGTTAATTAGTATCTAGTTAAGTAACACCGTGGAGGACGGATGGGTCTTTACCCACCGTATGCCCCGATCCACACCCGTTGTGTGCTTATGTAAGACTATAAATAGTCTCTACCTCCCAAGGTAGAGAGTTGGAGCTCATAATAAGAATTTTCTTTCTCTCACTAAAGTTCCCTAAACCTCTAACTTTCTCTCTCTAGAATTCCACTTATACGCCACCTTGTTGTTATGGTTTGATGTGTATGTGAAAACTAATATCTAACAATTGGTATCAGAGCCATGGTTAGATCATATCTTGCACATCTTTGGATTTCTAGTGGTTTTTAGGTGGTTTTTGAGTTTGAAAAAGTTTAGTGGTTTGTGCATCATTTGGTTGATTTCTTGTGTTAAAGCTCGGATTTTGTTTGTACTTTTATGTTTAGAATCATCATAAGTGTTTAGGTTTTCATTTAGTAAGCTTGAATCATCTTGGTTGGGTTGTTTTTGGATTGAAAAGTGATGTTTATGTTGTTTTTCTTGCTAGCGACTTGACATACGGATTTGTTAGGAATTAGAAAATTCCATAGTGAAGTGTCGGTCACCCCAAATACTATCTAGCATAAGTTAGCTCGCAGACTTGTCGTTATTTACGTTATTATGTAGTTAATTAGTTAGTCTGTAGCGTAAAATAGTTTAGTGCAACACCGTGGAGGAAGGACGGGTCTTTACCCACTGTATCCCTGATCCACAGGCCGATAGGAGGTCGTATTTCATGTAACTATAAATACCCCTTCCATCCATGGAAGGGGTGGTGCTTCTTCTCATTAATCTAATATTCCCTACTTTGTGTAAACCTCTAGCAAGAAAACACCCAACTCTCTAACTTTCTCTCTCTAATGGCTAACATGTATTTTGATCTCCCAAGACCACCCGAATCATCAATACAATAATATTTGGATCCTAACAATTGGTATCAAGAGCCGTGGTTTTTGTGTTGTATTGATTTGTGTGGTTTTTGAAACATGGTTAAAACTGTTTTTGTATCTATAAGTGGTCGGAATATGTATTAAACAGTTTATATACATGTTTTTACATGGTTTTATGGTTTGGAAAATGTTGTTAACAGCTTTATACATGGTCAGAAATGATGTTAACTGATTTTTGGGTAATATGTTATCTGGTTGTGTTATGTCCAAACAGTCCTTATCGTGAAATATTATTTGGTCTGATTTTGCTGGTCATAACTGTGGTCAAACATGAATATACATAACAGTTTTCTGGGTTTGTATGAATATGGTCGGAATAATGGTCGGAAAATACGTCAGTGCAAAATGTAAAAAAATCTATCTAGCGACTTGTTTCAGTGGCGACTTGTCTTTACAAGTTATCTAGATACATTGTATATGGGTAGAGAGTTATGCTAGCGAGTTGGCTATTGAGTCACTTGTCGTCATGGGCGACTTGGTCTAGCGACTTAGTCGTGGCGACTTGGTCTAGCGACTTAGTCGTGGCGACTTGGTCTAGCGACTTTGTCGTGGCGACTAGGTGCATTATATGAAAGGATGAAGGAGAAGTAAGACCTCACCACATATACCAAAAGACCACGACCACTAGACCTCAATACCAAATACCATTTACAACTCGACCTCGCCCATTATACCATCATCGGTCCAATCAAGACTCAACCAAAAGAAAATTAGAACAGATCCAAACCACCTTAACCTACATCTAGACTCACTTCAATGGACCTCACCATCACTCCCCATCTCTCATTCATACAAGACTCAAAACGAAAAATAAAACTACTCAAGAATCTCAGATTGACTCTCGGGTTATATTCGACCACAAGTGGTCACACCCAAGAAAGAGTATCATCATAGATCTGTTAACGAATAATTATAAATTGATCTCAGCTTTGATTTTTTTTTTGTGTTAGGTTCATCAAACACATAGACCTTTAAGATCTATACACAAAAGATCGTGTGCCTCATGGATCTAAAACGTTTTTGATTATAATATCCGAATAAATTGAAGAAAGATCAAAAAAACTATATTAGTTTTAACCTTCTTCCTGTTCGGTTAAATAGTGCATACAAAAGAAGTTAGAACACCTACCCGAGACCAAACTCGATCTTGAAGTCAGTAAGACTGTGGTCTTGATTCACTTGTGCATATAAAGAAGAAAGGTCTAATTAACTTTTATAGTTGAATGGGTTTAATTGGTGTTTATATGATTCATTTTAGATGATGAGAGGGGTCTTGTTCGGTTTGAGATTGATGTGGAGGGGGAAAGGAGATGCGTATTTCTTTCTCATATTGTGGGGTGAGATGAAAAGTTATGTGAGAGTACTGATTTATTGGTGTGTTATCTGTGTTTGTGATAAAAGGGGGCGTGTGGTTGTGTGGAGTATTTTAGGGTTACAGATTATGTGAGATGTGGTGTTAAATACCCCAAATACTTAGGGTTTGTGTGAGTATATGAATGGTTGTAAGTAAAAAAACGTGGATCAGTTGTGTTTGTGCCGTGTTCTACATCTTGGGCCGAACAACATGAAAATTGGAATGGACTATTGTTACTTTATTTGGTCTTGGGCTTTCTTATCCGAACTTGGGCTGAGATATATTACGGGATGAAAGTTCATGCTTGTGTGATGCTCGGATATTTGAACTAACATCCACTGGCCATTGCTAAACGTTTGAGCTATATAGTTTAATGTAGTAATTGGGTGAATTAATCAATTAGCTACTCAAATTTTGCCATACGGATTTTTTTTGGAACATAAAATTGTGGATACTAATTTTTGTAGTAAGCTAAAATTGGTCATGAGTTGGTATTTTTGGTCATGATAATATTTCACGGAGAATACAAATTCACGGCTTGGGCTTAATTTTTTTTGAGAAAAGAAATTTATCATAACGGGGGTTTAAGTGATTGATATACAAGTTAGTTTGAACATTGGGCCATGAAGCTTGGATTTGAATTACTACGATGGGATTCTCAATATGAGATCGGATTTATGTGATGAGATTGGATGATGAGATTTATTGTTATGATTTGGAGTGATGATGAGATTTGTTGTGTTATGTGGTTTGATATTTTGGTGTACACATTTTCACGAGAATATTATGTCACGGCTTAAAGTGCTTATTGGAAAATATTGACTACGGGGTTGTTGTACGGTATTTCTTATTTGGATTTGAAGTAAGGTTTTTCGGGCGCGTTTACTTATTTCGTCTTCTTTCTTTCTGCCCTTCCGCGAAGATGACTTGTTTGGGCATTTATAGAGTGTGATAAATACTTGGCTATTTAGGTACGGTTGTGATTCTTTCTCGGTTTACCCACAACGTAACTATCACTTTGGTGTCTCACGCAGTTGAGGATACGTCAAGAGGTTTTGTACAATGGGTACACCGTTTCTTTTTCACGAGGATGAGTACAAGTTTAAGTAACAAATCTGGGAATTCTACTTCATGGTCAAGTTTGGTATATCGGGTTTACTTCTCCATGTGGTCACTACAATAGCCAACTGAATGCGTGAATGATATGTTTACCAAAGTGTTGATTGGATAGTTGTAGATGTTGGTAAATGATTCGTTGATGAACCGCTGCATGTTCCCCTAAAACAGATGTTCACCGAAACCAAAAATTGTCATAACACATTCAAGCTAACGTTGTTTGCGGTTCTGTCTTGATTTTGTAAAATCCCGCGAAAGAATCTATTTCTCGGTTTAAATCATAGACTTGTAAAATCCCGTAACAATGGAAACATCCTGGTAAGTGTTGAGTGCATTTCCGGATCTATCCTGCGGTTTATTCTTGGTTTTGTAAAATCCCGCGAAAGAAACTATTTCTCGGTTTAAACCATAGAGTTGTAAAATCCCGTAATGATGGAACCATCTTGGAGAAGAGAAAGTGTAATTATGGATCTTCTTGATGCTGGTGTTACGGGTTCTGTTTCAAAGAAAGGATAAAAGGGTGTACTTCATAAATTGGATGTGTGTTTGGATATTCGTCATGGCAGTTTGGTTATTACATGGTTTTACGGGTTATGTATCACGACCATGGTCGGATGAAACCATTATCATAAGTTCACTTAAAACGCCAAAGGAGGCTAGAATTGAGCTTTGAACCGTAAGATGTGACAATGGGGTTAATTCGCTATTATTTATTTGAGGTTGAAGTGAATTATCACGGCGAGTGTACTTAGTATCCGAAGGTATCGGGATGGTTGGATGAAGATTCTTCAAGATCCTTGTTCGAGCTTATTCTCAAAAACGAAGACTTGGAAATCTAGTTATTGTTGGGTGACTTTTACCTTTCTTTTACCACTGGGGAATTGGGCTCATACCACCACAAAATAACTATCACTTTAAGGAGTTACGTTGTAGTGCTCAAAGGTCACATTCAATTGTGGATTTTCAAGAGGTGATGTACGCTCATTACTTGATGGTTGGTTGGTTGAAGAGTATAGAGTACTTAGAGATTCAATGGAGCATGATTTCTCGACCGCTCTTTGTTACACATGTGCAAGTTTAAGTCACGAGTTCGGGTTAGTTTACTTCAGGTCAAATTCATCATATTGGGCTATCTCCATCACCGTCACGACTAAAAGCCTACCAATGATAATGGTGATGATTACATGTTTTGCTAAGAGAGTCGAAAAGAGAGAGATTATGACGCCTGCTCACATCGGCTCAGCCTCGTACTCTAAAGAAAAGAAATGTGTACGCTTCAAGATTATCTTCCAAAGAAGAGAAATCTTCTAATGACGTTTGAATACTTCACCAGCCTCGTTCTTAAAGAAAAGAAAAGTGTACATGTCAAGGCGCTTTATCTTCTCAAGAAGAGAAATCTTCTATTATGACCATTCTCATCAACATGCTTCATACTTTTTCCATGCGCTACCATTAAGTGAACCGCCATCGTTGATTGTTTTCTCGATTCCACTTTCTCAACTATAATGACGATGGCGACATCCTCGTACGATTTTATGAGGAGAAGTGTGAATAGACTACATTTGGATAATGTTCACTTATTTAGTCAAGAATGGCATCTCCGTATGCAATTCTTGAGGGGAGAAGAAGTGTGAATTTTTGCATTGTTGATTGACATTTGAGAATATAAATGGTCATACGGCTCTAAACTCATGTAAGAACCGAGCTTCTTCTTATCGGGTCATCTTCACATGGAGTTTTTCTCTAAGAGCCGTTGGTTGACATCTTCACCGGATTGATGAGTTTATCGACAATGTGCTTCCGGTTAATGCTTCACGATACAAAGAACATGATGATTCCAACAATCTATCTCGTTTTGTTTGATGTGATTGGTAGTTTGGTGTTACCATTTTGTGTGTTCGCTATGGCCCGATTGTCGATTTCCTTGATGAACATCTTTCGTTTTGTTTGATTGGGAGGATTTTAGTTAAGGGATTTGCAAGATGTAAGTTAATTGGGATGCTTTTTGGTGGAATGCTTTTTGGTGTGAGTTGAAGATGTTAACTATCTATTCCCCAACTGCACAATCTTGAAGAAGGTCGAGTCTACAGTCTGTTCTACATTTTCTGCTACATGTTAGAAGACTAAAGACGAGTTGCATGTAACGATCTAAAGACTTCTTCTTAATCCGGGCATTTATCAAACAGATTGTCAGTTTAGGGGAGAGCACTAATTGGGGGAGTTTGAAATGTCAGATTTAATCCCCAATTAGATTTGCTCACAATGTACTTCAGCAAGTTGATTCCCACAAGAGTTCAAGTGTTCTTCTCAACAAATTTCTAGTATACGGGCTTACAATGAGTTGTTGATTCTGAAGTGTCAAAACCAGCAAGGAGAAAGGAGACTCACATATAAACACAAAGCGAGTAAACTTGATGAACTTAATTCTTCTAAGTGATTGAAGATATCCCGGGAAGACAAATGTTATTACCGCAGAGAAACTCAAGGTTTGACTCATGACGAGTAAACTTGATGAACCTAACTCTTCTAAGTGATTGAAGATATCCCAAAACAAATGTCATGACCGCAGAGAAACTCAAGGTTTTACTCATGAAGGCTTTTGTGTTATTATTCCAACGACGTGGGGAAGAGATGGAAGAATTAGTTTCAAGATGAAAGAGGTACACAAGTGTGTGATGATTTTGATTTTATCACAATCATCGTGGATAGAGATTGTGTACATTGGGGATGCTCAATGTTTTACCCGAGGGCTTAATCTGTGATTCGTAGATATAATCACTTATTCCGTGTTGACATCCGCAGACATTGTCACCCGCAGATAATCGCTGATTCGCCCGCTTCTTCAATGTTATCGGTTATTCTCTTTGGGCATTCGGTACTTCGTTCTTGAGCTTCATACACTTTCTTCGTGGAGAGAAAAGTATACATCGGGTTATTCTTTGGCTATTGGACTTAACTGCTACTGATGGTATAAGTTTCTTTGTCTTCTGCATGTGTATTCGGTTCTTGAGCTCTAGTCTAAGAGATTGACCGCATCAATTCAACTACTGGGGAAGTGGTCTCTTGACACCTTTTGGAATGGATTGCTTCGACTTCAAAGGAAAAGAAATTTGAGAAGATTATTTAAGTGTGGATGAAACGCTGTCGGTGTTCTTGTTGATGATATAACCTCGAACGAAGAATCACGGTGATTATTCTTGAAAGGAGCAATGGATTTATGATAATGGTGTGCTTCTCAGCACCGCTAAGGCAAGCTTGAAATAGAGCTCAATCGTCACCTAAAGGATTTTCGGTTTGGGGAAGTCGCCAAAGTCTCACTTTCAGATGGTTCAATTTCTTTCTTCGATTCAAGAGCCCCGAAGCTTTGGTGGTGAATGTTTAAGAGTTGATGACTTCTATCTTCTACGACGTCGCTCGATATCCTTATCTCTGTACTCGTATCATCATCTTCTTTAACTATATCATCTTCTATCTTTGTATATATTTATCCGAAAACAAAATAAAAAATATAAAACCAACAAAACAAAATACAAAAATATAAAACCTCAAAAAGAAAATAGAAAATATAAAACCTTCAAAATCCATAAAATCGAAAAATTTCAAAAAAAAAAAAAAAAAATTACCAAAATATGTTTTCCAAGACATGTCTTCGGTATAGATAACATCTACGGTCTTAGAAATGTCATTCAATAATGGCACGGACCATAGATGAAGTTCGAGCAGAGGTGTAAATATTCTTTCTAAACATGTCAAAAATTATGGCTTACGCTTATTTCAGATCAGAACCCGCACTTCAAAAAGTGGCTTGCGCTTGTTTCAGATCAGGACCGTGCTTAAACAATGGCTTGCTATTATTTCGATAGCAACCCATTTTTTAAAGAAGGAAAGTGCTATGCTTAAACTATTTTCAAAATATTTCGCACTTATCCTTATAACAAGACAAGGAAAGTATGTCAAGGATCATTGCTCCTACACAAATGTTTTTCCGCCTAAAATTCTTCGAAAAATATTTGGTGTTTTCAAAATGGTGGTAAATGAGTTGCTTAAAATCTATCGATTCGTAGTTTTGTGAAAATTGAAAACTCAATCAATGACTTCACGCTTTTAATCTTTCGTAAAATAAGTCATTGATTGAGGGAGAATGTTTTCAAATTTATATAATCTAACGGACTTTCTTAATTATCCCACGACTTATCTCGAAAAATATAATTGCCTATGTTGAAGGACTAGGTTTCTAGGATATGATTGTTAGGTTTAGATGATTAGAGTTTGAGAAACACATTATTACCATACCTTTCATGATCTGATTGATATGTTGGATTGACTTTTATTAGTCGATTGCTGTTTGGGTGTTGTCGACCACCATATATTTGTATGTGTGTTCACTAACATATGCAGGTATTTTGGTATATAAGAATGTTCCCGATCCGGATCCCACAAATGAACATGATTGGATGCCACAAGGAAAGGGTAACGATATCTTGGGTTGACAAATGAAGAAACGGAGCTTAATTAGACTTCAATGGAGAGTTGGCATAAATGCAACGCAAGAGGTCTCACTGCATCAGCAGATGGTTTTCTTCTAAGTTATTGAAGAAACAGAGCTTAATTTGACCTCGCTTGGCATTCAAATGCAACATAAGAAGAAGTCTCACCGCATCGCCAGACGGTTTTTCTTCCAAACCCTACAAAGAACAACAATGTAAGCTTCTCAACCACCTAACGATCTTTAGGCAGATACCATTTTAAACAATTTTGAATAATTTGATTAAATTGTTTTGAAAATGGAAAATATTGTTTTGAAAATATATTGGACTAATTTTTAAAAATCACCGGACTTCATGTTATCAAAACCTAAGTCACTCAATTATTGACTTCGTCATGGATCGAGGGGAGAGTGATTTAAAATAAAATATTTTCAAACGATGTTTCTTCACAAAAGTTCCGTCTTGTACGATAATAAGTGGTGATCTAAAGATTTAATGTTATGTCATGGTATGATTTTTCTTTAGAATCAAGGTCTTTCAAATGAAATTTTTTCTGTTCTTGTTTGATTGTGAAATTGTTTTGTTTTACTTAAAAGATCTCTTAAAACTATCATACCGACACTAACAATCTTTAATGTCTTAAATGGTCCTTATCCGTCATCTTTCAAAATTGAATCTCGCCACGCCTTTCCCCAAAATTTTCTAAATGATTTAATCGCTTGGGATCACAAATCTCAAATGGTTTGATATTTCGATCGGGTAGAGATCGTGATTTAAATCTCAAACTGCTTTTAAATGGAATTGGTTTTAGTCCTTTAAAGGCACTCCCGCCTCCATGTGCCAAACGATTTCAAATACATAATGCACATGTTGAGGAGGAAGATTTATCCAAAACCGATGAGTATTTAAACAAGGCCACATTTTCTCCCATGGTTTCAAACCTAATTAATTACTTAGGATCCAAAATCTCAAAGGGTTTGATATTTTGATCGGGGAGAATTTGTGATTTAATTATGAAATTTGATAAAAGGTGATCGCTTTGATTTAATTGTGCACGCTTCTCTCATATGTGCTAAAAGCTTTCAATCTCAAGCATATATTGAGGGGAGCATTTTAAAGAAAAGAAACTATCAAGGTGCAAATGCTTTTATGTTTTAACATAAAGTACCTTGATTGAGTTTTAAATGGTTTCTTAATGGCTTGTGTGATCGTAAATGTGCTTCAAAATAACTCTTGCCTCTATGTGATAAAATGATTTCAAATATCCTACGCACATATTGAGGGGGAGAATTTTAACATGAAAATCAAATGGCTTTTTCGTATGAAAATTGTGATCAAAGAAAATATTTCAAAGTCCTCTTGCCTCCTTGTGCTAAACAATTTCTAAATCATACGCACATGTTGAGGGGGAGGTTTTCTAAATGATCAAAACTATTAAGGTACAAAATGCTTTGATCTCGTATCACAAGTACCTTGATTGGTTTTCCAAATGATTTTTCAATTGGTTTCATGAAGGAAAGAACAATACCAAAAGACCGACCAATTTATTTTATGCATGGAGTTATAAGGATGGTTAGGTTAGGTATTTGTTCCCACGATCCGCCGTAACCGGAGGGATCTTCCTGGACAATCCACTAGATAGTGTAGAGTCCTTAGGAATATTGAAAAAGGAGAAAATGAGAAATGGGAAGAGTGCGGATCGAGATGTAGCTAGTAATCGGAATAAACCCAACAAGGTTCTAGTAATGAAGTCTCGTAAGCAATCAAGGGGTTGAAGAATGAAAAGAAATGAATGATAAAAGGGTGAAAAGAATAGCCTCCATGAATTCAACCTTAGGGCGTAAACCGGTTCAATTCATATGCTACCGGTGGTTACTAAGGTAACACTAGTATTGAAGACAAGACATCATAGACCCAAAGGATGCACCGCACTAAACTTCCCAAACCACTCAAGTTCCTCTTAAAAGGGCTTGTTTCATTCTCACGGGCACCTACATAATCTATCGACTTTCTCTAGAGATTGTTGATATTGAAGAAGGAGACCCTCTCCTAGTCTCCGACACAGAACCAAATGTGCACTATTGAGTCTAGAGCCAAGAGATCATCCACAATATCTCATTAGGACACTAAATTATTGAAGACTTGTTGTTTCACACAATGTGGAAAGTAAGTACATATTAAGAGTCCCACGATTATCCTTGTGGTATTGCCGTAACATCCGAGTGATATGAAAATATTCACAATGAAGATGGAAATCCTTCTAGAGCCAACATCAAACAAGCTCTTGGTGGTGACATGTGAGATCTTTTCAAAAGATCAAGCTTGTGACAACTGGATAGAAACAATGGGAGATTCACTCGTGAATCAACCTTGGTCCAGAATGGAATTGACGAATACTTTTGGAAAAATGTTCGATGTGCAAACCTTCTTTTCTCTAGCACGTCGAATGTGTACTTATGTTTTCAAATTCAAAAGTATCTCGATTGAAAAATACTTTTAGAAAACCGCTCGATGTGCGAATCTCTTCTTTTCGCTAGCATGTCGAATGTGTACTCATTCTCTAATACAAAAGTATTTTGTTTGAAAATTGATCTTTCTCATAAAACCTTCGTCAGATTGCAAAACTCTTTCTTCAAGCAAGACGCGATTGTTTTTCAAATCATTTTTCATCAATCGCTGAATCTCAATTACCGGTTCACTCACTCCGTGTTGTCTTCTTTGAGACGCTCGGTTTGAGAACAAATTTAGAACAAGCGAAACCCCGTCAAGGAGATTCTTAGGAATCCTACCGATCACAAAAGATTTGTAATCGATCAACGGGAACCGTGGGCGTGTACTCAATTCAACGAAGTGATCAAAGACACTTTCGCGCGCTTTATTGCTAATCGTCAGATGCGTACACCCCGACGATTGCAAATGATCGTAATTGAGGAGTCAATCCAAAGCCGCATGCTCACAAAGATCCACACTTAATTTGAAGAAATCATGACCGGTGCATATCTACATAACCCGGCTCGATATTTCATACTATGCTTATGCTTCACGCAAATATCATGAACCAAGAAGGCTTCCGCCACTCGATGGAAAATGTCATGATTCAAAAGTGTGAGCATGTCGGTCCGAAAGTCACAACTCCACATGCTGGCAACACAACTAAGGGTGATCCAGAGATTTTCTGTGGCTGATGATCTCAAAGAAAGCTCAAAGATCATCAAAGATGTGGATCAGTTCAAAGACCTCCACTGAAAGTAAAACTCAATGCGGACTTTGAAGTTGCACTACAAAAGCACAAAGATTGTTGAAATGAAGAATTGAAGTCTACGAGCTCAAGAACAAAGACAAGTATAGAATGCTAGGATTCGAAATGTAAAAAATGGGGTGACCTCCCTTAGGGGGAGATTGTTAGGAATTAGAAAATTCCATAGTGAAGTGTCGGTCACCCCAAATATTATCTAGCATAAGTTAGCTCGTAGACTTGTCGTTATTTACGTTATTATGTAGTTAATTGGTTAGTCTGTAGCGTAAAATAGTTTAGTGCAACACCGTGGAGGAAGGACGGTCTTTACCCACCGTATCCCCGATCCACAGCCGATAGGAGGTCGTATTTCATGTAACTATAAATACCCCTTCCATCCATGGAAGGGGTGGTGCTTCTTCTCATTAATCTAATATTCCCTACTTTGTGTAAACCTCTAGCAAGAAAACACCCAACTCTCTAACTTTCTCTCTCTAATGGCTAACATGTATTTTGATCTCCCAAGACCACCCGAATCATCAACACAATAATATTTGGATCCTAACAGGATTTGTTTCTTCGTAGCGACTTGCTTTACAATTCTGTAGCGAGTTGCAGTTTTTGAAGCTAGCGACTTAGTCTTAGCGACTTACAGTACAAGTAGTGGATTCTCCACTACGGGTAGCGACTTGGTGTTAGCGACTTGGTGAGTAGCGAGTTGCTATTTAGCGACTTGAGTCTTTAGCGACTTGAATCTTAGCGAATTGTCGCCAAAATTTTGCTAGCGACTGAGGCTTAGCGAGTTACTACTTAGCGATTTGCCTTTGTTTAGCGACTTGGGACTTTAGCGACTTGGTGGTATATCGAATTAGGTGTTAGCGACTTGGTGCATTATCTTCTAGCGACTTGGGTGATCTGCTACGGTTTTCTTGATTTAGTAAAACTCGTGAAAGAATCTATTTCCGGTTTAATCATAGAGTTATAAAATCCCGTGATAATCTGTTAACATGTCTACCAACGTTTCCACTATCATCTCCATCGCTGCCGAGGATGTTCAAGTAGTGGTTCAGATACTCGTCCACCCATGCTTGACAGAATCGACTACGATTCTTGGGCTCAACGAATCGATTGTACTTGCCTTGAAAGGAAAATGGTGTCAACATTCTCAAATCCATTGATGAAGGACCGACGAGTTGAGACGACTAGAGATGTACTTGATATCGTCAAGATGGAACTTTGATTTACGGAATGGATGCACCAAAGATGTATGATGAGCTTGATGATAAGGAGAAAAGAGATTCGATGTCGATATCGTGGCTTCTAACATTGTTCTTCAAGGTCTTCCTAAAGACATCTACAAGTCGATCAATCACAACATCAAGCAAAGGCAGATGGGATAATGTCAAGATGCTTCTCTCGTGTTCTCAATTAACTATGGAAGACATAGAATCACAACTCTATAACGAATTTGAACACTTCAAGATGAAACCGATGAGAGTGTCTATGAGTACTATGTGAGATTTCATAAGTTGGTGAATGATATGAGGAACATCGAATGACTATGCCTAACATTCAACCGAACTCTAAATTTGTAAACAACATGAATCCCGAATGGCACAAGTTTGTCACCTCTGAAGCTCACTAAAGGATTGAAGAATACAAACTATGAGCAACTTTATGCCTTCCTCCTTCGTAATGAGAGACATGCTATGTTTGAAAAATGATTCTTAATCGCTCAAAACCAACCGTGGAGAGACAAGCTCGCCTAATGACTCAACCGCCTTCTACTCAAACATCGTAATCACAACCAAAGCCTCACAAGTCATACCCATGGGTAATGGTAATCACAAACTCATTCCTAATCCTATGTTCAAACAAGTCGATGCCGATGCACACGCTGGTAACATCATTAACCAACTAGCTCTTCCGATTAGTCAAAACATGAATTCTCCCACAAACCAACAACAACCTCGTAATAGCATCTAACCCACACAATCAAGCTATCATTAAAGATGGGAGGATCGTGGTGCAACCAGCCAGAAAGACAAGATGATCGTGGAAGAGGTGGAGTCGGTAGAGGTTATGTTGGTAATCGTAATCGAGGAAGGAATGGTAATCAAGGTCAAGCTAAGCCGATCAAATGTTATAACCGTGGTGGTGAGGACACATTGCAAGGAACCGCACATCTCCAAAGCGCCCACGTAATGCGATTACTTCAGAGATAAGATGTCGCTTGTACAAGCTCGTGATAATGGTGCCGCTGGATGAAGAGGAATTGTTGTTTCTAGTCGAGGCAATGCCAAGACCTATGATGCGATGTGGATGAGCAAATTATTCGTGAGATAGGTCACAATCATCAAAATGCCTTTCAAGTCGCCGATTGTGATACATACGACTGATGTGGATGATGGACCCATCGCACACACAATTTTTATGGCTAGCATTTCTCCAATGGTTTCTCCCAAGGTCTCTTCTTCACCACAAGTTGGCTCATCCAAAGACAAAATCATCTCGTAGGTATTAAAACTATACGATGATGTCGATGTGCAACAGATGCATGACAAAGTACAATCAATCGAAACTATTGAATCAAATGTTGAAAATATGGGTAATATCAATATTGTCCCATATGATCAATATGTGAAACAAAGTGAAAGTGAAGTTGTACCAAGTGATGCATCTTGTACAGTCAACAATGACTATGTTCTTGATGAATACACTGCATGTGCCCCTGATGATTCTGTAATTTCTAAACTAAATGCCTATAAAGAACGTGTTGCTATCTATGAACAACGTGCAAAATTTGAGTTGACCTCTCGTGAGCAGGAAATGGATGACCAAGTGCGTACAATCATTAGAAAAAGTAATTTTCAAGAAGAAGTATTAAAACAAGAGTTAAATTCCTTGCATGAAAAGCTTTCTAAAACCGCTACAAAACAAGAACTTCAAGAAAATGTGAAAATGCTTAAGCAAGAATTTAATGCAAAGGAATCAAAACTCTTGAAAGATTTTTCTAATCAAAACTTTGAAAACAAACTTGAAAACAAGTTGTACATACAAGGAACACCATTCGATCGCTCACATGATCACTAAGCATAGAGTCTTAAGCGATAAGCATAGCATTCCCTTGTTGAGGAACCAAATCCAGAGGTCATTAAAAGGCTAGAAATGCTCATAAGGTTCTTTATGATGGCAATGAAATCCTTAAACCTAGACAGAAACTTAGTTGCGTTGAGTGCAATCGATGAAGATAAGAAATCGATGAAGTCACTAGGAAAAGATGAACAAGAAATTAGATGATCCTAAATGTAAGGAGAAGAAAATAAAGATCACACCCCATGATTACAAGAAGGAAAACTGATTTCCTTGAACATGTTTAAGCCTCGACATTGTTGACTCCTAACAAGTTTTCTCGAAAATGGATTTAGATAAGCGTAAAGTCGAAAATATTGTTGAAACAAACCTCCCTTTGAAAATGCCTAGAGCGACGTGTATCCTCCTAATACACCAATGCATCTTGTTCCTAGAACAATTGCCACTAAAAGCAAGACCTTAATTAGCCAATATGTAATATTTCAACTATTTGTTGATTTTGAGAAAACTTGCAAGAAAAGGATCACACCCACCGTATAATCAAGGAGAAAGGGGTTTTGAGCAAATGAAAGAATGTTATTTAACCGAGGTCATGCCTTTCTTTAAACTTCTAAAAGATCACTTTGAGAGTCTTAAAAGGGATAGAAACCGATATTAAGGAATGGAAAAGGAATTTGATGCAATGATAGTTGAAGTTAGTGACTATGAGCGAGCACTAAAATATAATGAGATTGAGAGGAAGAACTTGCATACACTAAATGAGAACCTAATTTCTCAATGTATTGCTCAAGATGTGTTTTCATCGCTACAAATTGTTCTATTAATGCTTCCAAATTTCATGAATTATCGGTTGCCTCGAAAGTCTCCCATGATCGTGTCATTGAGCTTGAAAAACTAATTTCAACTAAACGAGAAAATTGAACCGATGATCACAACAATTTGGTTAAACATTTTTCTAAACTAGAAGTTGAGCATTTTAATTTACAACTAAAATATCAACATCTTAAAGAAAATGTCAAAACTTCAAATATCAAGACATCCTCGATGCTCCGAGTTTGATGCGCTTTTCAAATTAACAAACGTGATGAATGATTCAAGCTCATTGCAACAAGATCGTAAAGTTGAAAGCCCAAATCTCTCAATTAAAGGGTCAAACGAACAATATGACAGTTCCCAAATGCCTCCTCCTTTAGATTCTCGTAATTCTCAAACGCTTCATCTTCAAAACCTAGTAAATGCATTACAAAAGGAAAACGAAAGTTTTCTAGAAGAAAATGAAAAGGTTAAACGTCATTTCAATGAGTTATTTGAATCAATAAAGGTCACTCAGAATAAAAATAACGAACAAATAGCTTCATTGCAAAAGGAAATTGAGAATATGAAGAGTCGTGAAAAGGGAAAATGCCAACGACCAATAGGGAGAATGGTGTATCAAAGGTTCACTCTTGTAATAAATATGCTTTGTCTCAGAAATATGTCCTCCTCATCTCGTGAATAACAAACTTGTTGCTCAAACATACTTCTCATCCCTTAAGGATTGCCTAGAATGTCTGCGTGAGATTGTTGAAGAGGATAAGTTAGAGAAACCTCGTGATAATGCAATTGGACATGCATGCTTATATGCCAAACAATCTCAAGAAATCCTAGAATGCTTGATCACAATATGCCCAAAGTCCTTAGGTGAGAGAGTTAATCCTTTGATTCCATGTTCGATGCCTAATGCCAAGTATGATATTCATTCGATGCCCAATGTCTTGAATGTGAACCTTAGTGTGCCTTTAAGTAGTTCGATTCCAGATCCGTCAATGCTATGAAAGAGAACTCAAGTGTGCCTTCTAGGAGTACAAATCTCAAAGACTTCTAGTTTTAAGAAAGTGAACCTTAGTGTGCTCGCATGTAGTTCAGATCCCAAAGACATCTAAACAGTGATGCAAAGAATAGTAAAACCAACTAATGTTCCCATTCCTCTACAGTGTAATCATGACATTAAAGGGAGCAGTCAAAGTCTCAAGACAATACAAGGAATGATAGGACCTCGCAAGCTAAGAATGTGCAATCGGAAAAGAGAAGAACAATCTAGGAACTTTAAGTTTGAACCGAATAAAACGAATCGTGTTGATTCTAGTATTAGCCATAGGCGCATCAGAATTAATTCAATTCGATACTATTTGCAAACCTTGTATTGATGTCCGCTTGAACTCGCTTCTAATCATGAATGTGGTGTTAATGTTTTGCCTAATGATGTTAATTGTCCAGCTAATATTGTTAATGCTAAAATTCATGCTAAGAAGGCTAAAAGGCAAAACGAAAGAAAGTTAGAAAACAAAGGAAACCCACAGAAGAACATTTAGTAAGATAGGCTATTATTGGTTACCGTTGGTCATAAGACTAATCGACAATGCCCACTAGAAAATAGATGCCTACCGGTAGAACTATTCCTTAAGAAGTGAGCACACCGTGAATGTGGCTAATACATACACTAGTATCGCATCTATTCACAATGATTCCATTGCCTTATTTTCCGATATGAATGCTTCCATTTCGATGCGGGTGTTCCAACCATTGTTACTAACCAAATGGAACCCATTCTTGCATGGGGATCCCAATTATCCGCTTATCCATTCTTGTCTCGTGTTCAACCGCAGATCGCTCAAATCGCTCGTGGTACCGGACTCAGTCGCTCCAAGCATATGATCATGGCGACCGTCACGGCTCATGAACTTCGTGAGCAAATTCATCGACGCTTAGATTCGGAATGATCATTTCGTGCTATCATGGGTTATGGAGACTATGTTGTTGGCAAAAGTGTTATCTCCGGGTTTACTATGTAGAAGGTCTTGGTCACAACTTGTTCTCTCGTTGGTCAATTCGCGATTCGGATCTAGAAGTAGCCTTCGAAAACATACATGCTTTGTTAGAGAACTTGATGGTAAGGAACTTTAAGAGGATCACGTGGTTCAAATCTATACACCATCTCTATCGAAGATATGATGAAGTCTTCTCCAATTTGCTTGTCGTCAAAGGCTTCTAAAACAAAGTCATGGTTATGGCATCGCTGCCTCAATCACCGAACTTCGCACCATCAATGATCTCACCGTAAAGGACTTAGTTGTAGGTTTACCTAGACTCAAGTACGAAAAGGATCATCTTTGTTCAAGATGTCAATTGGGAAAAGCAAGAAGTATGCCCATAAACCCAAACCTACTAACTCGCACGTAAGTTCTTCATATGATTCATATGGATTTATGTGGACCAATGAGGGTGCGTAATATCTTTAGGAAGAAATATGTGTTAGTTGTGGTTGATGATTACCTAGATTCACCGGTCAAGTTCTTAAGGACAAAGGATGAAACTCGATATCATCATCAAACTCATCAAACAAATGCAGTTCGACTTAACAAAACCGCCGTAATTATCGTAATGTATAATGGAACGGAGTTTGTCAACAAACAACTTAGTGAATTTTATGAAAGCGTTGAATCACCATCAAAGAAGTGTTCCACGAACTCCTCAACGTAACGGTGTAGTTGAAAGACTAAATCGAACTCTTGTAGAAGCCGCTAGAACAATGTTGATTTACTCAAAGGTTCTAATGTTTCTCCGGGTCAAGCTATTGCCACCGCATGCTACACACAAAATCGCTCCCGATTCACACTGCTCATGGAAAACTCCATATGAACTTGTCCACAACAGAAAACCTAATCTCTTTCCTTCGTGTGTTTGGTGCATTATGTTATCCAACTAATGAGGGTCAAGACTTAGGCAAACTTAGAGCTAAAGCGAGACATTGGAGTATTTGTAGGATATGCACCAAACAAAAGGGATACCGAATCTACAACAAAAGAACCCGAAATATCATGGAAATAATTCACGTTACGCTTGATGAGTCGACGGTCAAATGGCTCTCGGACAATCCAGCCAGACCCGCACTTCAAAACAATCCCATTGGTTCATCCCTTGTTCCAAACTCTTCTCAAGAAACCCATATGTACCTCCATCCAAGATGATTTAAAGAAATTGTTTGATCCTATGTTTGATGAACTTTATGATCCAAGTACTAATGAGGTGTCAATCCCTACAACAGAGGTCGCCATATTCCTCGTGAATGAAGTCAATCCTCTGCCTCAATATCTTTAAGTCAAGAAGCGCCATCACGATCCTTCGCCTCATCAACAAATCATCATTCTTCAAATGTACATCATGGAACTGCTTACGCATCAATGATGAAGTTAATCCCTTTGCTACTCCTCAAGATGCTCCATTTGAAAACATATTTGCTCCTCGAATCATCATCGAACCATCTTCTTCAGAGACATCGACTGCTACCTCGCCCCTCAACAATTGCCACATGAACACCTTAGAAAATGGACTCACGATCATCCACTTGACAACATCATTGAAATCCTCTCGTCTCGTATCAACACGAAACAACTTGCTACCGATGCCTTATGGTGCTTCTTCAACTCCGTACTATCTAAGATCGAACCAAAAGATGTTAAACCGCCATGAATGAAGATAGTCGGTTCAATGCCATGCAAGATGAAATTCATGAGTTTGATCGACTTGATGTATGGGAGTTAGTACCGCCCAGATCGTGCTATGATTATTGCTCTTAAATGGATCTTCAAAGTGAAACTTGATGAGCATGGTGATGTGTTGAAGAACAAGGCTCGATTAGTTTCTAAAGGATACCGCCAAGAGGAGGGTATTGAATTTGAAGAATCTTTGCTCCAGCTTGCTCAAATCGAGGCAATCGTAATCTTTCGCTAATGCCGCTAGTAAGAACATGGTAGTTCATCGATGGATGCGAAGAGGCATTCTGAACGGAGACCTTAAAGAAGTCGCTCACATCGCCCAACCTCAAGGGTTTGTAAATCAAGAGCATCCTACTCACGCTTATCATTTGAAGAAGGCCCTTTACGGTTTAAAGCAAGCTCCAAGGGCATGGTATGATACATCACAAAGTTTCTTCTATCAACCGGATTTAGCAAAGGAGCAGCTGATCCAACATTGTTCACCGTGAAGTCGTGCAAACATTTAATTCATGTTCAAATTTATGTTGATGATATTATTTTGCCTCGACGGCACCCAATGGAATGTGATCGCTTTTCAAATGAAATGAGTTCAAAATTTCAAATGTCAATGATGGGACAAATGTCATTTTTCTTGGGATTACAAATTTCGCAAAGTCCCGAGGCATTTTCATAAATCAATCTAAATATGCAACCGAGATATTAAAGAAATTTGGATTTGATTCAAGTGACCCCGTTGACACTCCCATGATTGATCGAACCAAACTAGATGAGGACCACTCGTGATCATGATTGACCAAAAAATATCGTAGTATGATTGGATCCCCGATGTACCTTACAACTAGTAGACCGACATCTTGTTCATTGCTTGCATGTGTGCTAGATACCGTGCTAAGCCTACTAAAAGCACCTTGAAGCGCTTAAATGGGTCTTCGGTATCTCCAAGGAACCATCAATATGGGTCTTTGGTACCAAGGACACCGCATGTCACTAACAAATTTATGCAGATGCCGATCATGCAGGTGTCAAGATACTCGCCAAAGTACATCCGAGGTGCTCGGCTTTGGGTGATAAGCTTGTGAGTCGGTATTCAAAGAAGCAAATGAGTACTTCTATTTCCTTTACAGAGGTTGAATACATAGCCATGTCATCCTATTGTGCTCAAATCCTATGGATGAGATCTCAATTATCCGACTATGGCTTTGAATTCAACAAAATCCTCCTCATCGTGATAATAAAGTGCTATTGCTCTCTCATGCAACAATGTTCAACACTCAAGAGCAAAGCATATCGACATTCGACATCATTTCATCGGGAACAAGTGGAAAAGGTGTGGTGGAACTCTATTTTGTGAGGTCTCAATATCGCTAGCGTACATCTTCACCAAAGCTCTTCCAAGAGAACGTTTTGACTTTATTCTTCCACGCCTTGGCTTGAAAAGCCTTCAACCGAACACTCAAACGCCTTCGTGAGGAAGACGAGGAGTAAAGGTCTATCTTCATCTATCTCTTGTATATATCTATTCTAAAACAAAATACAAAATTATAAAACCTTCAAAAATCAAATAGAAAAATATAAAACCTTCAAAATCCATAAAATCAAAATTTCAAAATCTTCAAAAAATATTGTCAATTTGTTATGTTTTTCTCGGTTCGACAATATCTACGGTTTTGTGCTGTCATTCAAAGAATGACACGGACTTTAGATGTTGTTCAATTTTAAAAAAAAAAAAAAAAAAAAAAATCAAAAAGTTTTTTTTGGGAGAAAAAATGGTTTATTGTCATTTCAGCAAGATCCCGCTTTTCAAAGAAAGATCGAGCCATGCTTTACCATGTTTTCAAATTCCATGCTCGATTCTATAAACATTTATCTCATTGAAACTAATCGCTTTGAAAAATAACTCGGTCTCTATTTTTGATAATCATCAGGACTTATTTGTCAAAATCTCTATCTCTCAATCAACAACCTATGTCATTGATTGAGGGGGAGAATGATTTCAATTAAATTAAAAAGTTATTTGGCATTAAATTGTTTTCAAAAGATATTCATGCATGTTTTTATCAATGGAGTTTAAAGTCTTAAAATCCGATCCTTATCAGTTAAAACACTTTTATAATCAAGTCACAACTCTCCTTAAAAGCTTTCAAAATCAATTTAAATCAATAAGAGACCACAAATCTCAAATGATTTGATAATTGTGATCGGGGGAGAATGTGTGATTTAAATTGGATTTAAACTGATAATTCGGTAAATGGTTTTATAAGGATGTACATGCTATCCTTCCCATATGTGACAAACGATTTCAAATTTTCCATGCACATGTTGAGGGGGAGCATCTATCTTAAACCTAGGATTTGAAACGTGATCACTTATCTCAATGTGCAGTTCCTCTAGTATGTGCAAAACTCTTTTCAAATCTCGAGGCACATATTGAGGGGAGCAAACTTATGAAAACCTCATCCTTCCCAAAATGCTTTATCTACTTGACTTGATCAAGGAAGTGATGGTGATATCTTTAGAAAATGATAATCAAAGAAGTAATTTCTTCCTCTTGCCTCCGTGTGCAAAACGATTTCAAACAATTCATGCACATGTTGAGGGGAGCACTTATTCTAAAAATATCAAAACAATTCAGTACAAAATGTTTTGATAATATATCACAAGTATCCGGATTGATTTTCAAATGGTTTTCAATTGGTTCCAATGGCGTATGAACAATACCAAATAGACCCACCAACTTTACTTTATGTACGGTGATATAAGGATGATAAGGTTAGGTATGTGTTCCCATGATCCGCCGTAACCGGAGGGATCTACCCAGGACAATCCACTAGTTAGTGTAGAAGTCCTTAGGTATGATGATAAAAGGAGAAAATGAGATATGGGAAGAGTGCGGATCGAGACCGAGCTAGTATCGAATAAACCCAACAAGGTTCTAGCTATGAAGTATCGGTAAGCAATCAAGGGTTGAAGAATTAAAAGAATTGAATGAGAAAAGGGTGAAAACAAATAGCCTCCATATATTCAACCTTAGGGCGTAAACCGGTTCAATTCATATGCTACCGATGGTAACATCGGTATTGAAGACAAGACGTCATGGACCCAAAGGACGCATCGCACTTCAACTTTCCAAACCACTCAAGTTCCTCTTAAAAGGACTTGTTTCATTCTCACGGGAACCAACATTATCTATCGACTTTCTATTAGAGATCGCTGATATTGAAAAAGGAGACCTCTCCCTAGTCTCCCACACAGATCCAAATATGCACAAAATTGAGTCTAGAGCCACGAGATCATCAATAAATCTCATTAGGACACTTTCAATGAAGACTCTCGCCACACAATGTGGAAAGAGAGATTATATCTTGAGTCCCACGATTATCCTTGTGGTATTGCCGTAATATCCGAGTGATGTGTTTACATATTCACAATGAAGATGGAAAGCCTTCTAGAGCCAACATCAAACAAGCTCCCGGTAGGTGGCATGTGAGATCTATTATATATATTAACCATGTGACAACCGAATGTAAACAATGGGGCGATTCAATCTTTGAATCAATCCCGTTCAGTTATGGATTGACGGATACCTTTGAAAAACCGGTCTTTGTGCTTAAAAACTCTTCTCTCTAGCATATCGACCGGTAACGGATATTTCAAATCAAAAGGTGTTTTATGATTGATAATTGATGTTCATTAAAACCTTCGTTGTATTGCAAAAACAATTTCTATTGAGCAATACACGATTGTTTTTTAAATCTCTTTTCATCAATCGGACTTAAATTACCGTTCACTCACTCCGTGTTGTCTTCTTTGAGACGCTCCGGTTTGAGAACAACTTGAGCAACAAGAAACCCCGTCAAGGAAATTCTTCGAATTTTACCGATCACAGCAAGATTTGTATCGATCAACGGGAACCGTGGGCGTGTACCTAATTCAACTAAAGTGGTCAAAGACACTTTTGTACGCTTTATTGCTAATCTGTTGTATGCGCACGCCCGACGCTTGCGGTGATTAGAATGAAGCGGTCAATCCATAGCCGCATGCTCACACAATACATTCATCTCTCAAGAAATCATGATAAGTGCATCAATGACTCGATATTTTCACTCCATGCTTCGCTACGCCGCCAATATCATGAATCAACGAAAGCTTCCGCTACTCGATGAGAAGATATCATGATCTAGAATGTGAGCATGTCGGTCCGAAAGTCACAACATCACATAATACCAACACCACAATGGATGTCTCGAGATTTTTGTTATCCGATGGTCTCAAAAGTCGGCTCAAATTATTATCACGTGGATCAAGAAAAGACCTCCACTTGGATTAACCAAACATGCAATGAGAAGAATCAATGACTAAGAGCTTGAGAAAGCACTACATCAAAAATGCGAGATCAATTTTAATGTAATATCTATTTGTATTCAATGTAATTTTAGTACATGATTGAGGTGACCTCCTTGGGGAGATTGTTAGAATTAGAAATTCCGTGTATTAAAGAGTCGGTCACCTCAAGTATATGTAATTGTTAGAAAGCTCGTAGTCGTAGTTATTTTTAAGTTAATTAGTATCTAGTTAAGTAACACCGTGGAGGACGGACGGTCTTTACCCACCGTATGCCCGATCCACACCCTGCTGTGTGCGCTTTATGTAAGATTATAAATACTCTCTACCTCCCACGGTAGAGAGTTGGAGCTCATAATAAGAATTTTCTTTCTCTCACTAAAGTTCCCTAAACCTCTAACTTTCTCTCTCTAGAACTCCACTTATACGCCACCTTGTTGTTTTGGTTTGATGTGTATGTGAAAACTAATATCTAACATTGTGCAACACACTGGTCAACCTCTCCTTCATTTCTGAATTCAGGTTGATCAGTATGTTGTGTCGCATTTGCAGTCAGAATATGATCAACAGTAGATAGTACCTCAACCATTTGTTCTTTGTCAAAGTTCGGCTCTGTGTCTTAGATGGGTAAGATATCTTCCTCAACCATTTGTTCTTCATCAAAGTTGGGCTCGTGTCATAGTTAAGTATGATATCTTCTCCAGATCTGCCGCTATCATCCTCGCTTCAATGCTACAACCTCATTTTCCGCAGACACGATGATGCAAGAATCACAACATTCTCAACATCCCTTTGAGCATTCCTTCCATGTACATCAACTCGCACCTTGCACGATCCGCAGGATTTCGCGAATTTGATGATGTCTCGACGCTTAGAATTGTTAATTTTGAACACATCTTAACCGAGCCATGTATCCTTCTTTCAATGCCACAAATGCGACTTCATCTTCGTAATCTATTGAGTTAAACACTCTCTCCCCGCGAAGAATCAAAGAGAAAAGGTGCTAAGTCGATATAGCACACGAAGGCCGATATAGTAAATTTCAATTTCCTCCAAAATAATTTTGAAAAATTTTGACTCTCAAAATTTGAAATTCACTATAAAATTCAATTCTAAGGTTGTAAAAAATTTGAGTTATGACAATTTTGACGCTAAATTTGACCAAAAATTAATTTGGGCTCAAAATTTGAATTTTGATCAAAATTTTCACAGCTTAAACCAAAATTTGAATCTCGGTAAAATTGAACGCTTAGTCTCATCAGAGAAATTAAATTTTACTCAAATTTTCCCGCCAAAAAACTTTTTTTTTATAACTTGTGTTGGAGGATCTTTGTAGTCGAGTGAAACTTGTTGTTGGTTGAAGAAGTGCTTAGGCGTAGAAAACTAGCTTATGCGTTGAGGAAACCTTACGCGTAGAACCTGCTTATGCGTAGAAAGTGCCTTACGCATAAGAAACTAACCTTACGCGTAGGAATAGAACTTACGCGTAGGATAAGCTTACGCGTAGACTTGAGAAGACCTTAGCTTAGATGTAAACCAAAGGCTTAACAATAAGAACCTTATGCGTAAGATTTCCTTAGGTGTAAGACAAGCTTATGCGTAGGAAATGCTTAGGCGTAAGATGTTTACTCGTAAGCTTTTATGCTTAGGCGTAAAACTAGGGTTTTAACCCAAAAATCCTTTACACTTATTCAGTGTAAGGGATATCCAAAGTCGAAGTGTTTTCAGGCTTATCCAGGTAAGAAAACACTGAGTAAACCAATGTCACTGAAGATCAAACCAAGGAAAGCTTACGCATAAGTTTAGGGTTTCGCTTACGAGTAGAAAGTACCAAAAATCACCAAAAACTGATTTTATGCCCAAGAGTGTTTAGAAACTTGATTTTTATGATGAAATAGCTTCAATATCACCACAATAACAAGAAAGTTTAAAACTTGATGATCCAAAACTCTTTTTCACCTTACGCGTAGAAATAAGTACACGAATTAAATCAAGCTCAAAAACAATGCTGCACACGTAAAGTTTCAAACTTTTTGCCAAAAACATAAACTTTATCACCAAATAACCTTTAAAGTACAAGAATCTTGAATTTAAAGTGTAAAAATTAAAGCTTTTTGCGTTTGAAAGTTTGAGACCGAGAGTTACGCGTAGAACCAAAAAAAGCTTCAAAAACAAAATCGTTTCACCCAACTATTTGGCGATTGATACCACTGTTAGGTTCCCATATTTGTAACACAAGCATCAATAGAAGAAATAAGATAAAGGAGAGATCGGTTGAACAAGAACAAACACACACGTATGGATAATAAGAAAGGTTACGCGTAGAGTATGAAAGTAAATGAACAACCAACCATCTAAGGATGGTTTACATGAGGTATTTATAGGAGGGAACTCGGGCAACACACCAAGTTCCCATCCTTTCCTTATTGGGCTTGGCATAGGCTCATGGGCTTTCTACATGAGCCTAGCCTAGATTACTAACATAAAAGCCATAATTAAGTTAACTATTACATATTAATTACTAACACTTGAATTCTAGTTTAGGAGTGATTCCAACAGATCAGCTGCAAACGTCGGGCGTACCTGCATACAACAGTTAGCAATAAAGCACATGAAAGAGTCTTTGATGGTTCCCCGTTGATCAAGACAAGCATCGCATGTGATCGGTACAATTCAAGAATCTCCTTGACAGGTTTCGCAATGCTCTAGTCGTTCTCAAACCGAATGTCTCAAAGAAGATAACACGGAGTGAGTGAACCAAAGAAATTGAGATTCACCGATTGATGAAAAATGATTTGAAAACAATCGTATCGCTTCAATAAATTGTTTTTGCAATACAACGAAGGTTTTGAGAAAATCAATTATCAATCATACACACCTTTTATTTTTGAAATATTAATACACGGTCGATGTGCTAGAGAGAAGAATTTTAAGCACAACGATCGGTTTTTCAAATGCATCCGTCAATCCATAACCTCAACCAGGATTGATTCATGATATTGAATCGCCCCATTATTTCTGTTCAGCTGTCACATGGTTGATCTATTGGATAGATCTCACATGCCACCTACCAAGAGCTTGTTTGATGTTGGCTCTAGAAGGCTTTCCATCTTCATTGTGAATATGTTTGCATATCACTCAGATGTTCTGGCACTACCACAAGGATAATGCGTAGGACTCTTAAGATATAATCTCTCTTTCCACATTGTGTAAAACAGAGAGTCTTCATTGAAAGTGTCCTAATGAGATTTAGTAGATGATCTCGTGGCTCTAGACTCAATTGTGCACATTTGGTTCCTATGCCGGAGACTAGGGAGAGGGTCTCCTTCTTCAATATCAAACATCTCTAAGAGAGATTCGATAGATAATGTAGGTTCCCTGTGAGAATGAAACAAGTCCTTTTAAGAGGAGCTTGAGTAGCTTGGGAAGTTGTAGTGCAAATCCGTCATCGGATCCATGAAGTCTTGTCTTCAATACCGAGTTACCTTGGTAACCTCCAAGAGTATATGAATTGAACCCGGTTTCGCCCTAAGGTTGAATTATTGGAGGCTATTTCTTTTCACCCTTTCACATTCAATTCTTTTCATTCTTCAACCCCTTCAAGCTTATCGAGACTTCATAACTAAAACCTTGTTGGGTTTATTCCGCTTCTAGCTCTATCTCGCCCGCACTCTTCCCATATCTCACTTTTCTCCTTTTTCATCATACCTAAGGACTCTACACTATCTAGTGGATTGTCCTCGGTAGATCCCTCCTCTCAAGGGATCGTGGGAACGAATACCTAACCTAACCATCCTTATAACACCATGCATAAAGTAAATTCGGTCGGTCTTTGGTATTGTTCTTCTACCTTTGGAACCAATTGAAAACCATTTAAAAATCAATCCAAGTACTTGTGATACATGATCAAAACATTTTGTACCTGAATTGTTTTTGATATTTTTAGAAAAAGCTCCCCCTCAACATGTGCATCATAATTTTTGAAATAGTTTTGGAACATGGAGGCAAGAGGACTTGAAAATCTCATTTTTAAGAATGAAAGATTCGATTCTTAGATCACCAGTTTCTAAAAGATATCAACATCACTTCCTGATCAAAATTAGTATTTTTCATACTTTGTTTAAATATATTTTTGGGAGAGGACGTGGTTTTCAAAAGAGTTGCTCCCCCTCAATATGTGCTTCAAGATTCGAAAAGTGTTTAGCACATATCAGATGGAGCTTACACTTTGAGACAAAACAATCATGTTTCAATACTTTTTGGTTTGATATAGATGCATCGTTTGGCACATGTAGGGAGGAGAGCTTGTTAATTACTTACAAACCATTTGTCGAATTATCAGTTTAAATCCAATTTAAATCACAAATTCTCCCCCGATCACAATTTTCAAATCATTTGAGATTTGTGATCTCTATAGATTTAAATTGTTTTTGAAAGCTTTTGAGGATAATTGTGACTTGCTTATGAAAACATTTCACCGATAAGGATCAAATATGGGACTTTACACTCCAATGATAACATGCTTGATTATCTTTTGAAAACATGACAAATACCCTTTTGATTTAATTGAAATCATTCTCCCCCTCAATCAATGACATAAGTTGTTGATTGATAAATAGAGATTTTGACATATGTCAAGTCCAGATGATTTTCAAAAATTGAGTCCGAGTTATTTTTGTTTATTAGTTTTCATTAGATAACAAATATTTTTCAGAAGAATTTATAGAAGGAAAAATATTTGTGAAAGAAACATTTGTCTTTTTAGTGACAAACATTTGTTTTTAGAATCAGAGCATGAGATTTGAAAAATTGGATAAAGCATGGCTCTGTTCTTTCTTATAAAACGGGTTATATACTGATATGACTATAAGCATTTGTTTATCCTTCTATAAAAAATGGTTTTTTTTTTTTTTTTTTTTTTTTTTTTTTTTAAACAATTTATGTACATTCGAACAACATCTAAAGACCCGTATCATTCTTTGAATGACAACACAAGGACCGTAGATATTATCGAATTAAGAAAAACATGAGGAAAATGACAATATTTTTTGGAATTTTTCGTGTTTTTCAAATTTTTATGGATTTTTTAAGATTTTATAATTTTCTATTTGCTTGTGTTGGTTTTATAATTTTGTATTTTGTTTTTGAGAAAATATGTACAACGAATAGATGAAGAGATGCCTTTACTCCTCTGCTTCCTCTTGAAGACGTTTAAGTGTCTCAGGTTGAAGACTCTTGAGTCCAAGACGAGGAAGAATGAACTCAAAACGTTCTCGAGGGAGTGCCTTAGTGAAGATGTCTGCTAGCTGATATTCATTTCTCACAAAGTAAAGTTCTACCACACCTTTTTCCACTTGTTCCCTGATGAAATGATGTCGAATGTCGATGTGCTTTGCTCTTGAATGTTGAACATTGTTGCAGGAGAGAGCAATTGCACTTTTGTTATCACAATATAGAGAAATTTTGTTGAAGTCAAAGCCATAGTTAGATAGTTGGGATCTCATCCATAGGATTTGAGCACAACACGATGACATGGCGATGTATTCAGCCTCTATAGAGGATATCGACGTACACATTTGTTTCTTAGACGACCAGCTTACAAGCTTTTCTCCCAAGAATTGTGCACCACCTGATGTGCTTCGACGTGTATCTTGACACCGCATGGTCTCAGATCCGCATATGTCGTTAGTGACATATTGGTGTCCTTTGGATACCAAAGTCCCATGTTAATGGTACCTTGAGATACCGAAGACCCGCTTAACCACTTCAAGGTGCTTTTAGTAGGCTTAGCTCGATATCTTGCACACATGCATACAACGAACAAGATGTCCGGTCTCATCGGTCGTGAGGTACATCGTGGATCCAATCATACTACGATATTTTGTTTGATCAACCATGATCCCCGAGTGGTCCTTATCCGGTTTGGTACGCCCACCATGGGAGTGTCAACGGGTCACAAGTGTCAAATCCAAATTTATTTAAAATTCCATTAGCATATTTAGATTGATTGATAAAATGCCTCCTAACTTTGTGAAATTTGTAATCCTAAGAAAATGACATTTGTCCCATCATTGACATTTGAAATTTGGAGCCCATCTCCTTAGAAAACGGTCACATTCATTGGGGTCACGAGGCAAAATAATATCATCAACGAGATTTGAACATGAATTAAGTGTTTGCCGACTTTCGGTGAACAATGTCGGATCACCGCTCCTTTGCCAAATCCATTAGATACAAGAAACTTTGATAGCGTGTCGCACCATGCTCTTGGAGCTTGCTTCAAACCGTAAAGGGCCTTCTTCAAGCGATAGACATGAGTAGGATGCTCGATTCACAAAACCTTTAGGTTGGTCGACGATACTTCTTCTTTCGGATCTCCATTAAGAAAAGTCGTCTTTACATCCATATGATAGACTACCATATTCTTGCTTGCGCTGCTTGCCGTGAAGATTCGATTGCCTCAATACATGCAATCGAGCAAATGATTCTTCAAAGTCAATACCCTCTTCTTGACGGTATCCTTTGCAACTAACCGAGCCTTGTTCTTTAGCACATCACCATGCTCATCAAGTTTTACTTTGAAGATTCTCTTTAGAGTAATGATCATAGCACAATCAGGAGCAGGTACTAATTCCCATACATCGAGATGATCGAACTCATGTATTTCTTCCTACATGGCATTGAACCAGCTGTCTTCAGTCATTGCTGCTTTAACATCTTTTGGTTCGACCTTAGACAATACTGAGTTAAAGAAGCACCACAAAGCATCAGTTGCAAGTTGTTTACGAGTGGATACTGGACGAGAAGGGTTTCCAATGATGTTGTCCAATGGATGGTCATGTGTCCATTTTCTAAGGTGCTTGTATGGTTGTTGTTGAGGAACAGAGGTAGCAGAGTTAGGATCTCCTGATGAAGACGGTTCAGAAGTTGGGTCAGGAGCAAAAATGTTTTCAAACGGTTCATCTTCTGGAGGAGCAAAAGGGTTTTCATCATCTATAACAGCAGCGACATTTCCATTGTGTACATTAGAAGATTAAAGACTTGAGAATGATGAGGAATGCTCTGCAGTAGGCGCTTCGTGAGACAATGACACAGAGATGGATGGATTGACTGTGTTGGTTGGATTAGGAGCAGCCTCTGTTGTCGTAGTAGAATGGATGTTTTCTTGTGATTAAAAGTATTCATCAAACATTGGATTAAACAATTTCTTCACATCTTCTTCCGAAGGTGGTACATATGGGGCTGCAGATGAGGAATTCTGTACAAGGGAGGAACTAATGGGACTATTTTGGGATGCGGGTCCAGAACTGGATTGTCCAGGAGCCATTTGACCGGTCAGCTCATCAAACATAACATGAATTTTTTCCATGATATTTCGGGTTCTTTTGTTGTAGATTCGGTATCCTTTTCTGTTTGGTGCATATCCTACAAATACTCCAATGTTCGCTTTAGTTTTCAGTTTGCCTAAATCTTGACCCTCATTAGTTGGATAACATAAAGCACCAAACACACGAAGGAATGATAGATCAGGTTTTCGGTTGTGGACAAGTTTATACGGAGTTTTTCCATGAGTTGTGTGAATTAGGGATCAATTTTGAGTGTAGCATGCAGTGCAATGGCTTCACCCGAGAAACGTTGGAACCTTTGAGTAAATCAAGATTGTTCTTGCGGCTTCCACAAGAGTTCGATTTCGTCTTTCAACTACACCGCTCGCTGAGGAGTTCATGGAACACTTCTTTGATGACCGATTCCAACACTTTCATAAAACTCACTAAGTTCTTTTAACAAACTCGGTTCCATTGTCGGTTCGGATGATTATGACGGTTTTGTTAAGTCGAACTCGCAATGCTTGATAAGTTTAATGATGACATATGGAGTTTCATCCTTTGTCCTCAAGAACTTAACCCAAGTGAATCGAGAGTAATCATCAACCATAACTAACACATATTTCTTCCCGTTAATAGTTTGCACTCTCATGGGTCCACATAAATCCATGTGAATGGTATGTAGAACTTCCATAACTGAATTTGTAGGTTTGGGTTTATGGGCATATCTCTTGCTTTTTCCCAATTGGCATGCTGAACAAAGATGATCCTTTTCATACTTTAGTCTAGGTAGGCCTCTTACTAAGTCCTTTCTGGAAAGATCATTTATGGTACCGAAGTTCAAGTGATTGAGACGACGGTGCCATAGCCATGACTTTGTTTTCAAGCCTTTGACAACAAGCGATAGAGAAGATTTCATCATATCTTCGATAGAGATGGTGTATAGGTTTGAACCGCGTGTTCCTCTGAGAAGTTCCACACCATCAAGTTCTCTAACAAAGCAAGTATGTTTTCTGAAGGCCACTTCTAAATCAGAGTCACAAAATTGCCCAACAGAGAATAGATTATGACCAAGACCTTCAACATAATATACCCGGGAGATTACACTATCACCAACAACATAATCTCCATAACCCATAATAGCACCAAAATGGTCGTTTCCGAATCTAACAGTTCCGATGAATTTACTCACGAAGTTCATGAGCCGCGATCGGTCTCTAGTCATATGCTTGGAACAACCTGAGTCCAAGTACCACATAACGATTTGAACGACCTGCAGTTGAACACAGACAAGAATGGATAACTGGATAATTGGGATCCCCATGCAAGAATGGGTTCCATTTGGTTAGTAACAGTGATTGGAACACCCACATCAGAAGTAGAATCAATGGAATCATCAGGGATAGATGCATTGCTAGTGTGCTTATTAGACCTATTCAAAGTATGTTCACTTCTTAAAAGAATAGTTCTACCAGTAGGCATCCATTTCCTAATGGGCATTGACTTAGATAATTTAGGGCACAACTTATTAAGACTAAGTTTGCGGCCAGTAGGTATCCACTGATAACCTACATTACTAAATTTTCTTCCTGTGGGTTTCTAATGTTTTCTAGCCTTCTTCCACCATTGCTTTCTAGCCTTCTTAACATAATTGTTGACATTAACAATTTTAACTGGGTATTTAACAGAATTAGTCAAATCATTCACGCCACATACATGATTAGAAACAGAAACCAAGCAATCATCATTACATGTTTTGCAGATAGTAGCAGAATTCGAATTGATTGCAGTACGCTTATAGCTAATACTAGAATCAACACGATTCGTTTTATTTAAATCAAACTTAATGTTCCTAGGGTGGTCATCTACTTTCTTCCATTCCACACTCTTAGCTTGCGAGGTCCTATCTTGCTTTGTATTGCCTGGAGGCTTTGACCCGCTTGATTTTGTGCCACTAATTACTCCTGTAGAGGGAATTATGGGAACATTAGTTGGTTTTGCTACCTTTTGCATTCCTGATCTAGAAGTGTAGGGATCTGAACTACTTGAAGGCACATTAGATTTCACTTTCTTATCACTGGGCATGGAGCAAGGCATAACAACTTTATCATTCTTACAAAAGGATCTTGGGCATGTTGCTCTTAAACATTCTAAAAGCTCCTGAGATCGTTTGGCATATAAGCACGCATACCTAACCTCACTATCAAGTAGTTTATTTATGTGATCTTCTTTTACAATCTCACGAAGGCATTATAGACTATCCTTAAGATGATAAAAGTAATCATGAAACACTCGTTCATTGTTTCTAAGATGAGGAGGAATATATTTAACAATTACAACATACTTAGAATCTGCATATGCCATTGAGGCAACATTCTCATCCCAAACAAGTGGCATTATCCCTTTTTCCTGTCTCTTCAGATTCTCAATTTCCTTTTGTAAAGAAGTTATTTTTTTCGTTGTTTTTGTCACGAGTGACTGTCATTGAATCATATAACTCTTTAAAGTGTCTTTTAACTTTTTCATTTTTTTCTAGAAAAATTTCATTTTCCTTTTGTGAAACATTAACCAAGTTTTGAAGATGAAAAGTTTGAGAGCACTGAGAATCTAAAGGTGGAGGCATTTGGGAGCCATTTACATTATTTCTTTCGCCCTTCAATTGTGAAATTTGGGCTCTCATTTTTCTGATCGTGTTGCAATGAGCTCAAATTTTTTCATCACGTTTGTTTATTTCAAAAACTGCATCAAACTCTGGAATATCCGAGGATATTTTGATGTTTGAAGTTTTAACGTTTTCTTTGAGGTTTTGATATTTCAGTTGCAAATTAAGATGCCCAACTTCCAATTTAGAAAAATGTTTTACCACGTTATCATGATCATCCTGTTCAATTTTCTCATGCAATTTAGAATTTGTTTTTTTCAAGCTCAATGACACGATCGTGGGAGACTTTAAGAGCAACAGACAATTCATGAAATTTAGAAACATTGATAGAACAATTCGTAGCAGTATAGAACACATCTTGAGCAATACATTCAAAAATTAAATTCTCATTCAAAGTATGCACATTTTTCCTCTCAATCTCATAATATTTTAACACACGCTTATAATCACTGACTTCAATTTCCATTTCATTAAATATCTTTTTCATGTCTTTCACTTCAGTGTCAATGGCTTTTTGTAAAGATTCAAATTGTCCTTTTAGTTGCTTAAAGAAAGGAATGAATTCAGTTAAGTAACATTCTTTAGTTAGCTCAAAACCCCTTTCCCCTTCTGTAATCCCGGTTGGTGTGATTCTCTTTTTACATGTTTTTTCAAAGTCCCCAAACAGTTGATATACTACATAAAGACTGACTAGAGTTTTGCTTTGTGTAGTAAGAGTTCTGGGCACTAAATGCATGGGTGTATTGGGGGGATATACAGTGGCTGGAAGTATTCTCCTACAGGGGAATTCTGTTCAATAAAATCATCGGCTTTTTGCTTGTCCATATCCTTTTTCCAAAACACTTGTTCAAGGGTCAGCTGTGTTTGACGTCTAAACTTGTTAAAGGCAATCCAGTTTTCTATAGCATAGTTAGGTGTCTTAAAACTGATGTTGTTCTTCATGCATGAGGGGCTCTTAAGTTTTTCATCTAATTTCTTTCTAGTGACTTCTTCTAATTGCTTATCTTCATCAGTGCACTCAGCGCAACTAGGTTTCTGTCTAGGCTTAAGGATTTCATTACCATCATAGATTACCTTTTGTGCATCTCTAGCTTTCTTACAGACCTCAGGATTTGGTTCTTCAACTAGTGCAACACTATGTTTGTCACTTAGAACTCTATGCTTAGTAATCATGTGAGCAGTCTGAATGGTGTTTCCTTGTACGTACAATTTGTTTTCAAGTTTGTTTTCAAAGTTTTTAGGTTGGAAAAATCATTTAAAAGTTTCGATTCCTTAGCATTAAATTCCTGCTTAAGCACTTTCACATTTTCTTGAAGTTCTTGTTTTTGCTTAGCCGTTTTATTAAGCTTTTCTTTTAAGGAATCTAGCTCTTGTTTTAGTATTTCTTCCCTAAAATTACTTTTTCTAATAATTGTACGCATTTGGTCATCCATTTCCTACTCACGGGTAGTTAACTCAAACTTAGCACGTTGTTCATAAATGGCAACTTGTTCTTTGTAGGCATTAAGTTCAGAGATAATAAAATCATCAGGGGCACGTGTAGTGAATTCATCAAAATCATAATCATTGTTGACTATAGAAGATGCATCACTTGGTTCAATCACACTTTCACTTTGGATCACATATTGATCATATGGGACAATATTACTATTACCCACATTAACAATATCTCGAATCACAAGTTTCATGTGATTGGACTTTGTCATGTATCTTTGCTCATCAACTTCATCATATAGTTTTAATACCTCGAGATGATTGATTCTTTGATGGACCACTTTGTCGTGATGATGAGACCTTTGGAGAGACCATTGGAGAAATTCTAGCCATGAAAATTGTCCAGGCAAGAGGTTCATCATCGACATCGTAGTCATATGCATCACAACAAGAACTTGAAAGGCATTTTGATGATTGTGACCTAATTCTGAATTGGTCGCTCATCCACATCTCGCATCATATGTCTTAGCATTCCCTCGCAAGAAACAACAACTCCTCTTCATCCAAAACCGCCCATTATCCCGAGCTTGCACAAGCAACATCTTGTCTCAAGTATTCGCATTCTCGTGGTCGCTTTGGAGATGTGCGCCTCGTAATATGTCCCTCACCACCACGCTTATAGCACTTGATTGATTTGCTTGTCCTTGATTTGGATTCCTTCCACGATTCGATTTGCCACATACCCTCCACCAAAGACCAAGATTTCCATGACCCGCTCCAATCATCCCTTGTTCATATCGCCTTCCTTGCACATTCGCACCACTACCTTCCATCTATGACAGAGCTTGATTGTGTGGATTGGATGTCGCTCGAGGTTATTTTTGGTGTGTGGGGTGGAATTCGATTTTGACTCATCATGAGGGATAATTGATTGATGAAGTTTTCCATGACCGAGTTTGAGTCCGAGGCTTATATGCCGGATCGTGAATGAGCTTGTAGTTACCATTACCCGTGGGTATGACTTGAGAAGCTTTGGTGGTAATCCCTACATTGGTGTAGAATGTCATTGAGTCATTTGATGAGCTTTATTCTCCTGCTTAGATTTGAACTGCTAAAGGATCATTCGCTCAAACATAACATGTCTCTCATTCGAAGAAGGAATGCATACAATTGCTCATAGTTAGTGTTCCTCAAACCCTTGGTTAACTTGATCAAGTGACAAATTTGTGTCATTCGGGATTCATGTTGTTCACAAACTTTGAGTTTAGTAATATTTGGCATAGTCATTTTGATATTCCTCATGTCATTCACAAGCTTGTGGAACCGCACATAATATTCAAAGGACACTTTCCCTCGTATCATCTTAAAGTGCTCAAAGTCATCATACGCTTGGGATTCTCTGCCTTCCTTAGTTAATTCGTAACCCGAGCGAAGCATCTTGACATTATCCCAAACCGCATTGGCTTCAAAGTGTTGTGATTGATAAGCTTGTAGATATCTTTTGAAGACCTCAAGTATAATGTTTGAAGCCCCGATATCAAGATCGATCTCTTTTCTCCTTATCACCGAGCTCATCATACGCCTTTGGTCCGTCCAAACCTAAGATCACTGCTCCATCCGTAGCGGCTTCAAGTGTGTCTCTTGTAGTCTCAACTGATAAGGTCCTTCATCAATTGACTTGAGAATGTTGACCCCATTTTCCTTTCCCAAACAAGACAACCTAATTCGTTGAGCCCATGAGTCATAGTCGGCTCACAAGCATGGGTGGACGAGTATCGATCCACCGCTTGAACGCCCTCACCATGTAAGAGATGATTGTAGGCACGTTGGTAGACATGATTACGATTTCACGGGATTTTATAACTTTATGATTAAACCGGAAATAGATTCTTTCACGGATTTTACTAAATCAAGAGAAAACCGATTAGAAGCAATAATCAACCAAGTCGCTATAATCCTTGAAGACAAGTCGCTAAGTCACCAAGTCGCTAAGTATACAAGTCGCTAGACACAACTCGCTAAAGTAACAACTCGCTAAGTAGACAAGTCTCTAAAGAACAACTCGCTAAGTGGGCAAGTCGCTAAGGAACAACTCGCTAGATCGAATAAAGACGGCCACTACTTTGTACTATATGTCACTTTGTCTCAAAAGACAAGTCGCTAGGGCACAAGTTGCTTCCCAGAAAATAGTCAAGTCGCTGAAGATTGTAAAGACAAGTCGCTAAGTCGACAAGTCGCTAGCCGAGATGGTACAGCCACTACTTTGTACTATTTATCGCTTTGTCTCAATAGACAAGTCGCTAGTGCTCAAGTCGCTACCACAACAACTACAAGTCGTTGAAAAGTATAGAAGCAAGTCGCTACCAAGAAAACTATTCCAAGACTCAAGTCGCTACCTAGAAAAGTTCAAACACAACCCTTTTCAATCCAAAACTAACCCAACCACACTGATTGAAGCCTTCCAAATCAAAACCCAAGCACTTACAATGATTCTAAACACAAAAGTACACTCAAAATTTAAACTTTAACACAAGAAATGATCCAAATGATGCAAATACCACAAAACTTTTTCAAACCCAAAAAACCATATAAAACCACTAGAAATCCAAGAACATGTAAGAGAGATGATCAAACCATGGCTCTTGATACCATTTGTAACATATTGGATTTCACAAACACATCAAACCATGCTTAAGTGGGGCGTATAACTATAGGTTTTAGAGAGAGAAAGGTTAGAGGTTTTGGGAACTTTAGTGAGAGAAAGTAAACGTATTATTATGAGCTCCAACTCTCTACCTTGGGAGGTAGAGGGTATTTATAGTATCTTACATAAACGCCACCTACGGGCTGTGGATCAGGCATACAGTGGGTAAAGACCCGTCCGTCCTCCACGGTGTTACTTAACTAAACTACTTACTAACATAACTTAAGTACGACTACGAGCTTTCTAACGAATACATACACTTGAGGTGACCGATACTTTAACAGCTGGATTTTCCAAATCCTAACAACTAATGCTTTTGACACGGACGTTAAGAACCTTTCACTAATGCTTTCGTCTTGACTCTTTCGGCGTCCTTCACTAATGCCTTCAACACAACACATCTACGGAGGAAGAAAGAACTATCAACAAGAGAACCTCAGTAGTCTTGATGATGACGAAGCATGGAAACTCATGGACTTGAGCTTGCTCGACTTCAAGAAGTGGTGATCTCGCCTTTAAGAGGAACCTAGAGAATCACACAAAAACAAAATACAAACTACATAGATAGATCCCTTAGGATCAGTGGCTAGAGAGTTACAATACTTGGGGTAAGTATGTGTGAGAGTGGCAAGCTAAAAGGAAGAAATGGCTCACTATTTATAAAGAAGAAAAGCTTACTATTCCCCGGATCCCACGGATCCCTCCCACAAGGGATCCGTCTAGCGTAAAGCTAGGGATCCGTGGGACGCTCCTCTTTGCCCATGGGTATTTTGGTTATGGGTCATGGGTTATGGGTTGATCCATGGGTATTTCTTTAGATACAATGTATCTAATGAGTGCAATGTATCTAGTCAAGTGGGTATCGATCAATACCATGGGTTATGGGTCAATACCAAATACCATGGGTTGTAGTTTTTACCCATTTATAGTACATACTAGTTATGTATATATTTTCCCAATATGTAAACACTAGTTGTTGTACATATGTATTACTAGATCATAAAATCACTTATACTTGTTTTAGTGTTTTATGTGAAAACGTAAGTGTGTTAGAAAACTATTGGCTCAAACCATTTACGTATTTTATTTGTTTCGTTAAAATGATTTTATGTTTGTTATCGACAAAACATTAGAAGATCGTAAAATATAAATAAATATTTTTACGGCTTATTTGTATTAACAATCAGTAATGTTGGAATCGCTCCTAACAGAGAAATGGAACGATATTTACGGGATTACATTATCTATCCTAGTTAGCCAAAACACATGGACTTATTATGTCATATTGTAATAGATGTATGTGCTAGGCTATAAATACCCCTCCATACTTCCATGGAGGGGTGAGACTCTTAGTGTATTTTCCCTTTTATCTTTAATAAAACACCTTCTAGTTTCCCTTCTTTCTCTAGTTTCTCTCTCTAACTTGAAGATGGTGTTCTTCCATCTTCCAAGACCTCCCGATTCACCAAATCATCCAATAAAACGATCCTAACATTGGTATCAAGAGCCCGGTCGGTTTTAGTTATGGTTGATTTTGGTGATGTTTTTTCTTGTCAAAATTTCTTGAAAATCTATTTTTTTACCAAAGTTTTAACCTTTTTTATTAATTTGTTTTGGTTTAAACAGATTTTTTACAAGTTATGTATTTATTTTGGTCAAAAAGGTCTATACTGTTTTGCATATCTGGTTTGTGTCATCAATATGTCCAAACAGTCTTTTAGGCTATCTTTTTGTTACCATATCATGTGAAAGTTATAATGGTCAATCTGGTCTTATTCTCGTGATCAAAGTGGGTAAAAGAGTGGTTTTTATACCAACTTTCGGGTTATATGGTTGCATAGAATCTTTGGTCGGAAAACTCACGGAGCAAAAGTCAACAAGTCAAAACCTAGTTTTTATGCCTAAGACCTCATCTTCAGATCGCTTACGAGTAACTTGGAAAGTTACTCATATGAAAGCATGTTTACGCATAAGCCTCACGCGAAGCTTTAAGCTTACGAGTATGCTTACCGAAGACCCTCTTTACACGTAGCTGTGTTTACGCCGTAGCCAAGTTTACGCCTAAGAATCGCTTTACGATAAGGGTTCTTCTTTATGCATAAGGCATTACGTGTAACAATGTTTACACATAAGACTTTACACATAAGTTTTGTTACTTATAAGATGCTTATGCGTAAGGTTTATAACCAAGAACATTTTACGCATAACATCTTGCTTGAATAAGGAGTTACGTGATAAAGAAAGAAAGTTTGGTTCGAGCAAGATATGAAGAAAACTTTATGCGTGAACCGATAATGACCATAATCACAAAACCAACACTACCAAACCAACAAATACCAATTACTCATCAAGACCAGACCTCAATATCATGTTTCACATCATCGGTCCAAGAGGTCGCAACCGACACCAACATAATGTAAACCTAACCCAACAATCCTACAAGACACCCACTTTACCTTCATAATCGAATCGAAAAGTTAAAACAATTCAAATGATCTCGCTTTTCAAATTCGTAAGCAAAATAACTTCGGATCTTCAAAGATCATAACACTAATTGAAATATCATCATCGATATGTGATTTTTTTAATATTCGAACACTCTTAAAATTAAAAATTCATTAGGAGTATTGGTTTTGACTTGGACTTTAATGTATCAATTAAATCAGATATCGCTTGTTAATGAACTTATTATCAAATGTATTAAAATACATTGAGTGCACTTTGGTGTTATTATTTGGCATAGAGTTGTATTATGGTTATTAAAATTTTCACGGGACATTTTTTGACAAGATCGGGGAAAACTATTATCATAGTTCACTTAAACCAATTAGTGAAGGCTAGTTTTGGGGATGTAACCGCAAGATGTGATTACGGCGAGAATTCTTTTTTATTTATTTGAGGTTGAAGTGGGATATCACGGGTGCGTGTACTTAGTATCTGAAGATATCGCGGTTGGTTGGATGCATGACTCTTCGAGATCCTTGTTCGAGCTTTAACCGTTACGAATGACAAAGACTTGAGTTGTCTAGTTATACCTGATGTAAGGAGTTACGTTGTTGTGCTCACAACATATAACTATCACTTTTAAGGAGTTACGTTGTTGTGCTCAAGTGTCACAAAAGTCATGGATAATTCGAGAAACTTTAAGTTTACCTTTTTCGATGGTGGTAAGAAAAGGGTTCTTCGTCTCGACAATAGTGAAAGTTTAAGACACAAGTTCGGTTATTTTACTTGATCCTCAAGTTCGTCATATTGGATTTTCTCCATCAAGAGTCATTACAAAGAGCCGTCGAATGATAATGAGGTCGGTGAAGAGTTAATGAGAAGAGTATACACAAGTAGAAGTCTTATCAATTGATTCTCACATGATATTTATGGTACTTCATAATTGTTCGATTACTTGGACATACATGGTTTCGCTGTCTCCAATTCATCATCAACATACGTGGTGTATGATTCGATTCATTGAATACATCGGGGAAGAAAGTATATGTGCTCATTGCCCTTTGATGTTTTTGGATTTTTTCGAAACCCGCTTCCTTCATGAATTTCTTCAATCGGGGAAGAAATGAGACGATATGTGGTTCAAATTTCTTACTTTGGTGTTATCATCTCACTTTCACGAGTTATCGTGTGTGAAGTTACCTAAATATGATGTTATGATGCCTTACACACGGTTATTTTATCGAGTAATTGCATATTCACAAGTAACTATTATTCCGATAGACCACAACATTCAGGGGGAAGTCGTTTCATCTCGTCTTTCGTGGATTGTTTGGTGTGAAGCATCTACATATGTGAGAAGATCTTGCTGATTTCTTGCATGTTACCCCTGAACGGATTTTCCGCAATAATTCAGATTTACCTTGTGTGGTTTATCGCTCATCTACAAATTCGTTGCGTCGAAAACTTCAAAAGTTAGAGGAATGTTCACTACATCAAAGTTTCGAATCTGCTAAAGACGGTTGTCGGTTTGGGGAAGTCGATCTGAAACTTCGCCAAAAGAAGTGTACGGAGAAGTCATAAAGACATGCAAGATGATTTGGGGGAAGTTAATCCAATTCATGCATATTACATCATTTGCCTACAAGTGAAGAAAACGGTTCTCAAGTCGAGGTACAAGAAGAAGACAAAGAGCGTAAACTTTCATCATCCTCAGCACTTGAAGAGCTTATGAAGACATTTCTTTATTTGTTTTCTATATTTGTAGTAAATGTTGTAAGTAATCCCTTATGTCGTCCCATTGGGGGAAGATTGTTGGAATCGCTCCTAATAGAGAAATGGAACGACATTTACGGGATTACATTATCTATCCTAGTTAGCCAAAACACATGGACTTATTATGTCATATTGTAATAGATGTATGTGCTAGGCTATAAATACCCATCCATACTTCCATGGAGGGGTGAGACTCTTAGTGTATTTTCCTTTCATCTTTAATAAAACACCTACTAGTTTCCTCTCTCTAAACTTGAAGATGGTGTTCTTCCATCTTCCAAGACCTCCAGATTCACCAAATCATCCAATAAAATGATCCTAACAAGTAAAACAATCGTAGTGGTCAATTCTTTTAGAAAAGACCACCGTGATCGATTGGTGTTTTTTCGCTAACCCATTTCTATGTTTTTTTCGATGGATGCTCCCGGAGGAAAGATCGTCTTGACTCTCTTCATGCTCATACCAACATCAACACAAATGAAGTTCTCTTGAAAGGAAACTCAAAAGTCAAAACGATTCTTCATCAACCAAAGAATCTACAAAGTATTAAAGACTAAGAGAACTACATCATATCTGAAATCCAAAGTCAAAGGGCGTGTTAGCATGTTCGAGAGAGACGTGGAGACACCTGAGCAACATAGCGGACCTGATGTAGACAATCACATACTATCACCACATCCACACCATAACAAAGAACAAAGAACAAAGAATACGAAGACGCCAAAGTGAAAACTTCAAAAACAAGATCCTTACTATGGGAGATTATTGGAATCAAAGAACTTCTTCTCACAAGAAAGAAAAATGCTAGAAGACGTCAAAGCAACCACTATTACATCATCACCAACAACTTATTCGAGTCATCACTAACACTTAGGGGGAGATTGTTGGAATCACTCCTAACTTGTATTTCAAATTTTAGTCATTAATATGTAATAGGTTGCTTAATTAGGATTTTATGTTAGTAATTATGGCTAGCTTGGTTTAAAAATGCGTGCATCATTGCACAAATTGCATGGATCATTGCATTATTTAGGATTTCGCATCATGACACCTAATGCGAGGCCATCCCAGATTGCACTCACAATAGATCGCAATTCATCGCATTTGTGTAATGCTAGCAATAGTCGCAATTAACGCAATTTGAAATTTGGGCTAATTTGTAAAATTAAAACTATTTTAAAAAAGCCAAACTATTTTAACAGGGCTTCCAAAATGGAGCTTAGTTAATGAAGCCTTTAGAAACACAATAATCACCATAGTTCTTACCGTACATCTGAATTATCCTTATTTTTTTTGGGTGATTACTATTCGGAAAAAGATATTAGTGAAAGATAGACTACTTTTGTTTCTTTTTCTTTGTTTATCTTAAATTCTTAGTATTTTTAAATTTTGCTAAGCATTTTGTGGCATGCTTTAATTTTGACTTGATTGTTTATTAAATGGATTATTGGCCTAATTTTATTGTGTTAGTAATTTATTTATAAGTTCATTGCATCTACTTGGTACTTGGTAAATTATACTATGTATAAATAATTTTTGTATTTTTTTAATACTAAATGCAACACGTCTAAATTGCGCTCGCATTCGCATTACGCATTACGCATCGGCCTCCGAGATCTTGAGCGCATCGGATCGCAAAACGCAATTTTAAACCAAGATGGCTAGGCTCATGCAGAAAGCCCATGAGCCTATGAAAAAGCCCAATAAGAAAGGAAGGGACTAGATATGTTGCCCTAGCTCCCTTCCCCTATAAATAGTCTTGTAAAACCTCATTTGAGGGTTGGTTGTTCACACTTAATACATTCCTACGCATAAATTTTCTTCATTATCATACGTGTGTGTTTGTGTGTGTTCATCCGATCATCTTATCTATATTTCTTACATATTGATCCTTGTGTTATATTATGGTGACCTAACAACTTCTCAACTAAGAAATCCATCGACCAAGCGGCCGGTGGCAAACTTAGTGATCTCACCGCGGAAGAATCGTGGGGTACAATAGAGGACCTTGCCCTCTATGACAACGAAAGTTGGAATGACCCCCGTGAGTTGCCCAAAACCTTCAAGGCAATCTCCTTGCCTCCCATTGACTCACAAACTTCCAATCGTAGAATGCTCGAACTTGAAGATCAAGTCAAATTCCTAATGAGCTCCTACGAGAATCCTAAGTCTTCACGGTAAGTGAACAAAGTCTCTTCCTTATGTGAGCTATGTAGTGGTCTCCACGACACTCGTGATTGCACAAGACCCCGAACAAGCTTTTATGGACTACGCCCACGCTGCATCGATGGAGCGGGAGAAGTGGTACACTTTCAAGCCCGAGCAAAACAACTTAGGAAATTCCTACAACCCCTCATGGAGAAATCACCCAACCTTTGGTGGAGCCAAAACTCAAACCCGCCCCGAAACTCATCTAGTCCACCCAATAGGTCCAACCCTCCAAATACCGAGAATTCCACTAGTCTCGAGGCAATGGTGTCTAGGTTTATGTCATCTCAAGAGGCTCGATTGACTAAGCTTGAAGCCGATTTCAAGCAATGACAAGGCGAGATGACAACCAAGCTCGACGCCCTCTTAAAAGCCTTTAATGACCGGGAAATTGGAGCACTCCCGAGTGACACTATAAAGAACCTAAAGGTAAATTTGATTTCATCGACTTCATGTTCTTGCTCACCTTGGGAGAGTGCATATCCATGCCCTTCACACCTGAAATTTCACCCGGTCAACGCCATCAACACGGGTTCCAAGCGATCCCTCATGAGGTACCAAGGACCCGAACCGATGGTCCAACCAACTCTTGAGAAACCCATCAACCAAGAACCCAAACCTAATCTAGACGAGGATTACAAGGAACTCAACCAAGAAAAACCGGTTCTTGAAGTCTTGACTCATGCGCCTTATTATAATGCATTAAAAGAAAAATATGAGCAAGAACTTAAATTAGGAGAACGTGGGTCCGCATTTTTTCAAAATAAGTTACCTAAGAAAATAGATGATCCCGGGCTATTCATTCTTCCGTGTAGGCTTGGAAATTCCAAACCTTTCGACACTTTAGTCGACTTAGGATCAAGCATAAATTTTCTTCCGCTGTCCCTCCATAGTCTTGGTAAGATAGAACCAACGGAAACCATCTTAGGTCTAGCAGACGGAAGTATTGCATATCCGGTAGGGATAATAAAAGACATGATAGTACACGTAGGTCAATTGACTTTTTAGACGGATTTCCATGTGCTAGACATGAATAAAGACCCGACATGCCCATTGTTAGTAGGAAGAGGATTCTTAGCTACTGCTAGTGCCATACTTGATTGTAAGATGTCTAAGATAGTGGTAAGGGAAGGGAGTGCTAGGTCAATTTATGATGTCAAGAAGCATATCTACTACAAAGAGGAAGAAATACCCTACGAGATCATGTTGGATAGAAAATCATCTAGATATGGACCTTGGACTAATAAAGATTTTGTAGGTCCTCAACGACCTTTCTATCTAGAGGAGGCCTTTGTAAGTGACTCAACTTTCCATGAGCAACAATCGGCTAGGGACATTGAAGTGAACCCGCTCGAGGATGCCTTAGTGTTTAGGAAGATGACCGAGTTCCTTGGAACCTTGCCTGTTAATCTTAACATGAATAGGTGGAAAGTTGAGAGTGAGAAGCCTAAGCATAATTGGAATTAGGATAGACCACCTAGTGATGGGAATGGAGAATGGCACATTAGGATGAAAATCTATGATCCCGATGGAGAAAAGTTTGAAAAGACGCATCAACTAAGCGTACCACTAGGAATTTAAAAGATAAATTTGATCCCTATGACATTCTTGAGGATAAAATTACTTACATAGGTATGTAGGAGCACGACTTCGAGTCCAGCTACAAGACTCATAAAAAAAGAAAAGTGCTTCGTGCGAGGCAACCCATGCTTAATTGTTTGCTTGTTTGCGTGTCATATATCTTTTTCATTGTTGTGTATTCTCATGTTTGAATTTGTGAAAATGCTTTATTTTGTCTTTAACCTCATCTTAATTACATATAAAGGTATTTTACAATAAGATAAGTGTAGGGAATATTACATACGTTTTTAAAAGAACGTGAACATGAGAATTACAATTAATGAAATTGATATATATGTGTTTGTGAGAGTCAAATGCTTGTATCGAGTCATAATGGATGTTTTGCGAGATTTTTCCAGTTTTAAAGGTGTAATTTTTGATTTTTCCGTGAAAACGCAGCAGAGACCGGTTTACGTCAGACAACCTGACGTCGTCAGGATTAGAACCTGATGACGTCAGGAGGATCAGAAACAACTTATAAACTTTTTCTCGTTTTCTGTGCTAAGTATAAATTTTTGAAAATTCTCGTGTCTTAATTTTCTAGAAAAACTGCAAACATCCATTCCACAAGCATTATATCCTAGTCTAGTTGAGTCATATATAGTTTTACCGCTGATTTTACGCGAAGGTTTCGTCTATTTTCTTAAAGTGCGCAGGTTTTATTTATCAAGAAGAAGAAACATAATATTGGATGAAGCTTATCACGCATACATTCTTCTTGGGAAAGAATTTAACCACTACTTCACACGGATCCTACCGAGCTAATCAGGGAAGTACTAGTTTCTTTCTCTTTTAATTACCTTCCTTTATCATAACTTTGATACTTTCGGGGAACATTGGGGACAATGTTCAGTTTAAGTGTAGGGAGGGAGAATAAAACGGGAACTTTGAAACTATGCTTATCCTTGAATATTTGTCTTGTCCTATTTCATTTGTTTAATAAGCTACGAGAAATATTCGTTAGGGCAATTTTAGCACCAAATTTAAAATTTTTTATGACATGTACGAGTGGGACTTTAGTCTTAATAAAGCGTCTCATGGATAGGAGTTATATGACTAGCACAAAACCGTTTACCACTCAAATTCCACCCCAAAATGTGAGGTTCGCCTAGATCTTTAGGAATTTCAAGATTCACCTTTAATGCTTCGAGAGTGTACCAAGAGCATAATAGATTCTAGAACTTGTTTTGTGATGCATTCGAGATTGCTAGTGAGACTACACTTGTGTAGTTAGGAATAACTAAATGATAAGAGGCGAGGATAACCCTTGTTTGAAACATGTGTTATAATTACTTCTTCCACATCGGCCGAGTAATTACCCCACACCCTTGCGATGTACTCATCTTTAGTACATGATACCCTAGTTAACCCTCGAGCCTATCCCTTTCGCAGCTCTCGTGATGTTTCGGTTTTCCAAATATCAATGAAGAGCATTGTTTACAATCTACTCCCAAATGTACACCCAAATCGCCTTAGCCTACCTTGTATGCACTCACCTTTAGTGCATTATTGCTATCATACTAAACCCTTAGTTCAATTATCTAATTACTTGCATGGTTGCTAAGTCGAGTCATATCTTTTGTACACAATTTTGGGATGATTGGGACTCATGGGTAAAGTAATATTTTATTGAGTGACGGGAAAGAACGTTAAAATCAAATTCCCTTTATTTACGTAATTAAATACTCCAAGTGTTTTGATCTTTTCAAATCGGGTCAAATTAGTGTTAGAGTAATAAAAAATCAAGTGTAGGGATGCTCTTATAAATCCCTTATAGTTTGATGTTATCTTAGAGGATGGTAAAGTAAAAGTGTATGAAAAAAAATCAAAAGAAAAATAAAAAAACATATGGGCTACCATCCTACATCTATCTTTATGTTTATGTTTTAAAATTTATGTATGTTTTCTCAAGTTATCTAGAGTTTAGTGAGTCGAGTCTTGGCTTAGCAACGCCATTCTTTTCATGCTTGTAACATAAAAATTTTGACTTGCCACCACTAAATCGCCTATCCAACCAAACCCTTTGTTTCGATACCGTAAGCCTAACATTACAACCCTTTTAAAGACCTCTTAGATAGTTGTTCCTAGGTGCTTACACCAAAGCGGTGGAGGTTTGATCTAGTCTCAAGCCTATGGTAATCTATGTAGAATGACCAGGTAATGAGTGTTTATCTTCCATTTCCATTTACTATATTTCATATACACCCGAGAGATAAGAGAATTTAAACACCCTTGTGAGGTGCTAGTATATAATTTCCGTGCTTGTTATGACTATTATGGTGCTTTTACTTGTTGTGAATTATGCTAAACCAATGCTTCATGCCCCTAACTTATAAATTGATTGGCCAAAGCACATTTGCTTGAGGACAAGCAAATACCAAGTGTAGGGATATTTGATAAGGATTTAAACGTATGTTTTAGGGGTCATTAAGCCCTTAATCGTCCACTTTTATATCCGTTCTCGCTTAATTTCGTTCCTTTTCACTTTTAGGTCTTTTGGGAGCAAAATGTTGGAATGATGCTTATTTGGACAAAAGGAGTGAATATATGAAGAAAATGGCTAAGTCAAGATCAAGATACTCAAGTCACTGAAACTGAAGACGGAGTCCCAACTAAAGGCGACGCCGTCCCTCTCACGGTTTTAATTAAAATACACCGACGGCTCGGTAGACTTTTTGCTAAAATACACCGACGACGCCGGGCTTTGAAGGAAGGGCGTCACTAAGAATTTTCATCTCGACGGCCCGATCCGTAATCGACGACGTCCTGCTAAAGCCCGGCAAGCAATCACAACTACAACGTGTCGCCGTCCCAACGATAACTTGGCCAAGACGAAAACCATAATGACGGCGATCTGACGGCGTCCCACCTATAAGGTGACGTCGTCGCAAGTGTAAAATTATATATAGAAATCGAATTTTCATAATTTTAGGAGGTAGACTTGTGGAGTAAAAACCCTAAACGTTTGTAGTCCGACTTGGATAGTATTTTAGGGTCCCAAAACCCTATTTTACTCATCAAGATAAGTGTTTTATTCCATTGATTTCATTATGTCTTTCCATTGAATGTGTGTATGCTTGCTTGTATAACATGTCCGGCTAAATTTCTTGTGTGTTGCTTAGATCTATGAAACCTAGTTATTAATTATTGATTGGTTGTCTCTTATCTTAATTGTAATTGGCTTAGGAGTGTAATTAGGCTATCGCTATGCGTTTGAATGCTTGAGTAATCTTTGCGAACCTTAGTTTATGAATCACTTAGCAGATTTCGTAGTCTAAACATAGCGGATTTCGTAGGCAATAACCTTAAGGTAGTCTCAAAGAGTTATGGAAAAAGGCACACCCTACGATCTTAGAAAACACAACGCGTTAAGAATAAGGACGTGACAATTCAACCATCAATAAAAGGTAACTAGGGAGTAATAGTATCTAGGTAAGCACATTTTTAATCATCATATGAGCTAACATCAAAAAGACATAGACTACCCGTAGTATTAGATAATTAGAATAGTAGAGTAATCGGTAGAAGTACCACCCCCCAAATCCAAGCCTCGAGATTTTACCCTTAGATCTCTAAAACAAAAATATAAAAAGATAAAAAGGAATCTTCCTCAACCTCAACCTTAGCGTAGTACACTTCTTACTAGCATTCATATTCCCCTAGAGGACGATATCAATCCTCGAGGCTTACCCAATACTACACTACAACGATTAGGTTCACTGCCTAGGGTGTTGAAAACTTGCTTGACGAAAACGAAGTTCCTTTGACCCCGAACGCGCTTCGTACGCGCATCAAGGCTATTTATTGGCATTTCTTTTGTGATTTGGTACGTCTTCGTCTAACTTTTATGACTTCAATTTCGAGGACGAAATTTTCTTTTAGAGGGGAAGAATTATAACGACCTAAATTTCGAATTTAAACTTTGACGTACGATTCGAACTAATATAATAAATATACGATATGTTATACTTAAAATTAGAAGCCATATGAAACCCTAAACTATGCGAATAAGGAAAACGTTATAACCTAAGTTTTAAGAAAATCATATCACACACTATATAGTGGCATAGGTCGATTGGATTTAATTTGTACACACACTTAATTGAAATCGAATATGGAAACTTTGAAAGTGATAATCACCTCTTTATACCCGCTAAATCTCAACACTTTCCTATCCTCATTACTCCTCATTCGCTGCTCTCCATAAATCCGTATAACAACTTTCTCCTTCACTCAAAAACCCTAAAACTTAAAACAAGGTGACAACAATATCTACTCCTCTCCAAGATCCAAGAAGAATGAAGGTTGTGACCAGGAGAGTGATCGGTTCATAGGTGTAAATTTGTGATTGTGGGGCTTGTCCAATTGGTGTGATCGTGTGGCCAGTTTTGGGTTCGAAAGGCGTTTATTCTTGGGTTCTTGCGACCTTGTTTTTGTGATCAGTTCTTAATCCGACCCAAGGTATCATCATTCTTTTGTTCTTAAACCATTCGACTCTCACTCAGGTTATTAATCTGAATATGCATTTAATCTGTTGGGGGTTCGTGATAATGACTATGTAAATGAAACATGTTATAAAAATCTAGAAACGTCATAAACCTTGTTTAAAACATTCTACCTATATTATTTGATTTTAGCCTCGACACCATTTTGTTCCAGCCCTTAGTTGACCACAAATACAACATAATCAAACCCTAAAATTCTCCTTGATTGCACATTAATTGAATATCCAAGAATAGAAGCCCTAGGTAATGTTTTAACGAGTGTATTCATGATTTTATGTGAGGGACTTGTTATGTTTGGCTCGGTAATACTGTTGTATGTGGTGTGTGTGTAAGTCTACAATCTGTATCAAACATATACATTTGATTGTGTATTAATTGGGTTTAAAAGATAAGGGACTGGTTATGTTTGGCTCGTATCTTGTTGTATGTGGTGTGTGTGTAAGTCTACAATCAGATCAAACATATACATTTGATTGTGTATTCATGATTTTATGTGAGGGACTTGTTATGTTTGGCTCGGTAATATTGTTGTATGTGGTGTGTGTGTAAGTCTACAATCTATATCAAACATATAAATTTGATTGTATATTAGTCGGGTTTAAAAGATAAGGGACTTGTTATGTTTGGCTCGGTAATACTGTTGTATGTGGTGTGCGTGTAAGTCTATAATATGTATCAAACATATACATTTGATTGTGTATTCATGATTTTATGTGAGGGACTTGTTATGTTTGGCTCGGTAATACTGTTGTATGTGGTGTGTGTGTAAGTCTACAATCTGTATCAAACATATACATTTGATTGTGTATTAGTCGGGTTTAAAAGATAAGGGAATTTGGGATTGAAAGTTGTTAGTTTGAATAGGACATATTTGTAGGTTGAATATGTGTGAGAGATAAAATGGGTTTCACAAATGTTGGAGTTTGGAATTTTGCATTAAAACTTAGTTTAATGTCCTAGTGAAGTTTTCCAATTTGTTTGGATGAATTTGGAGTCATATTAGTCGTATTTTGAATTTTATGGAATCATGTGTCAAAGTCAATTCGAGAACTTAATATCGATCGACGCTTTTTATTTTAATTTTCAAATCATAGGGAGTAAGAGATCTCCTTTTATAAAGATGAATTTTAGGTTATGTAAGACTTTTTGAATTTTTGGGTATTTTTCCAAGTGTTTAAGTGGGTCTAATAAACGTAAACTCTTAGGGTATACCTCTGTGCACTTTCTCGGACAGTTTGGGAAGATGAATTTTAAACCATACTTATGCTTTGAAATAAAATCTAATTTTTTTGAACTTACCTAACTCGACACGGAACACCGAGAATTCTCTTAGAATTATTTGAGCTCTTTTGATAGGCCATTAAATTCGTAAGAAATTGGACCCGAACATGATAAAATCAAATACAACCTAAGTCAAGGTTTTGGTTTAGCTTAAACCCTAATAATGTGTTTTGGCTTTAATTACTTTTGAAACATTGCGGATACTTTTAGACATATGTTAACCTAATATCATTTGTGAACCCTAAGTGGATTAATTGTGAATTATCACCTGAAGTTACCAAAGTTACTAAATATGGAAAGTTACTAAATATGAAAAGTCACTAAATATGGGAAGTTGCTATAAATAGCAGGAAAAACCTGAATATGTCAATTTGAACAACAATCAGTACTGAATCAGTAATAACTTATAAAATGATTCTTAAACAATAAGGTTATCATTAATTCGTGTAGATTTTTTGAAGAATGAGTAACTTCCGATACTTGTGTTTTTGATACGGTTTCATTTGCGGTTTAAGGTACATATATTCTACCCTCTCAGTAAGGGTTTATTCTCATGACTTCTCGATCCTTGACTTTGATTCCTTTCTTTGATATGATTTTGTTCATATGATTCGTCTAATATGACCTCTTTGATATGATTTCCTTTGCTATGATTTCTTTGATATGATTCCATCCGTTATGATATTCGATATGCTATCCGTTTTGTATGACATTTGTTGTAATATCCGTTGATATCATTTTCTATGATATGATTCAGTTCTGTTAATATGATTGGTTTGGATATGATATGATTATAGATATGCTTTGATATGATTCGTTTTGTTCAGTTTCCCCGAGCTAACTAGTCATGGAGGTACCATGACCATGTCACTGATGCACCAGTGGCATGACACTATCTGTGGCGGTGTGATTAGTCCACAATGTTCCCTTTTGATATGATATGATATATGTAATCACTTGGCCATTATGAATATGTATGTACAGTCTCGAACTGGCATATGTATACTTGATTTGTTTTGTAGGGAGCATATGGATGCATCCTAGGTATTTTGTTCAGTTTTGGTGATGTGTTGAGTGTATGTAATACACCCCCTCACATTTGAGAGCTAGCTACCCCATTTGGTACTTGAGAGGTCTCCCCTCCTTGTGCACTTATGATATGACGGATTATGATATATGATTTGATATGTGGCTATTGGAGTATCTCCTTTAGTATTTGAGCTCGTGGGCAGTATTCTGATTTTGTGACTATATGACTTCTGACGTTCTTATTCATTTTGTTGCTATGCCATACTATATTCGGTTCTCCATTTGATTACTCGTTCACTCAGCATTCCTTATGTGATTCATCCGACTACCATACTATACTTCAGTTTATTTGATTTGCTATACCCTTATTCCATATTGGTTGACTACCAAGCTTATACTTCGGATTACCACTTCATCCGTTTATCGTGCTATTATATGATTATTGTATTTCTCTGTTTGCTATGCTATTATATGATTGTTGAACAATCTGTTTACCATACTATTATACGATTATTCGATTCATTAGTTACCATGCTGAAATATGATTACATGATTCGCCTGCTTACCATGCTGATGCAGGTTTTACTGACTAGGTTTTAATATTTATAATTACTCGTTATACCTATGGTCTACCCTAATGCACTAACGGGCAATGTACCCGGTCGTGTGTAGTGTAGTATTCGGTAAAACCGAGGTCGTCCCAACAGCTATGTGTGCGGATTTAAACTAAGTCTAGGTGTCACAGATTTTAGTATGATTTTTATATTGAATTAATTGATTAACTATTAAAGCAAATAAAAGCGAGGGTAGAGATCAACAGAGGAGAGGGGTGCTAACCTACTTACTCATCCTAATTAGTAATGTTTACATCTAATTACTTCCAATTACTTTAGGTGGGGTCAAAGTCGCGAGGAAAACATTTGGTCAGGTCGTCCTAACCTATCAGCAAAGGGTCCCACTGGAGAAATCGGTGACCATCATAAGTCCAGATTGTTCTTAGTACCTAAGCCAAGTCATTAAGTACCATTACATGATAGATTCATAACGGTGGAGTGCCCGGCGCTAGCATCTTAAACACTCACCCCCTACTTCTTAAGTTCATCCAAACGGTAGGTGATCAGTTGGTCAAATCACACAAGCAGAAAGGGTCATCAGTTGGTCATATCTCCTAAGTAACTAGCCACTACCGCCATTCAAAACTACCGAAACAAGGGTAGCTACCAACAAACTATGCATGCATACACTTAGATAATTATACGGAAGCAATGTAAACGCAAACAAAACAATTAAGGAATTATAACTAGGCCAAGCACCGAGGTGCTTAGCATCATATTAACTAAAACAATCGATTCAATGTTTAACATTACGAAATACATGAATTGAAAATAAAGAAAAGATAAAATGCTAATGCTTATCGTAGGGGAGTGATTCCTCCCTTGGAGATAGCTCCGTATGCTCCTCTAGATCTACCTTCGACTTCTACTCACGTTCACTTTTTGTTGTGTGTGAAATGGGATGATTTGAAATGCTGGAAATCGTGGGGTATTTATAGGCCAGATCTGGTTACGGCGTAACTAATTATAAGAGTTACGCCGTAACATCCAATTCTTCGTATTTTGCACTAAAAATGCTGGTTACGGCGTAACTATGGAAGGAGTTACGCCGTATCTTCAATAAATCTTGGTTACGCCGTAATTGATGCAATAGTTACGGCGTAGCTTGCAGCGGCGCGGAACCTCATTTGACCTAGTTGGTTACGTCGTAATCTTTGGGAGAGTTACGTCGTAATCTTCTGTTAAGTTGGTTTTCTGAGCCATGCTTTAGTTACGGCGTAATGTGAGAGAAGAGTTACGCCGTTTCAAATTGAGCATACTATGATAAATCTTCAATAAACTCTCCAAATACGCGTCTCTTTAGCTCCAAGCTCGTATTTTACCTGAAAGTGAAAGATAGAGGAAAACAAGCGTAAATCCATATAAATGATATAAAATACGGGCTTATCGGGGGAAATTGACACTTAATATTCAGGACTATTTGATGTTATCAAATATCCCCCACTGAACTCTACTTGCCCTCAAGTAGACCTTATTAGATAGATTCCTAAAAGATATCTCCCATTACTTGGAAAATATAAGTTCACAAATCCCTTATTCTAGAATAAAACAAAGTCGAACACCTCACAAAATGGGAACAAAACACTCAAATCTCTCAACTATTTTAAGTGTCAATTTCGGGTGATCACTCATTGCATGATCATAGCATAGCATGTATTCTATCATAAGCTTGGCGGTTACACAAATCTCCACCACTAGAGTTAAGGACTAAACAATTCTCGAAGGCAATATGTGTAGACACGACAAAGGTTAAGGGTGATTTGTCATTACTAAAATGTCATGGCGAAGTGGACAAAATCAATGATACATGACCAAATCCATGGCCAAGACACCAAAGATTGCTCGCTACATCACCTAGACATGCTTCATGACTAAGGGTAGGATAAGAAATGGGACAAAATTGGTGTAAAACAAAATCAAGCAAATAGTCTAAATCTACAACTAAGTCATCACCACTTACCGTTCGTCCAAAGTTCAAGTTTCAAAGTCAAGAAACCGAATCATGATATTACCAGGTAGATGTGTCATTAGAGGACATCATGATGGGCACACTTCCAACTTCATTCTTCAAATATGACCGAGGTGGCCTCCTCGATACTAAATCAATATTAAGCTCATAACAATAGTACTTATAACATCGCACTTTACAATGAACAACAATAAATTTTTATTTTATTTTATTTTTTTAAGGAATCACTTCATCATTTTTTTTAAACATAACATAATAACATAACATCCCCCCACTTGAGATGAACAATATGAGAATTTGCGGGGGAGGGGGGGCTTCAATGATCTTTAAGGATATGTCGTCGACGAGAGCGTGATTCCCGAACCTTTCCACTTGAACCTTGAACTTAGGCAAATGATGACTTCCCAATTACAAATAAAGACTACATGGTACGCTAAGGTGTAATGGTGTATCGAAACAATACGTTGGGTGAACAAAATGAAAGGGATGGCTCAGAAGGGTGTATCTAGGGGTATCTTGCACTAAAGGTGAGTGCAACAAAGGGTTTAACATGGGGGTCGAGAAGTCGATGTGACTAATCGATAGACACACAATGGTAGGCTATTTGGGGGATAATCCTATAATACTTCCTTCTTAAACTGAAGAGTCCAAATACATCGAGCTAACTCAACATAACTCGTCTATGGTCTCGAAATGATGTAAAGGCCAAGTTCTAAAGTTTACAAGCTACCCAAGACACTCATAATTTGGTGGATTTGGGGTAAAATATTTGGAAACGGATAAGACTAATTTCACCATATAACATCAAGGGTTATAATGTGCTCGGCTAAGGTCTAATCTAGTTAGGTTAAGAAAAACATGTCAAAAATTTTAAAATGGCATAATTTTTCAAAATAAACTAGAAAAACAAGGGCAAAATAAAGTTCAAGGGATAATTCTACTCCCGTCCCGCCACTTGAATTGTACAAAGTCCCTTTTGTACTAAGCGTTAAATAAAGGTGAAGAGAAAAGTAGAATTAGAGCGAGAACTTCCCTGAAATTTGCTCCAAAAAGAAAGAAGGCTCACAAAAAGAGTCGTGCCTTCGCATAAGCATCCACGATCAAACTTCAATCCCTGAAATCACACTACCGACAAGCATAATTCTAAAAAAAAAGAAAAAAAAATGAAAAAGAAACCTAACTCACTTTCGTAGGAATCACGGTTTCATTTAGCGTATGCAATAAGCCTTTTAAACCACTTGGTGTCCCAAGTGGACGAGTGTATTCTCGTGAGGGCTTACAGGGAACATACCCACAAAGTTCATTTGAAAACTAATACAAGGTTATTGTGTTTAAAATGAAAGAAGTGTTACAAAGGATGGTTACGTCGTATCTCCCATAAGGAGTTACGCCGTAATTAAGCAAAACCTGATAGATGCTACAGGGGTGTGGCTACGCGCGCCGTAACCATTGCCTGGGGTTACGCCGTAATTGATAATTCTTCTGAGTAGTTCTTCTGCACTAAGGCCTGTTACAGCGTAACCAAGATAGTGAATTACGCCGTAACTCTGGTCGGATCAGCATGCTGCAACAACAACTTTTCTTCGTTTTCCTGCAAAAATGGTTAAAAACACAAAACCCAATAGAAAGGAAAAAAGACAAATGAAAGGGATAATTCGGGTTGTCTCCCAAAAGAGAAATTTTCTTTATTTACAAGTCTTTAAGTTAGAATCAGAGCCTCAGGGCTTTATGGTGGCCTTTGGACTTGGCCAACCTCATCCATGTCCTTCATCAAGTTATGTCGACCCAAAAGACATTGGTAGCGATCTGGAGGTACTCTTTAGTCTCGATCTTCCGAATTTTGCAAAATTTTTCGTCCGGCCCCAAATTGTATCTAGTGAACTCATACTTTTCGGCTATAATTGGTGGCGACCTCTTATACGGAATGCCAAGAAGTTTGCACCTTCTTCGCTCATATGCTTCATCATCGGGGTCAATGAATCCATCTTCTCCTTGTAGTTTAAGGTAGTCCAAAATTCCCTCTATATCATCATCGTCGCACTCGGTACCTTTAAACCATTCATCGTCGAGTAAATCTTCTACCAGTGCCCGTTTGCATTCCTCTTTCTCATTTCTCATTGAATCTTCATTTGTCACTTCACTAATGTCATTGAGGATTTCTTCTCTCGGTTCCTCTTTACTCATATATTCCTTCCATATCTTTTCCTTGGTCAACGCATCGACTTTCCCATATTTGATTTTCACCCAATTGTCAAATCCTAGATTGTCTAACCAAGGTAATTCAGTCCTGTCCACATCATTTGTTGAAGTCCAAAAGAATTCATCCTCTCCAACCCTCTTAAAGCTGCTTGCTCCGTTGCATTTATCATCATACGGGTCGCAAGATGCCCAAAAAACTTCACCAGGCGTCCTTATTTTCTCACACCAATGACTTCTAGTTACCTTGCCATGGACATCGCTAGAGGATCCTCCATGTAGTAGATATCATCATTTATGGGCTTTTATGTAGACAATGCTCCTCATAATCAATCTTGAGCTTCTTTAGTAGATTTGGGATAATTTTATCATACCCGAATTGTATTGCATACCAATCATCGAAGGATAAATCTCCAAACTTGATGTCATGTCTTTCAAGCTCATGCGGCACGTCCATTCCTCATTTTTAAATTATCACCCCGTTGCAATATTCGCGAAAGGATTGCATGTACGCCATGCTCGTGTGGACTCTTTATCGGTGATAATTATCGGGGTGCAATAGTGCTTAATCGGTGGTTCCTCCTCTTCTTCAAATGAGAGCTTCTCCAATCTTTCTTCATCAGTGTATGCAGGCCACATGAATTTGTTATCTTTGACCCTATCCTTATCGGTTCCTCCATCGCAAATTTCATTCCGAGGGTCGCACAAAGCCCATAGATCATACCATTCACCATTAGCTACGGGTATTTTCTTGCACCAGTGATACTTTCTTTTAGATGGGGACAGAGGACATAAATTAATGTCATCGGACCATTCGTTAATAACCTGTGTCCCTGATTCGCCTACCTCGAGAAATTTGTCAGCCTACATATCCCGCCATACACGTAGCGTGATGTTTGGTTACGGCGTAACTCAGCTGTGTCATTATCATCAGTGTTCTTCATAATACCACGATCGCTATCAAAAACGTAGTTATGTCGTAACTCATAGGAAGTGTTATGGCGTAACTTCACACTGTCGCCGGAATTTTCACTTCAATCTGAACTTCCAGTGGGAGAATTGGCTTGTAACTTTGAGTCTTCATCAGAAAAGATGACCTTGCATTCCAATGTAGGTTTTGCCCCTTCCGGTTTAGTATTATTCTTCCTTACCTTCTCACTAAGCTTTTCCACCATTGTTTCCAGGTTCTTTAGGGTTGTGTCGTGATTGGAAAGAATTCTATCAGTGTTTTCCTAGAATTCTTTTAGCCATTCATCATGTTCCTTTTGTCTTTAGGCTGAAGTTTCCAGAATTTTGTTAATGGTCTCTTTAATATTGGGCCTTTTTTCTCCATAAGGCCCACGGTTATAGTTTCCAGCAGGTCCTCCACGATAGCCATTACTATTTCGATTATCTTCGTAAAACGGTCGATTTTCTCCATATTTAGCTTCTTCGATTATGTTTTTTCGTTAATGTGAGGGCAATTCTTGGTTAGATGTCCTCCTCCACATATTTTGCAACCTACTTGGATGGCATGAATGGTTTCTCTGATTTTTAGCATATCTCGACTCAGATTTTCAATTTTGATAGTGATGGCTGCAATTCCGTCAAGATTTATGCATTGGTTTCTTTTGCTTCCTCCATCGTGCCATTTCTGGGAATGGTCAGCAATTTTTTGGATGTCTTCAATTGTTAGATAAATCTTCAATAAATCTTCAATAAAGTGAGCATACTATGATAAATCTTCAATAAACTCTCCAAATCCGCGTCTCTTTAGCTCCAATGCTCATATTTTACCTGAAAGTGAAATATAGATAAAAACAAGCGTAAATCCATATAAATGATATAAAATACGGGCATTATTGGGGGAAATTGACACTTAATATTTAGGACTATTTGATGTTATCATATGCTAATATGTGATTATGTGTTTACCATGCTATTATGTGACTATTTGATTTATCTGGTTGTCGTGCTAGTATGTAATGATTTGACTTATCCGTTTACCATGTTATACTTTTGTTCATTTATCTCCGTGGGTTGGGCTATGATTATCATTCAATATTCCTATCTGCTATTTGTGACTACCATGCTTGTACTTCTGTTGGTATTTTCCGTTGCTTATTGTATTGGTTCGGCATGGTAATTCATGTTTACATGACTTTTTGATATGCAATGCTTACACTTTTGTTCATGCTACCATTTAATGATGGAATTTGGTTCAACTGATGTTAACTGTTTAGTTGACTTGTTTAGTTTGTCATGCTATATTCTTGTTCAGTTACTTCATTTAATTATGATGTTCGTTTAGTATTCCTACCTAATACATGTGACTATCTTGCTTATACCGCAGTTGGTATTTCCGCTTGTTATGATATTCGTTATGTTTATTAATTGTTGATTATCTGACTTGTGTGATTGCCATGCTTACATTCGATTTAGTTGCTTCCGCCTGCTTATAGTTCAACTTAGCTTATATATATATGATTATCTTATTTGTTTGTTTTGCCATATTTATGTTTAGTTGATCTGCTGACTGATATGCTTGTACACTGTTTGGTTACCTGTTTTGATTATGATATTGTTCATCAACTCATATTTGATCATGTTTCGATACTTGTATGTTTGGTTATTTATATGTGTTTATATCTATTCACTGATGCGTTGCTCCACTTTGGTCTCCTTTGATTTCTGTTCCTTCTGGTTATCTGTGTTATGCAGGTTCCTCATAGACGCATTGTGCTCATTCGTCACGACTTTGTTATCAGTTTTCGATGATGCATTTTTGTATTGTTGATTATGTTTAGTTTCGTTTTGTTATATCTGTTCACTGGCTTTTTAAGCTCAGCCGCATTTTATTTTCCATGCGGCAGGTACCAAGTGGGATTTCGGGCGTTGATGGGCTGAGAGTAGGAGCAATTAAGTGAACCAACCCTAGTTCCCTTATTATTTTAGACTCATTTTGAAGAACATTTTTTTTGATATTTTATTTCTTTTAGACATGTTGGATTATGTATTACCTTTTGAATTTATTCGTTTATATGACTTGGTTTTTTATTTAATAAGACTTCCGCTTGCGTTTATATGCTTTCTCTGACACTATAATGTGACATTTTGACCCGTGTCGGGTTGGGATGTTTCAGCAACTGATGCTCCTGCTGGCGAAGGTACTTCCAGGTTTAAACGAAAGCAACCCAAAAAGCCTCGAGTACATGCCGATGCGGTTGATGGATCAAACAATGCAACTTTACAATCAACAAGAAAACGAAAGGATGATACATCAATTGATAGCCAGACGAAACAAAGGCAGTTAAACCTACAGTGCCACATTTCAACGAAGGCGAAATAACATTGAACCATGAGCCAAGAGGCTTTTTGAAGTGACATGGTAGCCATCATAACCGTCTCCAATCGGGTGTGGCTAACCCTAATGGGTCAGGTGTGGGTGTTGAGGTTGGCGTGTTTGAACTAAGTGGGTCAGGGTCTATGGCGGGTCAGGCTAGTGGGGTGAATGTTGAGGGTCGTCAAACGGATATGGTTGTGCCATTCCTTGAGCCCATGATCTGTGTGACCAATAGGAATCAGGTGCTAGTGGCGTGGTTGGTGGGTATGTGCCAAGTGAGCCACGTTTGTGGCGGGTCAAGTGGATTTGTGCAAGATAGAAAGTTCAACTATTCGGTTGTGTATATCAAGACAGTGAAAGTTTAATTTCTGATTAGATTCTTAGCCATAAATTCTATATACAACTTCAAGATGCTTTTTTTAATCTTACAATACTCATTGCAAATGATATATCTATACGAGGTTCAGATACAAATATTGTTTCAATTAGTAGAGTTTGCAAGTCATGGAATTATATGACAGTTTATGTAAGGTTTTGAGAACCCCGTGTGGATTTGTACCCTTATTTTAAAACTTCTATGGATCAGATGTGTGGAGTTGTTGAACGGGCTTGATCCATACACCTCCAGCACATTCCATTTGTTTTCAATTGACCTGTAGAGAAAATAACAATGGTTGATGGATTGTAATCAATCGAGTGAGGAAGTGATTTAAATAAATAGTATTAGGTTGCTCGGATGATTGTTTGCAACAAAATAGGCATGCCTTTTGAAATTACCAAATTTGTAATCAAGAATAGTTTGGAAAAATGGTCGAGGTTTTTTCTTGTTTAGGGTATCTAGGGATGGAAAGCGGTTGACTAGCCTAATCGGGGTATCCTTGTGAACTATTATGAATCCATACTCTGACCATTCTCAAGATATGTACTTTGGGAAGCTTAACCATGAGATTTTTTAGGGAATCATGATGCCTGACCACTATGCCACATTGGTATAAAACTAAATACCATCACAAAAATGGAAAAGAGACTTGGTAAATCACGTGAGCAAACTTAAACTATACATTCGTACGTCCCACATGAAACATACACTTGTACTGATCGAGTCTTGAACCAACAACTATTTGATCGAGTGAAATAATTCACTTAGGTAGCCAATCTATCCATGATCTACAAAACCTGATCCTCCTCATAATATCGCCACTTAGATAACTTTGATTTCATCGTGACATGCTTACTCGAAATTGGTTTTAATTTATCTTTATATAAAACTAATAAACACTTTTGTATTACACGCCATTTTTGGAAATTCTAATGGATCGAATGTGTCGACTTGATTTAATTACTAAATGTCATTTTTTATAATCATTTGTAACATAAACTAGCTGGGTAACCGTGCGTTGCAGCGGCGGGTACCATGTAATCAAAACTTTTAGCAACAATATTATATGATTATATATTTTTCTTGATAATAAGTTTACGTATGGCGAGAATTTTAAGTAACAACTTTTTCACACACCGTTTCATATATAAATATGGTAGAGTACACGTGCATCTCAATACAAGTTATAAGAGAACGATAATTAGTAGTATTACGAAGTTGTGACAATTGACAGTGAAGGATACTTGCTAGTTAATAAATGTTGTGTAATATTCGTTATATAACGTGTAAGCATAAAGTATATAACAAATGTTGTGTCGTCTTCCCTTGCTCCAACGATGAAAATTCTGCTTAGAGAAACATGTTGGAGAAAAAACATAGGGTAAAGAATAAAATATGCATGTGGGAGAATATATATTGTAACTTTAGCTTTATTATTTGTATTTTAAAAATTTTTTGTTTTTGTGTTTGCATGGTTTGTACAATATGCAATATTATTTGTATTGGTTAACTTAAGAAATGTTTTAATGACATTTAATGGAGGCTAATTATAGCATGGAAGAAAATCATTTGTTCTTATATGGGATGTATTAATATTGGAGGTTGTTACAAGTAAGAAAATTTAAGACACTTAATTTTTTTAAATGTAACTTTTATTTATGTGCAAGTTATTGAATTTTTATAATATGGAAGCTGAATTTAAGTATTTTTATTTAAAGAAAGCCTAAATGCTTTATAAAGGAGTAAGATAACTCAATTGTACGCATTAACTTAATTGCGGAGAGAGAGAGAGAGAGAGAGAGAGAGAGAGAGAGGTTTGATAAAAGATGATTATTAGAACCAAGTGAAAGATGGTTTGTTGTTTTAGCGGGGTAAAACATGTGCTCAATGCGGGGGGAAAAGATGGTCGCCGAAGCGTATTATTAGACTAAAACATCTTATTATCATAAGCAAATTGCCGATTTCTTGAAATAAAAAAAAAAAAAAAAATCTTAAAAAAATAGCTTTTAAACATGTGGAAATTAAACCAACGGGTCTAAGTAACTAGTCTTTTAGACCCATGCTCGAACCGACCTAAATGAGCTTGAGTCTTTTTTGCCACCCCTATCTAGAACTAGACCAGTGGTGAAATTGGTCCAAAAGGTCTCTACAACCGTCTTCTAAGAGCTCCATTTTGTATAGTGTATAAAAGGAGGGGATCAAATAGAAAATTTGATCTGATATAAAAAGTGTAGAAAGGGCCTCCCTAGTTAACAAGTGTCCATTCCTTCTCCTCCATTTTCCTCATTTTTCCTTCAACCTCGTTCCACCGGTGTGATAAACATCAAGATATGATGAACATCAAAATATGATGAACATTCAGACCGTGACCGATGAAGACACAAACCCAGAGTGATGAACATTAAGATATGGCCGGAAATAGTTGGTATTGCATTTAACTGTTCTTTCTTTGTGCACATGGCCGGAAATAAAGTCTCTTTAGAAGACATAAAGGATTGTGAGTCAGAGTTGTATAGCAGCTTCCACAAAAAGGACAAATAATCGAGAAGATTATATTGATCTTCTTACTCAATATCGTTTTATGACCTCTACTTCTGAATAGACAAGTCATTTTGCTCAAGGATTTACCAATATTGTTGCTTAAGATCAAATAATGAAAAGTGTGAAGCCAAGATTTGATTTGGGATGCGAGGAAAACATGTCAATGGAATTAATGGCGCACCATTTGGTTGTCGCAATCTAACTCGTGACATGGTCAAGATTCGATGGGATCTGCTTCGGATGCTTGAGCAACATAATCGATCCAAGTCAATGGTAGAAAGTTCGCAATGTCATCAAGTGCGAGATAGAAAAGAGAAGAATACTTGCAAGAGTCAACAGTGGGAGTTGTTGATCTTCTTTGGATTCGATGGAGTTTACAAGTCATGGAGGTCAATCGGTCATTCACACTTTTCAACATACATCTATTTTATTTATGCCATTTTAGTAAGGTTTTTTTATAATTACCATATGTGGAATCATATATGTCTTGAGCATCATTTGTAGTGACGACGACAATTGAATTGGGACTTTTATCAATGCTTGCTTATTTCGTTCTTACTTGTCTTCATCAATAACGTTGATGCCGATGCCTTAATTAACTCCTCTTTAGAAATTCACTTGATCGGATGTGTTAGGATCTCATTGAATGGTGCTGCATCATACACCACTAGAATGATTCGTGTGTTTCGGTTTGTATGTAGAAATATATAATTCGATTGATTGACCCTAACGCATGAGTTTACAACATATAAGTTTCCGACCTAGCTTGTTAGGATTTGGCTCTCCTAGTAGGTATGAGAAGTTACTTAATTGGATCTACTATCTAAATTGTGACTTAAGCATGACAATATACAATAATGTATTTCTTGATCTGAAATGGTTGGGGCATTTCGTAATTTATCAATTTTAAGCAAGATAAGATACCCCCTTGGACTTGCCCTGAGATTGTCATTGTTACTAATCAAATTTTGTCAATTTTATTTCTTTTTAACATCTTAGTGTGACCTAGTGGCAAAAATCTTATCACTAAAAATGTGAGAGGTCTCAAGTTCAGGTCCTCTTAGGTAGTTGGATACAAGCCTAAAGTTGTCACGCCAATCTAAAGAATAGAAAAGATTTTATTCGGTTCAAACCACGTAAATTGGTCAACCGAAAAATTAGAAACCATGTTTACGAAAAAATGTGTGTGGCTCGGATGAGTGTTTGTAACAATAATGTTACTACAAAAAATATACTAGCATCTCCTTTACGTTTTGAGGTCAAACCGGGTAACTCAACGGGCCATTCAACTATCTCCTTTATGTCGGTGAGTTTTTCTATCAAACTGTCACATGATGCAATGACCCGTAATCAATAATCCAAGAAAACTTACCATTCACATTTTCCGAACTCGATTCATTTATCATTTGCAAAAGTATTTTCCAATGTTTTGAGGTCAAACCAGAAGAGGTATGGAATTTGCATCTTTCATTCCATTGTTTGCATAAGTAGATCCTGTTTGCAAGGTATTGGCTCGAGTTGTACCTCGACCGCCTCTGCGTCCATTCGACATTCCTCTTCCAAACCATTCCGTTTTGCATCAACACGCGGTCTATCTCCCCACCATTCGGATACCCTTGAATTTCAAAGAAATTTTCGCACTACAAATCATTGATTTATTCTTAACTTGGTTCGATTTTGCGTTGCAAGTGCCATGTGTTTTGGTCATTCATCCTATATATATGTGTGTATATATGTGTGTCGTTGTAATTGAGAAGATTAATCAAATAAACATTAACGTTCCATTCAATGTCTCTTTAAAAATCAACATTTTGGTCATTCATCCTTTTCACGCATCATCGTCTTGACTCTTTCTTCTTGAATGAGAATAGAATACACTTTGTTCAAATTCGGCAGCGGATCTTGTGCAAGAATATCTGAGAAACGTGTGAACTTTTTCGTCTTCTTGTTTCTTTGCTAAAACAGCTCCAAGATTGCATATGCACTTCCCGCACGTGCAAGATTTTACTTGATCAAAATTTTCTAAATCGTCCCAAATTTGTTTGAGATGTCCATAGTAGTTTACAATGGTCATTCCCTTTTGTTGACATCCTGCTAGATTTGATTTTAATCATCGAATCTGAGGTCCATTAGCAATAGAAAACCGATCGTTTATGTCGTCCCACAGATCTTTCGCTATCTCTACACGAGAGATAGTGTTCGTTTTCTACAGGCTCCATACTTCCAGGATCATCAATAATCAAACAAGCATCATGAGTGAATCATCATCAAGAATAAAATAAGAACAAGAGATTGGGTTTGAACCCCTTATACTAATCTGATATAATATAAACGAAGGGTTACTTACAAATTCAGAATCTATGCCTATTTATACAAGATGAAACGACACCTAGGTTATTCCCAAACGTTGTGATGTTTAGAGAAATAACCGTTTCCTACATAACCGTTATATGCATATGGTCTTGTTTGGGTTAACAAGTCTTTTGACCCATAGCATTCTAATTCGACCCATATACATATTACAAAACATACACAAATATAAACTAAATACAGATTTAACTTAACATTGTTTTAACTAAATAATATAACATTTGTACTAACAACATTATGAGGCTAACAATTTCCCCCCTAATGTGTTAGTATCAAATTCTCTTGAGTGATCTTCAATGTTTCTTCAAGCAATGTCTAAAGTTCATTGCTGTCTTGACTGCCATCATTGTTCTTCATCTTCATCATCTTCAAGACTAACACCAAAACGATTCTGACTTGTCTCTATTGCTCCATCCTTCACTCTCTTCCTTACGGTCTTGCGGGTCCATGGCCAAGCCATCATTGCTTCAAGTCTCCTACATCTTTTGAATTTTCACCCCAAGGTACGTTAGCGGTTTCATGGCGGACTACAATGAGATCAACAAACTTCTTATAACATGCATCATGAATCGCTTCATCATCTTTGGTATCTAGTCCTTGAAATTTTTGCAATCATTCCATACTTGTCACTCAAAAAACGTGTACCCTTTTCTCTTTTCCTTCTTTGTTCCACACCGCATCTTCACAACAACCTTTTCTAAAAAAAAAACCAAGCAACGTCCTTCAAAATACTCTCAGTATCTTATTTCAAAAGAAACAAGCGATTTGCTTGACTTCTTTTTCCTACTGCTGCGATGGCAGTATCTCTAACAAGGCAAGCGAATTGCCAAACCTTGTTTCCCCTTGTTGCTTGTCCGCGTTCTATACTCCTTCTTCTTTGTGAAGATTTGAAACAATTCGTGCCCTAGACAACTTTGTTTGTCTCGGCTTTTGAATCTTGAGTGATGATCAAAATCATGAATTGTTGCGTTGTTTGATTCCTTGTCGCTGTGATACCATGATCGTTTTCCACAGGCTCCATACTTCCAGGATCATCAATAATCAAACAAGCATCATGAGTGAATCATCATCAAGAATAAAATAAGAACAAGAGATTGGGTTTGAACCCTTTATACTAATCTGATATAATATAAACGAAGGGTTACTTACAAATTCAGAATCTATGCCTATTTATACAAGATGAAACGACACCTAGGTTATTCCCAAACGTTGTGATGTTTAGAGAAATAACCGTTTCCTACATAACCGTTATATGCATATGGGCTTGTTTGGGTTAACAAGTCTTTTGACCCATAGCATTCTAATTCGACCCATATCCATATTACAGAACATACACAAATATAAACTAAATACATATTTAACTTAACATTGTTCTAACTAAATAATATAACATTTGTACTAACAACATTATGAGGCTAACAGATAGTAGAACGTAATGACGGTTCGATGGTGTTTCTGATCCAAGACACCAACAATGAATTGATAGTCCACCAGTCTTCAATATCTTTATCCTTTTCTCCGGGCCTTTTAATGGTTCCATTAATGAACCCGAACGTTTTCCGAACTCTTATCGCCGTTCTGAATGAGCGAGACCACTCATCGTAATTGTCTCCTTTTAGGTGGACCTGAGTGATCAACAGGGCTGAATTATCCAACGTAGTGATATCATATGGTGATATCGACTTTCGTTGTTGAGAAGTACTTGCACCATCACCAACATCTTGTTGGAATTTAATACTCATAACAATTATATATAAATCAAATAACATCATCAAAGCATGCAGCGGAAGACAATAGGAATAATATATGTAATTAATTAACCAAACAAGAAAGTGCGTACCTTTTAGCAATTCAAGAATCAAACGTTGATTAAACAAGAACCAAAACCCAAAACCCTAATTTAGGGTTTACACAAATCGACCCAACAAAGAAATCGACCACCAAGATTCACAAGCTCAAGCGTGATTGTCCTTCGTTCTTGTACACACGTACTAATAGTGATTTGATGTGGAAAAGCTAGTTCCTTGAATCACAAATAAACCAAACACTTGTTTCTTTGGGTTAAGCAAAATCGAAAACCCTTGGGGTGAGGGTGTTTCGACCGGCCACACAAAGAGGGAGAGAGGAGAGGAGAAATTAGGTTATTGGTGATCCAAGATTAAGTTATGAATGAATACAAGGGTTTGTATTTATAGGTAACTTAACTTGGTGACCAAGTTTGTGTGGGTTAAGGTTTGTAAACCCCAAACCGATCGGCCAAGGTTCCCAAGAGGGATTCTAGAACCTTCCCGACTTCTAATTTCATTCTTAGTCCTTCTAGTCAATATTTAACGACCGTTAACCAAACCTCGTTAATTATTTAACTATCGTTATGTTTTATTTAGTGATTAATAATTAATAATAATAACGTTTATTTATATTAATTATGTACATCAATTCTCATACGTAATGTGTGCAATCCGAAGTCTCGAGTTCGAATCCGGACATACTATTATTTAAATATCCATAAAACCTTTCAGCTCCCACTTGGATATTACTAAATATAGTAATGACATTGATTAGTCTAGCTTTCACACGCCAACGCCCCAGATCGAATCGAGCATGGTCTCATGGAAAAAACCATTTAATGATTCATCATTTTACTTATCCTTTTGTTACTAATACTACATTAACTATGAATATGGATCAAGTCATTTCATAAGTTAACATTCATTTCTCGTTGTATATGATTGAACAAGATTACCAAATCATCGAACGTATTCCGATAGATCTTGGGTATGACCATACAAACATCTTGTCAACCCTACGAGGGCCCAAATATAGTATTATGCTTTGAAACAAATTCAAAGGAACAAATTCTCTTGACTACAAACATAACTCATGAATTTTGCAACACTTCGAAAATAGCCCTTATAACTACCGATTACGGATAGCGTTAGACTATCTTACACAAATGCACTACATTCATATCGCTTATCCGGTATCTCAAGTCCGAGGATAAACACTTCATGATATACTTAATGACAAAATCCAAAAGTATCATCATGTAAAGTTGGGATGAGTCCTATATTCAATTCATTGAATATCATGTGAATCTGGTATGTCCCACGATCAATATACTTTAAAAGTATATTCTACCAAAACTCGATTTGTCTTAATTCAATGACATTCCCACATCATTGATTGACAACGGACTATTTAAAATAACATAAGTTACTCATGGATTAAACATGCAAATATAGGATATAATATTAAGAAAATGAAAATAAACATAAACAACTATTTTATTTCATTAAAGTAATATTTGTTCATAACATCCTTTATCCAAATACTAATCACAGATCCGCATGAAACTACTAGCTAAACGAAGTCCTATCCCATCAAGATGGTCGAGAAGTTTATCTTTTGGCAAAGGTTTCGTAAAGGGATCAGCTAGATTTTCATCTGTATGAACTTTGAGTAGATTGATTTCACCTATGTCGACTTGTTCTCGAACATAGTGATATCGACGAGGAAAATGTCTGGCGCCTGATCTGCGCAAAACCGTCAAGTTTTCTCACGCAAGCAAGAAACTTAAAACAGCTTAAGCACAGATGCAATGAAGATCTGAGGAGTACAATGTTTCCCCGGGTCGTTATGTCCCATCGAGTTGTGCAATGGATTATCAAACGCTTAGTGATCGAGGAATTTGAATGGGAAAAGGATTTGGGAATGATATTAACTACGGAAAAAGCCAACAAATTAAAAACGGCTTAAATGCAAATTAAAGGAAATCTAAAAAGATAAAATCTAATAAATAAACGCTATCACTATTATTAAAATGATGTTTTTGTTCTTTTTGTTTTAATAAAACTTAATTAAAAACTACGTGACGTACAAACAAAAACGTGAAACTTACACAATATTAACCCTAAAAATATGAAAATGATATTTTTATAAACCTAATGATAAAAGAAAATTATTAGAAAAAGAAAATTAATTTTACAACTAATTATCTAATTATTATTAATTAAAACTATTTTTAACTATTTAATAATTACCTAAAATACAAGAAATGAGGAAACAAAGCTAGAAAAATAAACTTTAGACTTGGAAAATCTAAAATAACAAACTAGAATTTTCAAAACTATTTTGTATTTTTCTGATTATTTTTGTATTTTTTATGAATTTTAAACTATTAAAAACTAATTAAATTATTAAAAATTACCAAACAAACTATGAAAAATATGGAAAATTACTTTTTGTCTTTTGTATTTATCTTAACTTAATAAAAATGAAAATTATTTTTTGAACCTTTTCTTAATTTTTGTATTAAATGCTATTTAAAATGCATAAAAACTAAATAAAATTCAGAAAAATAGCAAATCAACTTGGAAAAATCTGAAAATTTCAGGAAAACTTTAAAATAATATTAGGAATATGAGAAAAATGGAAAAACAGGTCCTTGTTTGGAGGATTTTGAAACTGATGTCCAAAGTGCTTAAAAATAAGCACTTAGGATAAGCTAATGAAGACCAATAAGCACCAAACTGAAAAGAGAGCTATAATAAGCTAAAAGGACTAGAATGGAACAAAAATAAACAAGCTATAACCTCTGATAAGCTAGTTGCAATGATTTGATGAACTGAGATTTTAGCAGAAAACAGTAAAGGGGTAGCATGTTTGAGCTTATGAATAAGCAACTGAATAAGCTAGAAACTTGAAAACAGAACTTGGAACTTAAAGCATACCTGGGTGAGACCTTATAAAGTAAAAATCAGACCTAGTTGAACTAAATTGAAACCTGTGCAGGCCTTACAAAACTCAGACAAACCTCATGCAGTAACAGCGGTGCCACATTGTGGACCGAGCATCATATTGACAAGCTTCTTGAGGCTTGTAGAAAATTCATAAAATTGTACAAAATAACTACAAGAAACTAGAGCAATAGAACTTTTAAAAGCCACAAATATCACTGAAATTGACCCAGAGATGAGTGAATGAAAAATCATTCTCAGTTGGCCAAAATCTGAGTTTTTGCAATTTGACTTTTTAGCCAATCTGAAATGTTTGACTTCTATGAGGTTTGATCCAAAATGGTGAACAAATAATGATGATATAAGATAAATTAAGCCTAGGACAAGCTATATCTATGAGATTGGAACACAAAATAAGCTCTTGATATTTTAAAAACTCAACAGACAAGCTCTTGAGACAGATTATTTGGAATTTTGACTTGGGACATGAGCAGGCTTAAGACCAAGACAGATAAGTACTCAAATTAGTTGAACAAGCTTGAGCAAACAAAACTCTACCACTACACAACCCTTAAAGGCAGTTTAAACCACAAAACCAAACACTCTTTAATTGACTGTTATGAAAGTAAAATAAAGCCAACTTCTAAATTAACCTATGCAGACCATTAAACTAAGTTCAACTGACCTAAGTGCAACCAAATAAACTAGTTTAAACAGGTTATAACTACCTAATACAAATACAAGCTCAATCTGCAAAATGATGTAAAAATGCAAGTGAGACAGATACTCACAAAAGTCCAGCTGGTGTTGCAGGCCAATCCCAAAACCAAACTATGATCTATCCTAACTAAATCCAACCCCAAAGCATCCTCTGCATCAATCACACCTGTCCAAACTGCTATTGAGCTCTGTTTTGACTTTTGTTGACCATACAACAAAACTACTTAAAAGCTTGATTGCAAGCATTCCAAAAGCTAAAATAAGCTTAAGGGAGCTTATTTGATTCTAGCAGAAGCTTATAAGAAACTTGTAAATAAAACTCAAAATTTCAAATATCAACAGTGAACTTTGAAAATTGGAATTTATATAAAAGCTTAAGTTAATGCTCAAAAGTAACTTGCAAAAGTTTATAAACTTAAAAGAGATACAATGAAACTGAAATTACATTATTTTGATTAAAACTAAGACAATAATAAAAAAAACGACATAAGTGAGATTTTTATAAAACTAACTACTCCTCATCTTGTTTCCTCATGCTTCCTTTTATACTTCCAGTAGTCTCTCTCACATATCTGGACATATCCCACCATAAATTCTGACCCTTGGATCACTTTTGAGTAATCTTGGCCCTTCCTTGTTTTTGGCGGGAAAAAATGTTTTTAACCTGTGTGAGATTGATTGAAGGGTTAGGAGGTGCATTTAATGTGTTTGGAGTTGTGTGGAGGTGGGGGGAGACAGGGAAGGAGATAAGGTGAGGTGGGTGGAGTGTTAGCAGGGAGTTGCAGGGGGCAAGTGGGGGAGATGAAGGTTGGCGCCAAAAGGGTGTAGGTCAAACACTTTGACCGGTTATTAGTAATAAAAGGGGGTTCACATTTGCAATTTGACAGGGGGCCAAAACAGGTTCAAGGGTCAAAATGGTGTTAAGGTTTTAATAATTAGGGACCTTTAGTGTAAAATCTGAAACTTGAGGGGCCTAAGCTGCCAATTCTGAAAAAGTTTCTCCAAGGACTAAAACTGACAATCTCAGAAAGTATAAGGACCAATCTTGCCATTTTACCATTTTCCAGGGGCCATTTCTGCCAAATTTCAAAGTTGAAGGACTAAACTTGTAATTTCTCAAACTTTTTGATATTTTTCACCAAAGGACTAAATTTGACAATTTATGATTTTAAAAAGACCTTTGGTGACTTTTCTTTTGAAATTTTGGCTCAGGGACTATTTTTGACAATTTTATAAACTTGGGGGACTAAAACTGCAATTTTTTGCAAACTTGATACGTTTTTCATCTGATTTTGATATTTTTGCATTTAAAACACATAAAACACTGATTTGTGATATTTTGATCATTTTGATGTGTTTCGAGTGTTTTCGATGATTTTGCGCTTTATATTGACTAAAATGATGAGTATTTACACACTCATCAATCCCCACATCGAGATATTGCTAGTCCCTAGCAATGATTTGAGAAAACATAATGGATTTTAATCTCTTTACCAAAAGCCATTACTTCGGAGTAGCCAAATGTTTCAGTTCAAGTAAGAACCATGGTACACCGATAACCATGTGATTTTGAGCAAACCACCGACTTTCAACGGATTTGATTTTGTCTTTACGAAGCCGTACCTTTCGGACTAGCCAACTCTTAGATAAATTATCAATATTATCTTTGGTGAGTGATTACCAATTATGGATTTTCCATCGCCTTTACCACAAGCCATAATCTTGCGGGCTAGCCAACTCTTCACTTATTAGGATATGGTGAGTTGAGAACCATACAATTTTGGGCAAATTGCAAGCCATATAAACGGATTTGAGAAATCTTTACCAAGAGCCGTTTGCTCTGGATTAGCTAATCCTTTTGTCTTCTGAGACATGGCGGATCGATAACCAAATGAGTAAGTGTCAAACACTTACTCCAAAAAATTTTGGCCAAAAACGGGAATTGGTATAATTATATGATAAAATTCGTGAGAATTCCCCACACTTAGAAATGAATATTGCCCTCAATATTCAAAGTACCGCGTTATGCGAAACAAAGAACGTGAAAGGAAATACTATGGCCATTATTTAGAAAGAAGATTTTTTTTTTTTTTTTTTTGAAACATGTGGGCAATCCCCACACTAGGGTGGTAGAAAGAGGTAAGAAGTCGAAATATGGGTGAAAACCCATATGGTGCGTCTCTTGTTTTTGATTTCCGAGTCGCTAGCTTGACTCGACCCGAATTCATTGGTTCATGGGAAGCAAAGTGGAAGAAACAATCTCCATCGGACTTTCATTCAAGATGTTTGGATAAACATTGAAGTGCGCGAAAGTTCCACACCGACGAGATATACAGAGAAAGATGACCCGGCTCACAAATGATAAACGAAAATGCCGGGTCAAAGATAGTGTCTTCATTCCGAAGGAGTGAAGAAGAGGAAGACACATCATAAGTGAGGAATGGAAGAAAGATGTTGATAACAATCAAGATCCATTCTTCATCCTCAAATGTAGACATGTCGGGAGGAAGGGTGAAGGTAGTATCATCAATAAGCAAACTCTTATGATAGAGTAAACCTTCCTCCGAGCCAATATCATCCTCAAGATCAAAATGGAAATGATCATATTCGGAGGAGATATGTCATGAGAGAGTTCACCGGAGAACTCTTCATGAAGAGAATCATTGGAAAAGCCTCAAGCTCGGGCTTGTCCAATGTAGAGTCACTATCCACAACGGGATAGGAGATGAAGTCGACTTAGCACAAAATGATTCGATCTTAGAAACGAGGAGATTTATATTGAACAATTGTTCACGAAGTATCTCGTCCTCAATTTCCGGATCATCGAATTTCTCACTTCCTTTAAGCTAACTAGCTCGAAGGCAGCTCCTCGACATAATCGATGTCTCCATAGGATAAAGAATCGTCAAACGAAGTACAATCGTTATCGAATCGGAGAACATCTCGTCATGATCATATGGAATGTCAAGAGGAGGAGAAGAATCATCATTAAGAGGCTCATCACATATATTACGGAGATAACCTCGGACTCACTGGGTTGGAACAAGGTTCTCAACACTTGACAATTCCATTTCGGAATAGTGCTAAGAGGCTCGTCCCCATTATGAGAGAGTCTTTGGAAGCAATAAAAGGTAAGATAGGTGTGATAGCAATAGACGGGGAGTTGAGAAATAAGATCGTTCAATTGAGTAACACTCTCCTCGTCGTAATCATAGTATTCCTTCATTTGAATACTATCCTCATCATCATCGCCATCATATCCGATTCTTATGTTCATCTCTGAAGCTTACACACCATTCTTTTCATTTGTAGTTTCTTTCGAATGCGTATTTCTTCGAACTTTGAGGAAGATTACACTCCTCGTAATCATTGGAATGATGTGAAGGCTCGGAAGTCGATGACCGATGGAATACTGATGGGGTTGGAAATTGTCAAAACCGGAGAATTGGAATTTTGAAAATTTTGATTCATCGGTTGACATTCAAAAGTCGCATGAGGACCCCGCATTCTCACAACAGAGATAATTGGGAAAATAACTTTCACCAAAGTTCGATTGTAACATGGTTCCTCATAGACAAGCGGAACTGTGGTGGACAATCAAAACCGTAATGAGAATCATTTCCACAAAACTCGCATGAGTAGGATTCGTATTGGGGTTGTGGAGGTAGGTAGGAAAAATCGGTGTTTCATTTGAAATGGGATCGGGATTACCGACAAACTTGTCTCCGAAACCCACATTGGTACATCATGACAATTTCCACCGTTAAATGGACCTCCACACTGGGAACATGTCAAATACCATGACATAGAGAATTAAACAGATAAGAGGATAAGAGATGAAGAATTAAGCAGTTAGAGGTAAGAGAATGGAGAATTAAACAGGTTTGAGGATAGAGAAATGTAGAATTAAACAGATTAGAGGATAAAAGATGGATATTTTTGGATTTTTGAAAAATATGCTGCAAAAACAAAGAATGAAAATATTTTTGGGTTTTTGATTTTTATAAGAAAATATAAACACATACAGATGGTATAGACAAAGAGTGAATATCCAAATCACTAATCTGCTAGACGAAAGATAATCACCACACTCCGGAATGGCGCTAAAATTTGATCTCACAAGAAACCGTCAAGTTTTCTCACGCAAGCAAGAAACTTAAAACAGCTTAAGCACATATGCAATGAAGATCTGAGGAGTACAATGTTTTCCCGGGTCGTTATGTCCCAGCGAGTTGTGCAATGGATTATCAAACGCTTAGTGATCGAGGAATTTGAATGGGAAAAGGATTTGGGAATGATATTAACTACGGAAAAAGCCAACAAATTAAAAACGGCTTAAATGCAAATTAAAGGAAATCTAAAAAGATAAAATCTATTAAATAAACGCTATCACTATTATTAAAATGATGTTTTTGTTCTTTTTGTTTTAATAAAACTTAATTAAAAACTACGTGACGTACAAACAAAAACGTGAAACTTACACAATATTAACCCTAAAAATATGAAAATGATATTTTTATAAACCTAATGATAAAAGAAAATTATTAGAAAAAGAAAATTAATTTTACAACTAATTATCTAATTATTATTAATTAAAAACTATTTTTAACTATTTAATAATTACCTAAAATACAAGAAATGAGGAAACAAAGCTAGAAAAATAAACTTTAGACTTGGAAAAATCTAAAATAACAAACTAGAATTTTCAAAACTATTTTTGTATTTTTCTGATTATTTTGTATTTTTTATGAATTTTAAACTATTAAAAACTAATTAAATTATTAAAAATTACCAAACAAACTATGAAAAATATGGAAAATTACTTTTTTGTCTTTTTGTATTTATCTTAACTTAATAAAAATGAAAAATTATTTTTTTGAACCTTTTCTTAATTTTTTGTATTAAATGCTATTTAAAAATGCATAAAAACTAAATAAAATTCAGAAAAATAGCAAATCAACTTGGAAAAATCTGAAAATTTCAGGAAAACTTTAAAATAATATTAGGAATATGAGAAAAATGGAAAAACAGGTCCTTGTTTGGAGGATTTTGAAACTGATGTCCAAAGTGCTTAAAAATAAGCACTTAGGATAAGCTAATGAAGACCAATAAGCACCAAACGAAAAGAGAGCTATAATAAGCTAAAAGGACTAGAATGGAACAAAATAAACAAGCTATAACCTCTGATAAGCTAGTTGCAATGATTTGATGAACCGAGATTTTAGCGAAAAAAAGAAAGGGTAGATGTTTGAGCTTATGAATAAGCAATCGAATAAGCTAGAAACTTGAAAACAGAACTTGGAACTTAAAGCATACCGGTGAGACCTTATAAACTAAAAATCGAGACCTAGTTGAACTAATTGAAACACATGCAGGCCTTACAAAACTGCAGACAAACCTCAGGCAGAACAAAGGTTGCTGCATGGACCGAGCATCATATTGACAAGCTTCTTAGAGGCTTGTAGAAAATTCATAAAATTGTACAAAAATAACTACAAGAAACTAGAGCAATAGAACTTTTAAAAGCCACAAATATCACTGAAATTGACCCAGAGATGAGTGAATGAAAAATCATTCTCAGTTGGCCAAAATCTGAGTTTTTGCAATTTGACTTTTTAGCCAATCTGAAATGTTTGACTTCTATGAGGTTTGATCCAAAATGGTGAACAAATAATGATGATATAAGATAAATTAAGCCTAGGACAAGCTATATCTATGAGATTGGAACACAAAATAAGCTCTTGATATTTTAAAACTCAATGACAAGCTCTTGAGATGAGTTATTTGGAATTTTGACTTGGGACATGAAAGGGCTTAAGACCAAGACAGATAAGTACTCAAATTAGTTGAACAAGCTTGAGCAAACAAAACTCTACCACTACACAACCCTTAAAGGCGCTTTAAACCACAAAACCAAACACTCTTTAATTGATCATATGAAAGTAAAATAAAGCCAACTTCTAAATTAACCTATGCGCACCATTAAACTAAGTTCAACTGACCTAAGTGCAACCAAATAAACTAGTTTAAACAGTTATAACTACCTAATACAAATACAAGCTCAATCGCAAAATGATGTAAAATGCAAGTGAGACAGATACTCACAAAAGTCCAAATGGTGTTGCGGCCAATCCCAAAACCAAACTATGATCTATCCTAACTAAATCCAACCCCAAAGCATCCTCTGCATCAATCACACCTGTCCAAACTGCTATTGAGCTCTGTTTTGACTTTTGTTGACCATACAACAAAACTACTTAAAAGCTTGATTGCAAGCATTCCAAAAGCTAAAATAAGCTTAAGGGAGCTTATTTGATTCTAGCAGAAGCTTATAAGAAACTTGTAAATAAAACTCAAAATTTCAAATATCAACAGTGAACTTTGAAAATTGGAATTTATATAAAAGCTTAAGTTAATGCTCAAAAGTAACTTGCAAAAGTTTATAAACTTAAAAGAGATACAATGAAACTGAAATTACATTATTTTGATTAAAACTAAGACAATAATAAAAAAAACGACATAAGTGAGATTTTTATAAAACTAACTACTCCTCATCTTGTTTCCTCATGCTTCCTTTTATACTTCCAGTAGTCTCTCTCACATATCTGGACATATCCCACCATAAATTCTGACCCTTGGATCACTTTTGAGTAATCTTGGCCCTTCCTTGTTTTTGGCGGGAAAAAATGTTTTTAACCTGTGTGAGATTGAGTGAAGGGTTAGGAGGTGCATTTAATGTGTTTGGAGTTGTGTGGAGGTGGGGGGAGACAGGGAAGGAGATAAGGTGAGGTGGGTGGAGTGTTAGCAGGGAGTTGCAGGGGGCAAGTGAGGGAGATGAAGGTTGGCGCCAAAAGGGTGTAGGTCAAACACTTTGACCGGTTATTAGTAATAAAAGGGGGTTCACATTTGCAATTTGACAGGGGGCCAAAACAGGTTCAAGGGTCAAAATGGTGTTAAGGTTTTAATAATTAGGGACCTTTAGTGTAAAATCAAACTTGAGGGCCTAAGTGCCAATTCTGAAAAAGTTTCTCCAAGGACTAAACCGACAATCTCGTAAAGTATAAGGACCAATCTTGCCATTTTACCATTTTCCAGGGCCATTTCGCCAAATTTCAAAGTTGAAGGACTAAACTTGTAATTTCTCAAACTTTTGATATTTTTCACCAAAGGACTAAATTTGACAATTTATGATTTTAAAAAGACCTTTGGTGACTTTTCTTTGAAATTTTGGCTCGTGGACTATTTTTGACAATTTTATAAACTTGGGGACTAAACCGCAATTTTTGCAAATTTGATACGTTTTCATCCGATTTTGATATTTTGCATTTAAAACACATAAAACAACGATTTGTGATATTTTGATCATTTTGATGTGTTTCGAGTGTTTTCGAGATGATTTTGCGCTTTATATTGACTAAAATGATGAGTATTTACACACTCATTAGCGCCTTCATGACTCGAGCTCATTGGCAAATGTTATTGCAGCAGAGTTGTCACAATACACATTTAAAGGTAATTCGATTGAGGGCATTACTCCGAGTCCCGAAATGAATTTCCTAATCCAAACATCTTCCATCGCAGCTCAAGCGACTATGTACTCACTCAGAATAGACATCGCAACCGTTGTTTGCTTCTTGCTCTTCCAACAATGCTCCTCCATTAATGACAAAGACATAACCCGTCTGAGACTTCGTATCATCTTTATCGGTTTGGAATGACGATCGTAAAACACAGAACATCAAGTTATGTATCCGGATTTCCTCCATACACTAGAAACATATCTTTAGTAGCCCTTAGATACTTAAGAATGTTCTTAATGACTGCCGGTGTTTCACACAGGTTCATTGATACCGATCGGTAATGTTACGTGCAAATGCCACATCGGGCCTTGTACATCTCACAAGATACATGATAGATCCTACGGTACCAAGCATAAGGAACTTTCTCATGTATTCCACCTCGGCAGTGTTGACGCGCATAGTTTATTACTTAAGCCATGTTCAACTTGCATCGGCAAATATCCCTTCTTGGAATTTTGCATACTAAATCTCTTCATATTTTATCAATGTAAGCACTTTGGCTTAGTCCAATTAACCGCCTTGATCTATCTCGGTAGATCTTGATCCCCGAATAAATGTTGCTTCCCTAAGTCCTTCATAGAAAAGCACTCTCCAAGATAAGACTTTACATCTTGCATACTTGGAATGTCTTTTCCCATGATCAATATGTCATCGACATATAAGACAAGGAAAATAACATTACTCCCACTAGATTTGTGATACACATGGCTCATCAAGATTTTGAGTGAAACCAAATTTCTTGATTTCTTCATCAAACTTCTTGTTCCATTGCCTTGATGCTTGCTTCAATCCATAAATGGATCTTTGAAGTTTGCATACACGCTTCGAAACTTTGGATTCACAAACCCTTGAGCTACGCCATATAGATGTCTTCATCTAGGCGACCGTTTAAGAAGGCGGTTTGACATCCATTTGCCATATCTCATAGTCATAGTACGCAGCTATGGCTATAAGAATCCTAATAGCTCTAATGTCGCTATAGGAGAAAATGTCTCCTCGTAGTCTACCCCATAGGTTTGAGTATAACCTTGAGCTACAAGACGAGCTTTATAGGTGTGTGCATTGCCATCCATGTCGGTCTTTATCTTAAAGAGCCACTTACTTCCAACTACCTTAGCATTTGGAGGTAAGTCAACCTCTATCCGGACTTCGTTATCTTTCATGGATTGCATTTCCCATTCATTGCAACTCGCCATTTTTCCTTTTCGGGACTCATCATGGCGACTTTATAGTTAGCGAGTTCACCAAGATCCCCAACATATTTTCCTCGGCTTCTACGTTGAGACATAGACGCTCAGTGCACGCGTAGCCCTCATGGATCTACGAATGGGAATCACTTCAATCTCGGTGGAACTCCCGGACTTTCGTGTTCTACTTGAGGTTGGCTAGTGTTCTCGAAGGTGTTGTGTCTTCTTGATCATCTTCCGGATCATAAACTCTCCCATCGAATTCATGAGATATGAGATCCTTTTCAAGAAAGTCTCCATACCTAGCAACAATTACTTTGTTTTCGGTGGAAAGTAGAAGTAGTAACCCATAGTTTCCTTTGGGTATCCTACGAAGACACACTTAACATATCTTTGTTGCGACTTATCGTGAGTCACATTTAACAAACGCCTCACAACCCCGCACCTTTAAGTAAGATAAGTTGGGAGGTTTACCATACCACACTTCATAAGGAGTCTTATCAACCTTCTTAGTTGGAACCATATTCAATATGCGACAAAGGTTTCAAAGCATAATCCCAAAAGGATAAGGGAAGAGTTGTAAGATTAAAATTGATCGAACCATGTCTAGCAATGTACGATTCCTTCTCTCGATACACCATTTTGTTGTGGAGTATATGGAGATGTGAGTTCTTGGACAATACCACACTCGACTAGATAATCTTTAAACTCTTGGCTTAAATATTCACCACCTCTATCGGATCGAAGAGCTTTAATCTTCTTTCCTAGTTGCGTTCTACTTCACTCTTAAAACCTTAAATGTTTCAAAGACTTCATGTTTATGTTTAAGTAAATAAACATAACCATAACGATCGAAATCATCGAGAAAGGTTAAGTAGCTAGCACCCTTTCTTGACACATGTCTTAGTGGTCCACATACGTCAAGATGTATCACACCAAGAAGATCATAAGCCCTTTCTAAACTATTTGTAAAGGTTTCTTGGTCATCTTCCCGGATATGCAAGATTCGCATTTATCAAATGATTCATCATTGATGTCTTGCAAAGCCCATCGTGTTGCAAATTGTTGCATGCGTTTCTTGCCTATATGAGCAAGTCTACAATGCCAAAGAAATGAAGAATCCAAATCACCTTTGATTCTTTTATTATTGATGCTAAAGATGTAATTATTTTATCAATCACATTATCATGCAAATCAATTTCAAACACACCATTTATTTGGAATAACATTAAAGTAAAAACATCATTTAAAGAAACAAAATTCCATAATCGGTAAATGTATGAACGAAACCAATATCTTTTAACAAGGAAATGAAACGACACCCTAATAATGGAAGGTGCGTAATGACAATCGTTTAATGACAATACTAAACCCGAAGGTAAAACTAAATCAAACGTGCCTATAGCTTCAACGATCGCATGTGCTCCATTACCCACGTGCAGGTATTGTCGTCCATAGGCAAGCTTCCTTGCTCCTCTAAGTCCTTGCGATTATTACATATGTGAATACCACATCCAAGATCATATACCCGTGAATTTATTTTATGAGGAAAAGCAAATAATTCTATCATCAAAAGAGTACACAATCGCCACAGGTGCGATATTTTATACCTTTATTGCGCAACTCATCAAGGTACAATGGACAATTCCTCTTCCAAAGTCCAACCTCGGTGCGGTGATGACAAGCCCGATCCTCTTGATTCTCACGCTTTTGGGAGGGTACTTCTTGGGTTCTTCGATAAGTCATAACTTGTTTTCCTTATCAACTTTACCCTTACCTTTCCCTTTCTTGTTCGCTAGCGGCTTATTAGGCTTAGAAATTCTACCCTTCGGATGGTCAAAACCGCAGTGTAGAGGCCTTCTTGGGCAAACCTTTTCGTAATCAATGAGCATTGCATGTACCTCATTGATTGTCTTGCCGTGCAATGCATATTATAATTCTTGAAACCATCAAATTCCTTGTTAAGGGATCCATTGATCGAGCCAATTTGTATGTCATTAGGGTAGACATAGTTCAAACGCCCAACCGGTCCATGTAACTCATCATTTCCGAGCGTTGGGCGCTTACAGTTTTCCTTCTCCTTGCTTGCAACTATGAAGAGCATCAATCAAGTCATACATCTCTACAATCACGGCTTTTCAAACAACCTTTGCAATTCTTCCAAGATGAGATTACGGAAGTAATTCTCAAATTGCTTTTGCAAGCTTGAGTTCATACTCCCGAGCATAATGCAGCGACCTCATTATACTTGTCATACTCGGTTGCCATGCGGCTCGTGCTTCAAGAAGCATCACCGAGTTCGGGAGGACAAGGCGTAGTCAAATAATTGAGTCTTTTGGCAACCCTCAAGACAATTACGAGTTGCGATACCAATCATTGAAATTGCGCTACGGTCAATTTCTCTCGATCAAACATATATTTGAACAGCGAGGCTAGTGCGATGAGATTCACTTGAGCCATTTCTATAGAAATAAAAGTTCAAAAGTTAGTACTTTCGATAAGAAAACATTCAAGAAAATAAAATACCCTTTGGTCAATATTCATATTAACCATAGTATTTTCCTTGAACATTGGATCCTCATTATCATAGTTCCACCACATTAGTTGATCTGCTAGTGGTGAAAGTATAGAATAGGTAATCGTTGAAAAACGATAATTGACAAACAAGTTTTCAATTCCAAACATTATGGGATTTACAATTTTGCCAAAACAATTAATGCAAAACATAAGCATGTTTTATCCCATCTTATGCCTTAAGTTATAGGTCTCACTAACTAACTTAATTAAGTTGTCTAATTTAGAAACTGCAAATCATAAAGCTGAGGTCTCACACAACAAAATAATTCACCTCATTATTGTAATCTAGATCAAGGTCTCACATAACTAAATTACAATTTCAAGTGTTTCATATCATTAGATGGCATAAACTTAAATTTAAAGGGTACAATTTTTTATGTGTAATCAAACTTATGTATAAAGAAGCATGCATACAACTTTATAACATAAAATTTTCGAAAAACTTACTTAAAGATTTTTAATTGCTAAGATTGAATTCTACAAAGTTTTAATCGATGCGTTGAGAAACTTACAACTTTGCACTAAGATGCTTCGTACATAGAATGGTTATACTAGGTAGCTCCAATCGAGCGCATACGAGGGAGAGGACCGTAAGCACCGAGGCATAACCTTAGACATCCATTCGGTGAGACCGTGCTCACTTCTTAAATACCCTTTATAGTTTGTTCTAGTGGGTGAGCCGTTCTAACCATTTAGTACAATCGCATCACCGATTAAAAGTTTAAGAATAATTCTTAGATAACAAATCAATTTCGCTATTATTTAGTCCATTTAATTTTCTATTAAAAAAAAACCCTTTTTGCTTACTAACATGTCAAACAATATATAAACAAAAAAGCATTTTAATAAAAATTAAACACACTCAAATAATATAAACATATAACTAAACAATTTAACATATGTAAAAACAATTAGCCACATGCATAACTATTTCAATAAACTCTAATAACAATTCTAGTTGTAAATAAATGCATACATTAACTAGGACTTTCATCTCGCGAGAAGATGAGCCACATACATCGACAAGTCGATTGCGTAAGGCGAAGTTAATAGTATACCAATTAGCACATAACGAATTTTATTTGTTATAATTGAGGTCTTCCCCAATTCAATAATTATTAAATAAATAAAACATGTGTGTATCACTTAACAATTAATCAATATACAATAAACAATACTCCATGGCAAAACATGCATGTTCCACCATGGATTCCGCATAACAATTATCACCCAAGATACGCATATTACATGGCACATAACAATTATTCATTAATTAACCGCATAAAATAAGCATGCAATCCTAGGGTTTCTACAAGTTTTACAAAATTAAAACCTAATTAAAGGTTTCGAATTCAAAACCCTAGAAACCATAAAAAGCATGCATATAATCATAAAGATCCAATTTTTATGTGTTTCGGTAATTAATTACATCATATTAACGGCTCGTGATGCCACTGTTGGAATTTAATACTCATAACAATTATATATAAATCAAATAACATCATCAAAGCATGCCGCGGAAGACAATAGGAATAATATATGTAATTAATTAACCAAACAAGAAAGCGCGTACCTTTTAGCAATTCAAGAATCAAACGTTGATTAAACAAGAACCAAAACTCAAAACCCTAATTTAGGGTTTACACAAATCGACCCAACAAAGAAATCGACCACCAAGATTCACAAGCTCAAGCGTGCTTGTCCTTCGTTCTTGTACACACGTACTAATAGCGATTTGATGTGGAAAAGCTAGTTCCTTGAATCACAAATAAACCAAACACTTGTTTCTTTGGGTTAAGCAAAATCGAAAACCCTTGGGGTGAGGGTGTTTCGACCGGCCACACAAAGAGGGAGAGAGGAGAGGAGAAATTAGGTTATTGGTGATCCAAGATTAAGTTATGAATGAATACAAGGGTTTGTATTTATAGGTAACTTAACTTGGTGACCAAGTTTGTGTGGGTTAAGGTTTGTAAACCCCAAACCGATCGGCCAAGGTTCCCAAGAGGGATTCTAGAACCTTCCCGACTTCTAATTTCATTCTTAGTCCTTCTAGTCAATATTTAACGACCGTTAACCAAACCTCGTTAATTATTTAACTATCGTTATGTTTTATTTAGTGATTAATAATTAATAATAATAACGTTTTATTTATATTAATTATGTACATCAATTCTCATACGTAATGTGTGCAATCCCGAAGTCTCGAGTTCGAATCCGGACATACTATTATTTAAAGATCCATAAAACCTTTCACATCTTTCATCGGTTCATCACCAGCCATTGTTCTTAGTTATTGGTATTAGCCTCACGGCGCTGGTACCATGAATTTTGATGAAGAACAAATTATATAATATATGCTTCTGTCTTGTTATTCTTTTCTGTCCCAAAGGGATATTTATAAGATCCTATATCTTGCACAGCAAGATTTTACATTCTAGAATAACCTAATTGGAATAAGGCAGCTCTATAATATGGTAACTAAATAATATAAGGATCGAGCCTCCAATAATATGAAGTTGGGTTCAGGGGAAGTATGTTTTGGAGCAAGTTGGTTTGTTATGTTAAGGGCAGTACACAGATAACATCAACATGGTAGTGGCCTAGTGGGTCCAAAATCAAGTTTAAGTTAAGAAGAAGGAACATAATTAAGCAAACCGGAGTAATTTCAGGTTCAAATTAAGGCCAAGTGTATACTTATAATAAAAAGGAAACAGGAATTCAATAGGTTTTTTTCTATGTATCGATTTAGTAGGTTGCTTTTACGTATTCATGACAAGATCGACAATCAAATTGAAGTGTATCATCTGTTTGGATCTTAATCGTCAACAATGTTAAGTCTGTTAGAAGAGTAATCGACTCTAACTGTTTACACAAGGGTCAGAAAGATATGGTCTCAAACATAAAAGCTAATACATGCTCGGTGCATTATATAAGCAGACGCCCTAGAGATTTCATTTTCATTCTCGCAGTATATACCTAAAAAATCTTTATTTTTACCTTTTAGTTTAAAAGTACTTGGGGAAAATACTGAAGACCACCTACCTGTTTCGCGGGCAATTGCTTTTAGCTTTTAGTTCACATTTACTCAGCTTGTTAAAGATTGGTATTTCGGAATCTGAATTCATTCTTCACAGATTTATCAACCGATCATTGTGATGCAATTAGAAAAAGCTACGTACTTGGGCTCTGGTGGAAACATTCATGCTGCTAAAGCCGCGTGATAGCACCTTCTTTAATGGATGTGATTTCTCTTTTTTAGTTGATTCAGATGAGTTTAAGAAATCTAATATACTTTGATTAATTAACTGGTTGTTGGATCAAAGTATGATTGTCATTGCCTAGTGGCTGTAACTGCTCCCTTATGCTAGTTTATTACAACAATCGATTTTGGGTCCTTCGAGTCGGCAAAGTAACTGGCAAGAATAACAAACAACATCAGGTCTGGTTTATTGTTAGAAACAAATCCATTTCAATGAGTGAAGAATTTCATTCCTTTTTATTGTTTATTCTATAACTAAGGAAATACATTATTAGAATAGAAGGTCATCCCACATTGGTATGAGATGTAAACATTTCACTCCTTGATTCCCTATAAATAAACAGGTGTTGCTCACTCTTATTGCACTAAAACCCAATACAATAATAATGTTGTTTATATGGGTCAAAATTTTTAATGAGTCCAACCCAACTTGTTAGCCAGGGTTTCTTTTGGAATCATTCAATGGTCTTCATTGCAAGGTAATGTTATTTTTATTTTTATTTTTTAATTTTTTTTTGTTTTGTTAATGAGCTGCTGTTATGTATACGTTTCTTTTTTAATATTTGGTTTTGATCCTTAATTTTAGTTATGTTAAGTAACATTAATTGTGCTTTTAACCAGGCATTTTGAGCTTCATAATTTCGCCTCATCATACAAATAAAATTTTCTCATGCTCATAAAGTTTCTAAAGAAATGGTCGAGAAGAGTATATTGATCTTCTTGCGCTCAAGGATTTACTGACATTCTTGCTAACTGTGACATGGTCAAGGTTCAGTAGAATCTGTTTCAGATGCTTCAGGCAACATAATTCGATTGGAAGTTAATTGTAGAAAGTTCTGCAACGTCATCATGTGAAGATAGAAAAAGAGAATAATATTTGCAAGAATCTACACTAGGATTCAGTGGAGTTTACAAGTCATGGAGGTCAATCAGTCATTCACACTTTCTAACATTATTTATGACATTTTTGTAATGTTTTTTTTGATAAATACCATATGTGGAATCGTATATATCTTGAGCATCATTTGTTGTGACGCTGACAAATGAACTGGGACTCTTCTCAATGCGGCTTATTTCTGTTCTTACTTGTCTTAATCAATAACGTTGATGTTGATGCCGTTCAAAAAAAGAAAAAAAATAACGTTGATGTTGATGCCTTAGATCCATTTTAGAAAGTCAGCTGATCAGATGTGTTGGATTCTCATTGAATGGTGTCGGCCGCTTCATACACCACTAGAATGATTCATGTGTTTAAGTTTGTATGTAGAAATATATAACTCTGGTTGATTGACCCTAACGCTAGTAGTGTACAATGTATAAGTTTCCGACCTAACTTGTTATAATTTGGCTCTCCCTAGCTAACGCTAGTAGGTATAAGAAGTGACTTAACTGGATCTACTATCTATTTTTTTTTGGGTAAAGGGGAGTAATCCTGCACCCTGGTAAATATATTAACCAAATAAACGTTTAAGTACAATGGATATGAGTGAAATCCCATATCTCAGCCTGTTACATAGGCATAAAGCTTACATAACAAGTTACTTCCAATTCTCTAAACAAGAAAACAAACCACTACTCAAATGATAACATATGACACAACAATAAAACTACTTCCTAGGACCTTGAAGCGTTGTGCCATACATGGCATTAAAAGAGTCCAAATTCACGGAAGATCACGAACTGTTTCGCATAGTCATCGTATTCATAGTCATCATACTCATCTTCAAATTCATGGCCCCACCAAAAATATTAGCGACTCATCAAATTGGTTAGCAACAACCTCATCTTGAATCGACACCTCAATCTCTCCCACTTTAGAAAGGGTTAACTCTCTTAGTAGACGAGGTGAGCGGAATAGGTTGACCATCATCATCCACAAGAGTAGCTTTCCCATCAATAATTAGCTTTTCAAGCTTACCAATTTTCTCGACTATGGGAGTAGAACCACCATCCATTGTTCCCATTGAATCATTCACAAGCTTTGCGTGAGAATAAGTCCAGCCTCCGGAGGCTTAGACGCCTCACCAATACAAGAGTCCGCCCCCCGAGATCCATCAATACCAGCTTCCTTAGTAGTACCAGAAGACTTCCCAGTCTTGACCTTGTTAGTAGAAGAGTCAGCCACAGTACTTGGGTTACCCAAATCATCTTCCACCTCAAGAGTCCCAAAAGAGTTAGACGTAGGAATCGGTGTATCATTAGCATTACCACTAGCTACTGCCGGTGTCTTCGTCTTAAGCCTGACAAGATAAGTAGTGATCTACTATCTAAGTAGTGACTTAAGCATGACAAGATACACTAATGAATTTCTTGATCTGAAATGGTTGGGCATTTCATAATTTATCAATTTTAAGCATAATAAGATACCCCTTTTTGGACTTGCTATGAGATTGTCATTTGTTGCTAATTTGAAATTTGTCAATTTTATATTTCTGTTTAACCACTCACTGTGACCTAGTGGCAAAAACTTATGACTATCATTAACAATGTGAGAGGTCTCAAGTTCGGTTCCTCTTAGAGCATCCGCAATGAGGTTTTTGATGAAAAACTTTTCACTATTTGAAAAAGCTTTTCAAAAGCTTTTACCATTGCAATGAAAGACAATTTTAAAGAATTTGAAAAGACTTGTTTGGTGCCAAGTCTTTGAAGCAATAACTTTTACCGCAAGCAAGTGTGTGGCTCGGATGAGTGTTTGTAACAATAATACTATTACAAAAAATAAACTAGTAAAAGTTAATTTACAAAATATGCATAGACTTATTAATAAATCTTGTACCACTTTGTAATAAACGTAGATAGATCGACCAAATAAAATCATATTAATCCAAATGCGAAGAAACTATATTCTAATTAAAGATATCTGTAATGTTGTTTGTCAGTTGAAATTTAATTACATAACAATGAAAGTCAAATCGTAATTCAATCACGAAAGCGTTATTTTATTTTAGTTACTATTTTTTTCTTGTTTTGAACGACAACTTGTGATGCAATATACGTGATAGAGATGCAATGAGAGAAATGGAAGATAATCCAGAGAAAAATATACTGTAATAAAAGCTAGTTTAAATTAATGGTGCATTACAACTAAACAAATGCAGTCGAGTTATTATTTGGATTCTTGTGGTTTGGAGCAGAATTCGGTAATCATGATCTACTCAATTGTTCCATGTCCAGTCACAACCGGCCTTTAATTATTCTGAAGTATGTTGGTGTTGGAAGACCAATATAGACCTATTCAGAATCTGCATTTAGTCTTTACACAACTTCATTAATTGACAACGAATTCCATGCTAGCTTTAGTTAACTAGCTAATTGTTCTTGTTGGAAATAAATGACAAAACCAGAAACTTAGTATGTTTAAGTTATTATATGTAATCTTAGTATAGTTAAGGGTAGTTTAGTGTAAGTTTTATGTTATGTAATTCAGTAAACCGAAACATGTATATGGGCTGGGTTTTTAGTAACGGTATAAACCGTTTTAGAATAGGGTATAACGTTTAGGATAGGTTACAACGGTTACATCAATTATACCGTTTAGGAATCGACACATCTGCCTTGATTGGCACCGATTCAACATGTATATATAGGGCAAGAATTCTGTAAACAATTCATTCCATATCAATACAATTTAGTTTTACGCTTTGATAATTCTATCTTTATATTTTCTGCACTTGTTTCGCGCATCAAACTCGTCCCAAACATTTATAATGAAGGCTGTGAATGAAGGCCGAACAACAGTGGCATCAGAGCAAAAAGAATCCAAGAAAGAACGAGCAAGAATAGGCCATCGATTTGCAGCAAGAAAGAAAGAAGGGATCGAATTTTGCTTTTATTGCGCAAAGAAGAAACACACGCAGAAACTGATCAGAAGCAAGTTGTTTTGGAATCACGAATCTGGAAAGCATATTGAACCTGTAAACAAAACACGTTTCCAGGTTTTCATTAATCAATCATTTTTTTCTTATAATTCTTTCAATTTTCTCTTACTTTTCTACCATATAAAGTAAGAAATATTTTGTTAGTAAGATAGAAATCCCATTAGCAAAGAACCCCGATTGATTAGAATAGCAAAGACCGATTTCCTTTTAGATTCATAGCAAGACAAGCGAATTCTTCAAAAAAATTCGTTTCACCAAATAGCAAGTTAAACCGAACCCTTTGTGGTTCATAGCAAGTTAAACCGAACCCTTTGTGGTTCATAGCAAGTTAAACCGAATCCTAGTGATTCATAGCAAGTTAAACCGAACCCTTTGTGGTTCATAGCAAGTTAAATTGAATCCTAGTGATTCATAGCAAGTTAAACCGAATCCTTAGGTTCATAGCAAGTTCCGAGCCTTAAGATTCAAATAGCAAGTTTCGAGCCTTTTTAGGTTCAAATAGCAAGAAAACCTGGTTAATAAATTGGCCAGTAGCAAGTAAGGGATTTTGATCTTTTGATCAAACACAAGAGCAAGAAAACCAGAAACCATCTCGGTTCTGATTATAAGCAAGCAAGCAAGCATGGTAGAAGGAGACAAGAATGCTAGCACATCGAACAATACATCAGTTCGAGAACTAGGAAATGTTTCACTACAATGTCCAAAATTGACCGAAACAAACTACACGACATGGGCATTGATGATGGAGACAATATTGAAGGCATATGGCATATGGGAAATGATAGTTGCGAAAGACGGAACAACAACAAATGAGAAGAAAGAAAACACGTCAAAGGCAATAATCTTCCAATCACTGCCAGAAGATGTTTTAATGCAAGTTGCACAATACTCAACTGCAAAGGAAGTATGGGACTCAATCAAAGTCAAGCACTTGGGAGCCGATCTTGTTCAAAAGGCACGACTACAAACATTGAGAAGTGAACTAGAGACGCTAAGGATAAAACCAAACGAAAAAGTAAGTGACTATGGAGGAATATTAAGTAGTATAAAGGCCAAGTTTAGAGGACTTGGTGAAACCTTGGAAGATAAGGTGCTAGTAAGGAAACTACTTAACTCTGCTCCAAAGAAGTTTTTACCGATCGTGGCAACTATAGAACAATATCAAGATCTAGACGAAATGTCGTTTGAAGAAGCCATTGGAAGGTTAACAGCCTATGAAGAACGAATTAAGAGTCAAGACATACTAGAGGCAAATGATCAAGACAAGCTTCTCATGGCAAATTCAAACAACAAAACTTATGGTAAATGGCGAAGTAGAGATTTCAACAAAGAAGGCAAGGAATGGAAGAATAATTCGAATGTACACAATGCAAGTACGAGTTAAGGAACTAACGACAAGAGCAAGCTCAGATGTTATGAATGTGGCAAGCATGGACACTTTGCGAAAGAATGCACGAAATGGAAATACAACAAGCAAGAAGAGTCACATCTCACCTATGACACTGACACCGAACCTACATTGCTGTGAAGTCTCGTCAAGAATGAAAGAATAATGGAAGATCTGATTTTGTCATTAGGGGGGAATGTTGGAAATAAATGACAAAACTTAGTACAGAAACTTAGTATGTTTAAGTTATTATATGTAATCTTAGTATAGTTAAGGGTAGTTTAGTGTAAGTTTTATTTTTTTTGGGTAAAGGGGAGTAATCCTGCACCCTGGTAAATATATTAACCAAATAAACGATTAAGTACAATGGATATGAGTGAAATCCCATATCTCAGCCCGTTACATAGGCATAAAGCTTACATAACAAGATACTTCCTATTTTCTAAACAAGAAAACAAACCACTATTCAAAAGATAACATATGACACAACGAAATAAAATTACTTCCTAGGACCTTGAAACTTTGTGCCATAAATGGCATTAAAGGCATCCAAATTCCCTGGAAGATCACGAACCTGTTTCGCATAGTCATCGAAGTCATAGTCATCATACTCATCTTCAAACTCTTGGCCACCACCAAATATTATTAGCAGACTCATCAAATGGGTTAGCAACAACCTCATCTTGAATCGACACCTCAATCTCTCCCACTTTAGAAAAAGGGTTAACTCTCTTAGTAGAAGAGGTAGACGAAATAGGTTGACCATCATCATCCACAAGAGTAGCTTTCCCATCAATAAGTAGTTTTTCAAGCTTACCAATTTTCTCAACTATGGGAGTAGAACCAACATCCATTGTTCCCATTGAATCACTCACAAGCGGTACATGTGATGTAGAACCAGTCTTAATCAACTCATCCTCATTAACCTCCATTGTACGACCATTATCCACATCTGTATCATCCACATTAAGAGCATCAAACTGATTAGACGTAGTGATCCTGGTTCCACTCGTACTAGCCACATCAGAAGCCATCTTCTTTCTGACATTTACTTTCTTGGGTTCAGGAGGAGGCTTTTTGGGCCGATATTCAAAATGCTTGCCCACCACAGATTTAGTAGAACCTCCTCGACCCGAATTCGGCCCAATTTGCTTTCCCTTCTTCTTCTGAAAAGCATCACTTACGTTCTTATGAGGTTGAGCAGTCGGAATCACAACCTTAGGACAATCCACCAAAGTTTTATGTTATGTAATTCAGTAAACCGAAACATGTATATGGGCTGGGTTTTTAGTAACGGTATAAACCGTTTTAGAATAGGGTATAACGTTTAGGATAGGTTACAACGGTTACATCAATTATACAGTTTAGGAATCGACACATCTGCCTTGATTGGCACCGATTCAACATGTATATATAGGGCAAGAATTCTGTAAACAATTTATTCCATATCAATACAATTTAGTTTTACGCTTTGATAATTCTATCTTTATATTTTATGCACTTGTTTCTGTCGCATCAAACCTGTCCCAAACAGCCCCATAACAGAAGCTGTGAATGAAGGCCGAACAACAGTGAAGTACGAAAAATAGTCACTTACATTAACTTCTTCCGAGTCCATTTCCATATAAATCAATTGGTTTCTAAAAAAATGTGGTCCATTATATCCAATGGTCGATTTCAATTTATTTTTCACCCTACTTCATCCAACAAAGCAACATACCAAAGACGAAAGGTGTCCCATAAAGGCAAGGGATCAAACTGGACAAAGAAGCTCATATGCCTTTTACTAGCGGATTGGAGGTCGCTTTTATTCTCTTGTTTATTTTCTTATTTCCTCTCGTAGTCCTTAATCTCTTTATTTCGCTATTCGTGGAAGTTCATTTTATTTTCTTCGAGATTCTCATAGTCGTGGTAATGTTAATGCTCATGTATTTTTAGCCGAATAACTACTTTTATGGCATTGGATTTCCGAGCCTGTCTTACTAGTGATTTCGGTAAAGATGTGAAGTCGGGTTAAAGGCTCACCGATAACATCAACATGATAGTCGTCCAAAGTCAAGTTTAAGTTAAGATGAAGGAACATCAAGGGAACCGGAGTAAGTTCGAGTTCACATTAAGGCCAAGTGTATACTTATAATGAAAAGGAAACCGAGTTCAATAGGTTTTTTCTACATATCGATTTAGTAGGTTGACTTGAAATCTTGCACACACATCACCGAGAACATAATGTTCATAATCAAATTGAAGTGTATCGATTTGACTTTCAGTGTACAAGAAAAAAGAGGAGTGTGCAAAGCATTTGTAATTCAAATTTTAAATTCGCATTTTTGTCGAAGTCGGTCTCAAAGCTCAATGCCAATGTCGACAAGTCGGTCTCAAAGCTCAATGCCAAAGCTCGATGCCACATCTCCGAAACAAAGTAGTTTGGAGTAATTAATAGAACTCATTATTGGACATTCAAATATGCTAGTGCCTAGTTGGTGGGCACTAAAAACTAGCCAATCTAATACATTTTCAAGACATCACAAACTAAACAAAAAGAAGAATATAAGCAATAATTTAACGATCTAACACATCATCAAGAGATGAAAACTCACACTTCCTGGAAGATCAGTGGTCTTAAATTGTTGCGAATATACTCTCCAGGCCTCAACAAAATTATTAACCTTAAACAAATGCATCATAAAAGTTTAGATCTTAAGAGATCTCGAAACCATAAAACCATACACAACAAAAACTAACATAAATGGAGTCGGGTGTGGCTCCTAAAACTAGTGATTCTTGTATTCCGCCCGCCTCTTCTACTAAGAGAGTTAACCCTTTTTCTAAAGTGGGAGAGATCGTGGTGTCTGATTCTGAAGATGAGGTGGTTGCTAACCCATTTGATGAGTCCGCTAATCTATTCGGTGGTGGCCAAGAGTTTGAAGATGAGTATGATGACTATGACTACGATGACTATGCTGAAGGTGTTTCGATCTTCCGAGGAATTTGGATGCCTTTAATGCTATGTATGGCACTAAGCTTCAAGGACCTAAGTAATTTTCTTCGTTATGTCCTATGTAATCATTTGAGTAGTGGTTTGTTTTCTTGTTTAGAAAATAGGTAGTATCTTGTTATGTAAGCTTTATGCCTATGTAACGGGTGAGATATGGGATTTCACTCATATCCATTGTACTTAAACGTTTTTGGTTAATTTATTTACCGAGGTGCGGGATTACTCCCTTTACCAAAAAAAAAAAAAACCATAGATATAAAAACATCTAATTTTCCAGTTTGATAAGCAAAGCAGGTATATGCAAGTCGCTACTTTCAAGATCGCTAAACAATCAACACAATATCTTGAGATCTTTCTTCATCGCAAACCATGTCCGCAAAAGAAGAGTGCATTTAAGCTCTTCATCCGCAGAAGAAGACCGTTTGTTTTTTTGCTATTGAAGTACTTCTTTCCTTTTCTTCTTTTCTTTTCTCTTTCTTTTCACTAGCATTTTTTGTGCTATTGAAGTAACTTTTTTTTTCCTTTCTCTTTTTCACTAGTTTTTTGTGCTATTGAGTGCAAAACAAACAATCGCTTAAAATACAAAGTATTAAAGACAATACATAATGGTTCAAAATATACCAATATCGACCGTTTTTTTGTGCTATAAACCCTTTTGCCATATGGGTAAAATGGATCATTGGTTTTCTTACGTTTTGGACCAAAGCAGATGAAAATATAAAAAATGGTCCAAAACGTAAAAAACGGACGAAAACGTAAAAAAACGGATGAATACGTAAAAAAAAACAGACGGAAACATAAAAAAAACATACGAAAACGTTAAAAAAACATACGAAAACGTTAAAAAACGACGAAAACATAAAAAACGAACGTAAACGTAATAAAGCGGACGAAAACGTAAGAAAACGGGCAAAATTATAAGAAAATGGACGAAGACGTAAAAAAAGGACGAAAACGTAAGAAAACGGACGAAAACGTAAAAAACGGACGAAAGAGGAAAAAAATGGTGAAAACGTAAAAATGAGACGAAAACGTAAAAAAAGGGCGAAAACGTAAAAAAAATGACGAAAACGTAAAAAGACGGACGAAACGTAAAAGAGATGTAAGATATTGAGAAAGAGATGTAGGGGTTGTGAAAGATAATGTCTGCAATTTTGAAGAGGAAAGAAGTGAAAAGAAGCACTTATGTCTGCAAAAAAACAAACTCAAACCTCTGCCCTCCTGCAGACAAAAGAAGAGAAAAGAGGAAAAAAGTGGTTATTGAGAAAAAACAAATGACACCTAGATTCACAGTACACACCACCAACACATCTAACCATCATGAACACAGATTTAAGAAAACCACCAAATCTAATGAAATCACCAAGACCCAAAACCAGTTACATTTCTTTCTCAAACCCAAATAAACAACCACCACAAACATGTAAACCCACTACTACAAAAAATACTAATAAGATCGGTTAGAAAGCCTCATAAAGATCGGTGCCTAACCACTCTAACTAAGGGTGATCTATTTAAGGGGATACACATATAGATCAGTCCAGAACCGATCTTTTTAATGCTATACTTAGATCAGGCAATAACAAAAAAGCGATCTATCATTGTTTGTTGGTGGTCATCTTAGGAATAGTTAGATCAGTTCTTCAACCGATCTAGCTAATAACCTTGATCTAAAAAAAATTGGTACGAAAATTCAGTGACGAAGCCAGGATTTCTTAGTCGGGTGGGCCAAAAAATCTTCAAGCTATAAGTAGTAAAAAAGAATCAAGAATTGAAGAATGGTGTAGTTCATTAGGTTATACTCCATTATTTTGCTTATTTATTGCTGGTCAAACTTCCTACATTTTTATGTTTAATTTAACGCCAGAATGCCACATTCAACTCCTTACATGTTACTATATATGGAGAAAATTTTTAATACGGAGTAAAATTTCAGGGTAGGCCATGGCCCATCCCAAGTCCTTAGTAGCTCCGTCACTGCGAAAATTTGAATGTTCCAAAATTTAATTATACAAAATGCAGGTTTTTCAGAACTGCAGGCATTACCACACACAATAATATTCCAATACAAATAACTTCTATAAAGATTCAACATTCAAGTTGCAAACCAAAATAACTTCAACAAAAAGAAGACAATTACAACATAATTCAAAACCCTCAAAATATGTGCTTCACAAGTGCTAGCAATTAGTATCCAAAAATTCAAGATGCTCCGTTGCAAATATATAGGTAAAGATCCACTCCCACCTCAAAATCAGAAAAGCAATCAGGTATGGAAAAAGCGTTGAGCTTGATGATCTTTAGAACCATTTCATGACGGGGCTGTAGTTGTTAGTCTGTCAACACAACAGCAAATTATAATCTAAACTAGCTCATAACCCATGTTCAACACGGGCATACAAATTTAAATGAAAAAAAAAAAGTATGTATCTTGAGTTTGTAAATGGTATTAGAAATAAGGGGTAGAATAGGTAAAATGCACAAACCAATAATATACGTAAATAATGCACAGAGAGGTCTAGTAATCAATATGATCTGGTATATACATAAACAAACCCATCTCAAATATCCTTATACATATACATGACACACCTAAATAAGAAACTAACAAAACGTCCAGCTACAAAGATTGTAATTTGCAGCTTCCAACCAAGCAATATTTTCTACGAAGTATTGGAAGTAATAGAACATGCAAAAGAGCGATTTTAATCAATCTATAGCTATAATTTATGAAAGCCTCACCAAAGTGATGCTCATTTCAACAATTCAAAAAAAGAATGAGCAAGAAACTTTGATCCTAAATTTAGCAACAAATGTAAACAAAGTTACGAGAGATAATTGAACAAACTCATCTCAAATCATTTTATGCGAACTCTAAGGTAAGTTGTTACGGAGTAGTGCATGCATCCTCTATTACCTTTCCCTTTTCCAGTATGTCCATTACATTAAAATGACTTAACTTTTACAAAATTTAAAATTACACTGACCATAAATGTGGCATAGTCCGTGTCAAAAGGTCTCGTAAAGGTGTCAATTTTAATGCTTATAATCGTCTTAATAATCAAGATGAAGCAATAGACTATATTTCAAGTTTGCGGCTCAAAACCATATAAATTGCATCACATAAACTGGGTCAAAACACAATACACCTAAAATATGTCACGATAGTATAATTGGGTAAAGCAATTTTTTTGTAAAAATGAAATTGGCAATATGGATGATCTAACACGTCCTTTAAGATTAAATCTAGTGATGCAAGCAAAGTCAGCCTATGCAACCATGTTCATAAAAAAAAATAAGATTGTCATATTACTGTGAAATACATATACTCATTCCATCCTAATATGAATGTGAATCTTGAGGCATGGCCGGTTAGAAAGTTGGCCAAGATAGATTAGCACACCGCTGAGACATGTGGGGGTTGACTCATTACCAATGTCACAGACCAGCAATATCATATTTTTTACGGTTACCAAACCCTTGTCTATAACCTTAACAAGAGAATTTACAATTTTTCTTACAAATAACATGTAACATGAGAAAATTGTATGAGTAGCAATCTATTGAGGAGGGTGATTGTGGTTAGGATTTGTTTGGTGAGAGTGGTGAGGCATTGGTGTGTGATTTTGGGGAAATGGTATAAGGTTTTGTGTGTGTGAAGCGGCAAATGAAAAGTTGCAATTTTGGTGAAGCGGCAAATGAAAAGTTGTATCCCTCTATTGTGTTTTTGTTTTGAGAGTAAATAGATTGGTTGTTTTTGAAAAAAACGATCTATCTAATCATGTGTACAAAGAGAAGTTAGTAAGATCGGTCTTTGTCTAAATAACCGATCTATTTATTACCCTCCCCCTCTTTTCCATTTGTTAGATCGTTTTTTATGAAAACCACTTTATTTGAAGTGATCTATTTAAGCTTTTGTGTAGTAGTGACCACTGAAACCACCACCAATCCGTTCACATATCCCCCAAACAATACCACCTAGCCCACTAAAACCACCTAACAACCAAGAAAGGGTGGCAATTTTAGCAGACGGCAGAGATAATGGTGGTTATGGTGGTGCGAGTGGTTTAGTGCTTCAAGAGCTAAGAGGATTTTCAGTTTAGATAGAGAGAGATTAAAAGAAAAAATCTTTTACGTGTGTTATTTCGTAGATGCAATTACATATACCCGCTAAAACTTGCATATTTCTCCAAAACATGCTCTATGCTCGTACATTTTCTCTGTGGTTTGAAGGCTACCAAATGACTTTGAGAGATGGTATGAGAGATATTGGGAATTGTATGTAAGAATTGATGTCTAAAACACATGGCCAAGGGTCTTTTTTATAGGTGCAAATGCCCTTGGCCACCAAATAAAATTCTTGGGCTCCAAGGGGTGTTAATGAGGCTCAAAACAAAACAAGTAAGGAGTAGTAACTGGACTTGGGCATCAAGAATACTTACTCTCAACGTATATGACTTGGGGAGCACAACTTGGTCCAGCCGCCGCGGCTAAAACTCCAGTTGTGCGGCGACAGGTAAAACACGGCTAAAACCAGATTTTGTCCGAAAGTGGTCAAAATCAAAGAGTGTATCATTTTTTCTTCTCTTTCCGTGACCACTTGAATCATCGAAACCAGAGTTCGTATGCTCGAGATATGGCCAAAACAGTGGAGGTGAGTCGAAAACATCGAGACTTAAAATATCTATTTGTTTAAACTTGTTTCTTCCTTTTTCCCTGTTCCCGGTCACGTGAGCTTCAATGAACCTAAAATAGAAAATTTAAGTATCATAAGCTCATTGAAATGGTCAGTTTATTTATTTATTTTTTCTTTTTTTAGGTTATCTCGGGATGAAAAGTCGTTGACTAGCCTAATCGGGGTATCCGTGTGAACGATTATGAACGCATACTCTGATCGTTCTCAAGATATGTACTTAACACTTAGTCACTTATAGCACAATAAATAAACAACCGCTCTAGAGAGGTTTTTTTCTGGATCCTCGTGGTATAGATCTGGCTTGAACTCGATTCGATGCTCAGTCAGGAAAGAAGAGCTCAAAACCGAAAAACACAATCTGCTTAATTGCGTCCATCCTTTAGTCTCGGGGTGTAAGATTGGCATAAATATACTACAATATTAAATTTCTTGGTCTTCACGTAGCTTTATCAATGGGAAATATATTCAAGCTTTAGTACGTGTATTTGGGATTATCCTGATGATGTCTTTTCACGTAGTTAACACATGTATTCAATGCTTTAGTTCGAGTATTTTTTTCGTCATTTCTCATATGTTGTTAGTAATATATTGACTAAATACATTTCAGAATTTGAATTCTGTCCTCACACAGCTTCATTAGCATGTCATTACGAATGGAGTTATCAAAGATACCTCGGTTGTGTATATGTAAAAATAATAAGTACTTGATGTTCAACTTGTTAAAACCGTGTAACGACACCTTGTTTGACATATGTAAATTCTCTTCTTTTTTTGGATTACAAATAGGTTAAAGAATTCCAATCTTTACTTTTATGCAAATGGCTGTTGGATCTGTGTAATGCTAGTCGCTCAATTTTTGTAATTGTTCTAGATACATCATATTGCTATTAAAAGTTAGAAAGATGAGTTTTCGGATGTTTCCTACCGGTAATCGGTCCAGTTTTCAAAAAACATTGGTAATAACATATATTTAAGTGAGTGATCTATTTCATATCTTTTATACTCTAGTTCTTCCAACAAAAAAAATGTTAAAAAACTATAAAGTTGTCCCACATAGGTAAGAGAACTAAACTTCTAATTTTTTGGCCCCCTATAAATAAACAAGTGTTGTTTACTCATGTTGTTACATCAAACCCAACTCAAAACTTTGATAGTTGATATGACTCTTTTGGCAACCCTCAAGACAATTCTGAGTTGCCGATACCAATCATTGAAATTGCGCTACAGTCAATTTCTCTCGATCAAACATAGATTTGAGCAGCGAGGCTAGTGCGATGAGATTCACTTGAGCCATTTCTACGAAATAAAAGTTCAAAAGTTAGTACTTTCAATAAGAAAATATTCAAGAAAATAAAATACCCTTTGGTCAATATTCATATTAACCATAGTATTTTCCTTGAATATTGGATCCTCATTATCATAGTTCCACCACATCGGTTGATCTCGCTAGTGGTGAAAGTATAGAATAGTAATCGTTGAAAACGATAATTGACAAACAAGTTTTCAATTCCAAAAATTATGGGATTTACAATTTTGCCAAAACAATTAATGCAAAACATAAGCATGTTTTATCCCATCTTATGCCTTAATTATAGGTCTCACTAACTAACTTAATTAAGTTGTCTAATTTAGAAACTGCAAATCATAAAGCTGAGGTCTCACACAACAAAATAATTCACCTCATTATTGTAATCTAGATCAAGGTCTCACATAACTAAATTACAATTTCAAGTGTTTCATATCATTAGATGGCATAAACTTAAATTTAAAGGATACAATTTTTGATGTGTAATCAAACTTATGTATAAAGAAGCATGCATACAACTTTATAACATAAAATTTTCGAAAAACTTACTTAAAGATTTTTAATTGCTAAGATTGAATTCTACAAAGTTTTAATCGATGCGTTGAGAAACTTATAACTTTGCACTAAGATGCTTCGTACTTAGAATGGTTATACTAGGTAGCTCCAATCGAACGCATGAGGCGAGAGGACCACGTAGTACCGAGGCATAACCTTAGACATCCATTCGGTGAGACGTGCTCACTTCTTAAATACCCCTTTATAGTTTGTTCTAGTGGGTGAGCCGTTCTAAACATTTAGTACGATCGCATCGATCGATTAAAAGTTCAAGAATAATTCTTAGATAACAAATCAATTTCGCCATTATTTAGTCCATTTAATTTTCTATTCATAAAAACCCTTTTGCTTACTAACATGTCAAACAATATATAAACAAAAAGCATTTTAATAAAAATTAAACACACTCAAATAATATAAACATATAACTAAACAATTTAACATATGTAAAACAATTAGCCACATGCATAATTATTTCAATAAACTCTAATAACAATTCTAGTTGTAAATAAATGCATACATTAACTAGGACTTTCATCTCGCGAGAAGATGAGCCACATACATCGACAAGTCGATTATGTAAGCCGAAGTTAATAGTATACCAATTAGCACATAACTAATTTTATTAGTTATAATTGAGGTCTTCCCCAATTCAATAATTATTAAATAAATAAAACATGTGTGTATCACTTAACAATTAATCAATATACAATAAACAATACTCCATGGCAAAACATGCATGTTCCACCATGGATTCCGCATAACAATTATCACTCAAGATACGCATATTACATGGCACATAACAATTATTCATTAATTAACCACATAAAATAAGCATGCAATCCTAGGGTTTCTACAAGTTTTACAAAATTAAAACCTAATTAAAGGTTTCGAATTCAAAACCCTAGAAACCATAAAAAGCATGCATATAATCATAAAGATCCAATTTTTATGTGTTTCGGTAATTAATTACATCATATTAACGGCTCGTGATGCCACTGTTGGAATTTAATACTCATAAAAATTATATATAAATCAAATAACATCATCAAAGCATGCAGCGGAAGACAATAGGAATAATATATGTAATTAATTAACCAAACAAGAAAGCGCGTACCTTTTAGCAATTCAAGAATCAAACGTTGATTAAACAAGAACCAAAACCCAAAACCCTAATTTAGGGTTTACACAAATCGACCCAACAAAGAAATCGACCACCAAGATTCACAAGCTCAAGCGTGCTTGTCCTTCATTCTTGTACACACGTACTAATAGCGATTTGATGTGGAAAAGCTCGTTCCTTGAATCACAAATAAACCAAACACTTGTTTCTTTGGGTTAAGCAAAATCGAAAACCCTTGGGGTGAGGGTGTTTCGACCGGCCACACAAAGAGGGAGAGAGGAGAGGAGAAATTAGGTTATTGGTGATTCAAGATTAAGTTATGAATGAATACAAGGGTTTGTATTTATAGGTAACTTAACTTGGTGACCAAGTTTGTGTGGGTTAAGGTTTGTAAACCCCAAACCGATCGGCCAAGGTTCCCAAGAGGGATTCTAGAACCTTCCCGACTTCAAATTTCATTCTTAGTCCTTTTAGTCAATATTTAACGACCGTTAACCAAACCTCGTTAATTATTTAACTATCATTATGTTTTATTTAGTGATTAATAATTAATAATAATAACGTTTTATTTATATTAATTATGTACATCAATTCTCATACGTAATGTGTGCAATCCCGAAGTCTCGAGTTCGAATCCGGACATACTATTATTTAAATATCCAGAAAACCTTTCACATCTTTCATCGGTTCATCACCAGCCATTGTTCTTAGTTATTGGTATTAGCCTCACGGCGCTGGTACCATGAATTTTGATGAAGAACAAATTATATAATATATGCTTCTGTCTTGTTATTCTTTTCTGTCCCAAAGGGATATTTATAAGATCCTATATCTTGCACAGCAAGATTTTGCATTCTAGAATAACCTAATTGGAATAAGGCAGCTCTATAATATGGTAACTAAATAATATAAGGATCGAGCCTCCAATAATATGAAGTTGGGTTCAGGGGAAGTATGTTTTGGAGCAAGTTGGTTTGTTATGTTAAGGGCAGTACACAGATAACATCAACATGGTAGTGGCCTAGTGGGTCCAAAATCAAGTTTAAGTTAAGAAGAAGGAACATAATTAAGCAAACCGGAGTAATTTCAGGTTCAAATTAAGGCCAAGTGTATACTTATAATAAAAAGGAAACAGGAATTCAATAGGTTTTTTTCTATGTATCGATTTAGTAGGTTGCTTTTACGTATTCATGACAAGATCGACAATCAAATTGAAGTGTATCATCTGTTTGGATCTTAATCGTCAACAATGTTAAGTCTGTTAGAAGAGTAATCGACTCTAACTGTTTACACAAGGGTCAGAAAGATATGGTCTCAAACATAAAAGCTAATACATGCTCGGTGCATTATATAAGCAGACGCCTAGAGATTTCATTTTCATTCTCGCAGTATATACCTAAAAATCTTTATTTTACCTTTTAGTTTAAAAGTACTTGGGGAAAATACTGAAGACCACCTACCTGTTTCGCGGGCAATTGCTTTTAGCTTTTAGTTCACATTTACTCAGCTTGTTAAAGATTGGTATTTCGGAATCTGAATTCATTCTTCACAGATTTATCAACCGATCATTGTGATGCAATTAGAAAAAGCTACGTACTTGGGCTCTGGTGGAAACATTCATGCTGCTAAAGCCGCGTGATAGCACCTTCTTTAATGGATGTGATTTCTCTTTTTTAGTTGATTCAGATGAGTTTAAGAAATCTAATATACTTTGATTAATTAACTGGTTGTTGGATCAAAGTATGATTGTCATTGCCTAGTGGCTGTAACTGCTCCCTTATGCTAGTTTATTACAACAATCGATTTTGGGTCCTTCGAGTCGGCAAAGTAACTGGCAAGAATAACAAACAACATCAGGTCTGGTTTATTGTTAGAAACAAATCCATTTCAATGAGTGAAGAATTTCATTCCTTTTTATTGTTTATTCTATAACTAAGGAAATACATTATTAGAATAGAAGGTCATCCCACATTGGTATGAGATGTAAACATTTCACTCCTTGATTCCCTATAAATAAACAGGTGTTGCTCACTCTTATTGCACTAAAACCCAATACAATAATAATGTTGTTTATATGGGTCAAAATTTTTAATGAGTCCAACCCAACTTGTTAGCCAGGGTTTCTTTTGGAATCATTCAATGGTCTTCATTGCAAGGTAATGTTATTTTTATTTTTATTTTTTAATTTTTTTTTGTTTTGTTAATGAGCTGCTGTTATGTATACGTTTCTTTTTTAATATTTGGTTTTGATCCTTAATTTTAGTTATGTTAAGTAACATTAATTGTGCTTTTAACCAGGCATTTTGAGCTTCATAATTTTACGCCTCATCATACAAATAAAATTTTCTCGCGGCTCATAAAGTTTCTAAAGAAATGGTCGAGAAGAGTATATTGATCTTCTTGCGGCTCAAGGATTTACTGACATTCTTGCTAACTGTGACATGGTCAAGGTTCAGTAGAATCTGTTTCAGATGCTTCAGGCAACATAATTCGATTGGAAGTTAATTGTAGAAAGTTCTGCAACGTCATCATGTGAAGATAGAAAAAGAGAATAATATTTGCAAGAATCTACACTAGGATTCAGTGGAGTTTACAAGTCATGGAGGTCAATCAGTCATTCACACTTTCTAACATTATTTATGACATTTTTGTAATGTTTTTTTTGATAAATACCATATGTGGAATCGTATATATCTTGAGCATCATTTGTTGTGACGCTGACAAATGAACTGGGACTCTTCTCAATGCGGCTTATTTCTGTTCTTACTTGTCTTAATCAATAACGTTGATGTTGATGCCGTTCAAAAAAAGAAAAAAAATAACGTTGATGTTGATGCCTTAGATCCATTTTTAGAAAGTCAGCTGATCAGATGTGTTGGATTCTCATTGAATGGTGTCGGCCGCTTCATACACCACTAGAATGATTCATGTGTTTAAGTTTGTATGTAGAAATATATAACTCTGGTTGATTGACCCTAACGCTAGTAGTGTACAATGTATAAGTTTCCGACCTAACTTGTTATAATTTGGCTCTCCCTAGCTAACGCTAGTAGGTATAAGAAGTGACTTAACTGGATCTACTATCTAAGTAGTGACTTAAGCATGACAAGATACACTAATGAATTTCTTGATCTGAAATGGTTGGGCATTTCATAATTTATCAATTTTAAGCATAATAAGATACCCCTTTTTGGACTTGCTATGAGATTGTCATTTGTTGCTAATTTGAAATTTGTCAATTTTATATTTCTGTTTAACCACTCACTGTGACCTAGTGGCAAAAAACTTATGACTATTATCATTAACAATGTGAGAGGTCTCAAGTTCAGTTCCTCTTAGAGCATCTGCAATGAGGTTTTTGATGAAAAACTTTTCACTATTTGAAAAAGCTTTTCAAAAGCTTTTTACCATTGCAATGAAAGACAATTTTAAAGAATTTGAAAAGACTTGTTTGGTGCCAAGTCTTTGAAGCAATAGCTTTTTACCTGCAAGCAAGTGTGTGGCTCGGATGAGTGTTTGTAACAATAATACTATTACAAAAAAATAAACTAGTAAAAGTTAATTTACAAAATATGCATAGACTTATTAATAAATACTGTACCACTGTAATAAACGTAGATAGATCGACCAAATAAAATCATATTAATCCAAATGCGAAGAAACTATATTCTAATTAAAGATATCTGTAATGTTGTTTGTCAGTTGAAATTTAATTACATAACAATGAAAGTCAAATCGTAATTCAATCACGAAAGCGTTATTTTATTTTAGTTACTATTTTTTTCTTGTTTTGAACGACAACTTGTGATGCAATATACGTGATAGGGGCGTTCGCGGGGCGGTTCGGTTCGGTTAGTTGAAAGATTTGAACTATCCATCACGGGCCGGGTAACTAATTTTACTACCCGAAACCGAACCGTACTAGGCGGGTAACGGACAAGCGGTACCAAATGAGCGTTACCAGGTTCGGTCACGTTAACCATTTTAGATGTTTAATCAAGTTTAACCGTATAAACATTAACATGTTCTAGAACGTAAAATGTCATTTAGTAAACTAAATGGCATTTAATAGGTAATAGTCATATAAAGTTATCCGTTAGAATAATTGCATTCAAACATCCATATATCAACTAACAAAATAATAGTTATTCATTGTTTATGGATTACGATTACATTTATCAACTTTCATACATAAATGTTTAGAAATGTTATAATTATAAGCAAAGAATGCGTTATATAATAAAATTAGTGCAATAGTTTGAAAATTTAGTTAAAAACCTTCATGAATTAAGCACGGTTCGGTTCGGTTAACCGCGGATATTAAAAAATAAAAACCGAAACCGAACCCTGATGAACGGTTTTTTTTGTTTCGGTTTTTTTCGGTTTCGGTTTATTCGGTTTCTGGTTTTTTTCGGTTTCGGATTGAGCGGCTCGGCTCGGTTCATCGGTTTCTCGGATTTTTTGAACACCCCTAATACGTGATAGAGATGCAATGAGAGAAATGGAAGATAATCTAGAGAAAAATATACTGTAATAAAAGCTAGTTTAAATTAATGGTGCATTACAACTAAACAAATGCAGTCGAGTTATTATTTGGATTCTTGTGGTTTGGAGCAGAATTCGGTAATCATGATCTACTCAATTGTTCCATGTCCAGTCACAACCGGCCTTTAATTATTCTGAAGTATGTTGGTGTTGGAAGACCAATATAGACCTATTCAGAATCTGCATTTAGTCTTTACACAACTTCATTAATTGACAACGAATTCCATGCTAGCTTTAGTTAACTAGCTAATTGTTCTGAAGTACGAAAAATAGTCACTTACATTAACTTCTTCCGAGTCCATTTCCATATAAATCAATTGGTTTCTAAAAAAAGGTGGTCCATTATATCCAATGATCGATTTCAATTTATTTTTCACCCTACTTCATCCAACAAAGCAACATACCAAAGACGAAAGGTGTCCCATAAAGGCAAGGGATCAAACTGGACAAAGAAGCTCATATGTCTTTTACTAGCGGACTGGAGGCTGCTTTTTATTCTACTGTTTATTTTCTTATTTCCTCTCCGTAGTCCTTAATCTCTTTATTTCGGCTATTCGTGGAAGTTCATTTTTATTTTTCTTCAGAGATTCTCATAGTCGTGGTAATGTTAATGCTCAGGTATTTTTAGCCAGAATAACTACTTTTATGGCATTGGATTTCCCGAGCCCTGTCTTACTAGCGATTTCAGTAAAGATGTGAAGTCGGGTTAAAGGCTCACTGATAACATCAACATGATAGTGCGTCCAAAGTCAAGTTTAAGTTAAGATGAAGGAACATCAAGGGAACCGGAGTAAGTTCAGGTTCACATTAAGGCCAAGTGTATACTTATAATGAAAAGGAAACCGGAGTTCAATAGGTTTTTTTCTACATATCGATTTAGTAGGTTGACTTGAAATCTTGCACACACACATACTGAGAACATAATGTTCATAATCAAATTGAAGTGTATCGATTTGACTTTCAGTGTACAAGAAAAAAAGAGGAGTGTGCAAAGCATTTGTAATTCAAATTTTAAATTCCGCATTTTTTGTCAGCAAGCTGGTCTCAAAGCTCAATGCCAATGTCAGCAAGCTGGTCTCAAAGCTCAATGCCAAAGCTCGATGCCACATCTCCAGAAACAAAGTAGTTTGGAGTAATTAATAGAACTCATTATTGGACATTCAAATATGCTAGTGCCTAGTTGGTGGGCACTAAAAACTAGCCAATCTAATACATTTTCAAGACATCACAAACTAAACAAAAAGAAGAATATAAGCAATAATTTAACGATCTAACACATCATCAAGAGATGAAAACTCACACTTCCTGGAAGATCAGTGGTCTTAAATTGTTACGAATATACTCTCCAGGCCTCAACAAAATTATTAACCTTAAACAAATGCATCATAAAAGTTTAGATCTTAAGAGATCTCGAAACCATAAAACCATACACAACAAAAACTAACATAAACACCATAGATATAAAAACATCTAATTTTCCAGTTTGATAAGCAAAGCAAGTATATGCAAGTCGCTACTTTCAAGATCTGCTAAACAATCAACACAATATCTTGAGATCTTTCTTCATCTGCAAACCATGTCTGCAAAAGAAGAGGTGCATTTAAGCTCTTCATCTGCAAGAAGAAGACCGTTTGTTTTTTGTGCTATTGAAGTACTTCTTTCCTTTTTCTTCTTTTCTTTTTCTTTTCACTAGCATTTTTTGTGCTATTGAAGTAACTTTTTTATTCCTTTCTCTTTTTCACTAGTTTTTTGTGCTATTGAGTGCAAAACAAACAATCGCTTAAAATACGAAGTATTAAAGACAATACATAATGTTTCAAAATATACCAATATCGACCATTTTTTGTGCTATAAACCCTTTTGCCATACTAGATGGGTACCCGCGCAATGCAGCGGCGGGTACCCGATATCTAATTTTGTAGCGAACAAATATTTTTCGTAAGATTGTTGTGTCTGGTTCTAATGTATGTTTTTGTTGAGTCTTTTATATCAAGTGGGTTTGGGCTCTTACAAGAATGATTTTAATGGGTTGTTACAATATTGTAATGGTTTAAATAGGTTGTTACAATATTGTATGGTTGTTACAAATATAGATATAAAGACACTTAAATTCTCAAATATAGATATAAAGACACTTAAATTTTTAAATGTAACTTACAATTATATGTATGTTAAAATTTTTATGCTTGGCAAAATAACTTCCTTTTAATAGAAATGTTTTTTGTCTTAAAATTTTTAAGACTTCTTTATATAGGATGTCCTAAATCCTTTATAAAGGAGTATAGATGGGTCAAATGGATCATTGGTTTTCTTACGTTTTGGACCAAAGCAGATGAAAATATAAAAAATGGTCCAAAACGTAAAAAACGGACGAAAACGTAAAAAAACGGATGAATACGTAAAAAAAAACAGACGAAAACATAAAAAAAACATACGAAAACGTTAAAAAAACATACGAAAACGTTAAAAAACAGACGAAAACATAAAAAACGAACGTAAACGTAATAAAGCGGACGAAAACGTAAGAAAACGGGCAAAATTATAAGAAAACGGACGAAAACGTAAAAAAAGGGACGAAAACGTAAGAAAACGGACGAAAACGTAAAAAACGGACGAAAAAGGAAAAAAATGGTGAAAACGTAAAAATGAAGCGAAAACGTAAAAAAACGGGCGAAAACGTAAAAAAAATGACGAAAACGTAAAAAGACGGACGAAACGTAAAAGAGATGTAAGATATTGAGAAAGAGATGTAGGGGTTGTGAAAGAAGAGGTAAGAAGTGAAAGATAATGTCTGCAATTTTGAAGAGGAAAGAAGTGAAAAGAAGCACTTATGTCTGAAAAAAACAAACAGAAACCTCTGCCCTCCTGCAGACAAAAGAAGAGAAAAGAGGAAAAAAGTGCTTATTGAGAAAAAACAAACGACACCTAGATTCACAGTACACACCACCAACACATCTAACCATCATGAACACAGATTTAAGAAAACCACCAAATCTAATGAAATCACCAAGACCCAAAACCAGTTACATTTCTTTCTCAAACCCAAATAAACAACCACCACAAACATGTAAACCCACTACTACAAAAAATACTAATAAGATCGGTTAGAAAGCCTCATAAAGATCGGTGCCTAACCACTCTAACTAAGGGTGATCTATTTAAGGGGATACACATATAGATCAGTCCAGAACCGATCTTTTTAATGCTATACTTAGATCAGGCAATAACAAAAAAGCGATCTATCATTGTTTGTTGGTGGTCATCTTAGGAATAGTTAGATCAGTTCTTCAACCGATCTAGCTAATAACCTTGATCTAAAAAAAAATTGGTACGAAAATTCAGTGACGAAGGATTTCTTAGTCGGGTGGGCCAAAAAATCTTCAAGCTATAAGTAGTAAAAAAGAATCAAGAATTGAAGAATGGTGTAGTTCATTAGGTTATACTCCATTATTTTGCTTATTTATTGCTGGTCAAACTTCCTACATTTTTATGTTTAATTTAACGCCAGAATGCCACATTCAACTCCTAATTTGTATCTCGGCGGGCCACTACTTTTACTTTGGGGTGGGCAAAAGAATAAGCTGGTGGTATGAATACCTTACATGTTACTATATATGGAGAGAATTTTTAATACGGAGTAAAATTTCAGGGTAGGCCATGGCCCATCCCAAGTCCTTAGTAGCTCCGTCACTGCGAAAATTTGAATGTTCCAAAATTTAATTATACAAAATGCAGGTTTTTCAGAACTGCAGGCATTACCATACACAATAATATTCCAATACAAATAACTTCTATAAAGATTCAACATTCAAGTTGCAAACCAAAATAACTTCAACAAAAAGAAGACAATTACAACATAATTCAAAACCCTCAAAATATGGGCTTCACAAGTGCTAGCAATTAGTATCCAAAAATTCAAGATGCTCCGTTGCAAATATATAGGTAAAGATCCACTCCCACCTCAAAATCAGAAAAGCAATCAGGTATGGAAAAAGCGTTGAGCTTGATGATCTTTAGAACCATTTCATGACGGGGCTGTCGTTGTTAGTCTGTCAACACAATAGCAAATTATAATCTAAACTAGCTCATAACCCATGTTCAACACGGGCATACAAATTTAAATGAAAAAAAAAGTATGTATCTTGAGTTTGTAAATGGTATTAGAAATAAGGGGTAGAATAGGTAAAATGCACAAACCAATAATATACGTAAATAATGCACGGAGAAGTCTAGTAAGCAATATGATCTGGTATATACATAAACAAACCCATCTCAAATATCCTTATACATATACATGACACACCTAAATAAGAAACTAACAAAACGTCCAGCTACAAAGATTGTAATTTGCAGCTTCCAACCAAGCAATATTTTCTACGAAGTATTGGAAGTAATAGAACATGCAAAAGAGCGATTTTAATCAATCTATAGCTATAATTTATGAAAGCCTCACCAAAGTGATGCTCATTTCAACAATTCAAAAAAAGAATGAGCAAGAAACTTTGATCCTAAATTTAGCAACAAATGTAAACAAAGTTACGAGAGATAATTGAACAAACTCATCTCAAATCATTTTATGCGAACTCTAAGGTAAGTTGTTACGGAGTAGTGCATGCATCCTCTATTACCTTTCCCTTTTCCAGTATGTCCATTACATTAAAATGACTTAACTTTTTACAAAATTTAAAAATTACACTGACCATAAATGTGGCATAGTCCGTGTCAAAAAGGTCTCGTAAAAGGTGTCAATTTTAATGCTTATAATCGTCTTAATAATCAAGATGAAGCAATAGACTATATTTCAAGTTTGCGGCTCAAAACCATATAAATTGCATCACATAAACTGGGTCAAAACACAATACACCTAAAATATGTCACGATAGTATAATTGGGTAAAGCAATTTTTTTGTAAAAATGAAATTGGCAATATGGATGATCTAACACGTCCTTTAAGATTAAATCTAGTGATGCAAGCAAAGTCAGCCTATGCAACCATGTTCATAAAAAAAAATAAGATTGTCATATTACTGTGAAATACATATACTCATTCCATCCTAATATGAATGTGAATCTTGAGGCATGGCCGGTTAGAAAGTTGGCCAAGATAGATTAGCACACCGCTGAGACATGTGGGGGTTGACTCATTACCAATGTCACAGACCAGCAATATCATATTTTTTACGGTTACCAAACCCTTGTCTATAACCTTAACAAGAGAATTTACAATTTTTCTTACAAATAACATGTAACATGAGAAAATTGTATGAGTAGCAATCTATTGAGGAGGGTGATTGTGGTTAGGATTTGTTTGGTGAGAGTGGTGAGGCATTGGTGTGTGATTTTGGGAAATGGTATAAGGTTTTGTGTGTGTGAGCGGCAAATGAAAAGTTGCAATTTTGGTGAAGCGGCAAATGAAAAGTTGTATCCTCTATTGTTTTTTGTTTTGAGAGTAAATAGATTGGTTGTTTTGAAAAAACGATCTATCTAATCATGTGTACAAAGAGAAGTTAGTAAGATCGGTCTTTGTCTAAATAACCGATCTATTTATTACCCTCCCCCCTCTTTTCCATTTGTTAGATCGTTTTTTATGAAAACCACTTTATTTGAAGTGATCTATTTAAGCTTTTGTGTAGTAGTGACCACTGAAACCACTACCAATCCGTTCACATATCCCCCAAACAATACCACCTAGCCCACTAAAACCACCTAACAACCAAGAAAGGGTGGCAATTTTAGCAGACGGCAGAGATAATGGTGGTTATGGTGGCGCGAGTGGTTTAGTGCTTCAAGAGCTAAGAGGATTTTCAGTTTAGGTAGAGAGATTAAAGAAAAATCTTTACGTGTGTTATTTCGTAGATGCAATTACATATACCGCTAAAACTTGCATATTTCTCCAAAACATGCTCTATGCTCGTACATTTTCTCTGTGGTTTGAAGGCTACCAAATGACTTTGAGAGATGGTATGAGAGATATTGGGAATTGTATGTAAGAATTGATGTCTAAAACACATGGCCAAGGGTCTTTTATAGGTGCAAATGCCCTTGGCCACCAAATAAAATTCTTGGGCTCCAAGGGTGTTAATGAGGCTCAAAACAAAACAAGTAAGGAGTAGTAACTGGACTTGGGCATCAAGAATACTTACTCTCAACGATATGACTTGGGAGCACAACTTGGTCCAGCCGCGGCTAAAACTCCAGCTTGTGCGGCGACAGTAAAACACGGCTAAAATCAGATTTTGTCCGAAAGTGGTCAAAATCAAAGAGTGTATCATTTTTCTTCTCTTTCCGTGACCACTTGAATCATCGAAACCGAGTTCGTATGCTCGAGATATGGCCAAAACAAAGGAGGTGAGTCGAAAACATCGAGACTTAAAATATCTATTTGTTTAAACTTGTTTCTTCCTTTTCCCTGTTCCGGTCACGTGAGCTTCAATGAACCTAAAATAGAAAATTTAAGTATCATAAGCTCATTGAAATGGTCGGTTTATTTATTTATTTTTCTTTTTAGGTTATCTCGGGATGAAAAGTCGTTGACTAGCCTAATCGGGTATCCGTGTGAACGATTATGAACGCATACTCGATCGTTCTCAAGATATGTACTTAACACTTAGTCACTTATAGCACAATAAATAAACAACCGCTCTAGAGAGGTTTTTTCTGGATCCTCGTGGTATAGATCTGGCTTGAACTCGATTCGATGCTCGGTCGGGAAAGAAGAGCTCAAAACCAAAAACACAATCTGCTTAATTGCGTCCATCCTTTAGTCTCGGGTGTAAGATTGGCATAAATATACTACAATATTAAATTTCTTGGTCTTCACGTAGCTTTATCAATGGGAAATATATTCAAGCTTTAGTACGTGTATTTGGGATTATCCTGATGATGTCTTTTCACGTAGTTAACACGTGTATTCAATGCTTTAGTTCGAGTATTTTTTCGTCATTTCTCATATGTTGTTAGTAATACATTGACTAAATACATTTCGAATTTGAATTCTGTCCTCACACGACTTCATTAGCATGTCATTACGAATGGAGTTATCAAAGATACCTCGGTGTGTATATGTAAAATAATAAGTACTTGATGTTCAACTTGTTAAAACCGTAACGACACCTTGTTTGACATATGTAAATTCTCTTCTTTTTTGGATTACAAATAGGTTAAATAATTCCAATCTTTACTTTTATGCAAATGGCTGTTGGATCTGTGTAATGCTAGTCACTCAATTTTTGTAATTGTTCTAGATACATCATATTGCTATTAAAAGTTAGAAAGATGAGTTTTCGGATGTTTCCTACCGGTAATCGGTCCAGTTTTCAAAAAACATTGGTAATAACATATATTTAAGTGAGTGATCTATTTCATATCTTTTATACTCTAGTTCTTCCAACAAAAAAATGTTAAAAAACTATAAAGTTGTCCCACATAGGTAAGAGAACTAAACTTCTAATTTTTTGGCCCCCTATAAATAAACAAGTGTTGTTTACTCATGTTGTTACATCAAACCCAACTCAAAACTTTGATAGTTGATATAGGTCAAATTGCTTTAACAAGTCCAGGGAAACTTGTTAGGCAAAAGTACTTTTGAAATCATTCAATGGTCTTCGAAAACAGATGTGGCTAATAAAGTTATATAAATCTAAATGTATATAACTCAATTGTTTAATAATAAAAACTCAAATCATAATAACAAACTGTAATAGATATGGCTACACCTCCAATCTAGAAAACTTATATTGTGATAAAAGTACTTACTTATTACAGATTAAGTAAATAACCAAAAAGCACAATCTATACTGCTATATAAAACATTTGGGACATTCTATTAATAAAAGACTTAAAAATTAAAATTCGACAAATTATTTTTTAATGGAAAGAAGTGTTTTACAAAGCTTGCATCATACATATAATTAAAGTTGAAGAAATAAAATTAAATGTCTTAAGTAATCAATAAATACTCATAAATTAAAAGCTACATTACATCATGGAAATTAAATGCACTGTAACAGCCCATTAATTTTTACTTTTGCCAAAAAAAATAAAAATAAATAAATGCACTGTAACAGCCCATTAATTTTCACAAATAAAAAATAACATCCTTCCACTCTATTAATGCTATTAATGTTGTAGACTTGTAACAACTAAAAAAAGTAACACCCCCTCGAAAAAGGATAAAATTCAGCATTAAATTTCTACAATCCTTGCCAGTATTAAATCATGCCCATAACTATTTTCCTAAAACTTAAAACACACACTACTCTTTTCCAAAGTAGTGACAGCCGCAACAAACACCATCTGAATCCAACACCACCACCATCAGACCTCTCAACCACAGTTACACCACCACCAGCAGACCCCTCCACCACCCGACCTCATCACCACTGAACATCACCACCAACAAAACAAAAGTTCGCTGAAACCCGCACCTCCATCATATAACCCATTTCATCACACACCCAAAACAAAAAGAATAAAACATAAAATAAACCTATCCAAGACCAAATAATTGATCTTGAAGTTGTAACTTGTTGATCTTTGTGGGTTACATCATTCCAACAAGAAATGTTGTCGGTGGGTTTCGGTTTTGATGATGATGAGATGAAGGAGATGAAACAAATTATCTTGATGGGAGAGATGAAGTGTGAATTTGGTTTGTGAGATGATCGTTGTATCAAAGTGAGAGAAATTAGGTTGAATGAAATGAGAAGAATTAGGGTATGTATATCCTAATACCAGGTAGTATATTTTGGATTGGGTTTGGATATTGGACCGGATATATCATTTGTAATGGACTAGATTGAAATGAATTGTTCAGACCGAAAATCATTTATGGTTATTGGGCTAAAATTGTAATAAACAAACATTATGGAATGTTAACAAATTCTAAACGTAAATATAGATTGCTAATGCCTATTTTGGTTAGTTAATGTTGATTTTTGGTATTTTTATTGGTTAATAGTTACATTTGTGCTTCGCAATGACAAAGTGATTAATTTTAAAATTATATTTTATTAGCTCATGGCCTCAGTCTTTATGTTTGCCCTCGCCTCTCTCCTTACTTTCAATAATTATTAAAAATGTGAAACCGCTAAAATCATTACTATTAATAATGATTGTTAAAAATGAGTAACGGTATCCACTATATTTTCTTAATGTTTTGAATATCTAAAGTGATGATTTTTATTTAGTATACTTTTTTTGTTGTTCAATATTTTGTTGTCGATGATTTTTAAATAAATAGCTTGCATTATACTCATAAATACAAGTAACCCATTAATTTACTACCATTTTAATAATTTGCTAAAAAAAATTAAGCATTGAACACCTATACCTTGTAACATTCATGTATATTAATGATACAAAATTGAAAAATGTATCTCCTATCAATTTACTCTATAATAAATTTACGTTTTGCTTTATAAAAAGATATATATGTGAAACGTTGATAAGGTTATCGTCACAGACACGCAACACCGTCGATATAATTATCATCATGAATAACGTATAATCGAAACAAACTCGTTCACCTAAACATATAAATGAAAAACATTGATGGCTACAAAATTTAGTCATAGGGTACTCGCCATCGCATTGCGTGGATACCCTGCTAGTCTGCTTAATCGCAATCAACTACAGAATTTAACTTTCATGGTCTTCATGCAGCTTTATCAATAGAAAATGTATTCAATGCTTTAGTTAACACCGTGTAAGGACATTTTACTTGATGGTGTAATTTTTTTCTTTGTTATAACTACTCCTTTTATGCTCGCGGCCAATTTCTCTAAAAAAAATCAAATTGATGTTAAAAATACTTGATCCATTACAATCATTGGTTGATCTCAGTCACTCTTCACTTTGCTTCATTTAACTAAAAAACTAAAGGCGTCCTAAGCAACCGGAAACAAAAAGGTAATTGAAGGCCAATTGTGTTTTACCGCGGGCTGCGGGGCTGCTTATATATATATATGTGTGTTATTTTGTTCGTTCCTTTGCATGTATAATCACAGAAACAAGTTTAAATAACATCATTTAAGAAGGAATGTAGAGTTTATCAAATTATATAAATCTCAATGTATATAACTCAATTAGGAAATAATAAAAAAATCAAATCATAATAACAAACTGTAATAGATATAGCTACACCTCCAATCTAGAAAAATTGTGCTATAATAAAAGTACTTTGACACTTATTGTGAAAGGTTTTATGGATATTTAAATATACGTATGTCCGGATTCGAACTCGAGACTTCGGGATTGCACACATTACGTATGAGAATCGATGTTAAATAATTAATATATATAAAATGATATTATTATTAATTATTAGTCACGAAATAAATACTTAACGATAGTTAATATTTAACGAGGTTTGGCTAACGGTCGTTAAATGTAAACTTAAAGGACTAGAGATGAAACTATAAGTCGGGAAAGATCTAGAATCCCTTTGGGATTGCTTTGGCCGATCGGTGGGGGTTTCTAACCCAACCCACACATTAACTTGTCCTCCAAGATTGGTTAACTATAAATACAATCCCATTGTATTCATTCTAAACCTAATCTTGGTGACGTGCAAACCTAATTTCTCTCCTTCTCCCTCTTTCTTGTGTGTGGCCGGTCGAACTCCCCTCCCCATAGGGATTCGATTTGCTTAATTAAAGATTAAGTATTTGGTTTGCTTCGTGATCAAGAACCTAGCTTTTCACTTCAATTCGCTAATAGTACGTGTGTACAAGAACAAAGAACAAACGCACTTGTGTTTGTGAATTCTTGGTGGTCGATTTTTTTGGTGGGACGAATTAGCTGAAACCCTAAGTTAGGGTTTTGGGTTTTGTTACTTGTTCTAATTACCGTTTGGTTCTTGTTTTGCTAAAAGGTATGCGTTTCTTATTCAGTTAATTAATATACATATATTATTCATTATACTTCCGCTGCATGCTTTGATGATGTTTACTTGTTTTGTAAATTGTTATGATTAGTAAAACCCAACAGTGGCATCACGAGCCGTTAATATGATGTAATTAATTACCGAAACACATAAAATTGAATCTTTATGGTTATTGCATGATTATTATGGTTTCTAGGGTTTTGAATTTGAAACCCTAATTTTTTGATTAATGGGTCGATTACCCTATTTTTTATTTAATTAGGTTTTAAATTTTGTAAAACTTGTAGAAACCCAAGGATTGCATGCAAATTTTATGTGGTTATTATGAATAAATTGTTATGTGCCATGTAATATGCGTATCTTGGGTGATAATTGTTATGCGGAATCCATGGTGGAACATGCATGTTTTGCCATGGAGTATTGTTTGTAATAAATTGTTTAGTGATATACACATGTTTTATTTATTTGATAATTATTGAATTGGGGAAGACCTCAATTATACTAATAAAAATTCGTTATGTGCTATTTGGTATACTATTAACTTTGGCTTACGCAATCGACTTGTCGATGTATGTGGCTCATCTACTTGTAGGTGAAAGCCCTAGTTAATGTATACATTTATTTACGCCTAGAATTGTTTATTAGAGTTTATCGAAATAATTATGCATGTGGCTAATTGTTTTTACATATGTTAAATTGTTTAGTTATATGTTTATTTATTATTTGAGTGTGTTTAATTTTTATTAAAATGCTTTTTTGATTATATATTGTTTGACATGTTAGTAAGCAAAAAGGGTTTTTTGAATAGAAAATTAAATGGACTAAATAATGGCGAAATTGATTTGTTATCTATGTAATAATTCTTGAACTTTTAATCGATTGATGCGACTGTACTAAATGGTTAGAACGGCTCACCCACTAGAACAAACTGTAAAGAGGTTAATTAAGAAGTGCGCACAGTCACACTGAAAGGATGTCTAAGGTTATGCTTTTGCCCTTACCTGGTCCTCTGCCCCCTGTAAGTTCGATTGGAGCTACCTAGTATAACCATTCAATGTACGAAACATCTTAGTGAAAAGTTGTAAGTTTCTCAACGCATCGATTAAAACTTTGTAGAATTTAATCTTAGCAGTTAAAATCTTATGTAAGTTTTTCGAACATTTTATGATATAAAGTTGTATGCATGCTTCTTTATACATAAGCTTTGATTACATGTCAAAAATTGTACCCTTTAAATTTAAGTTTATGCCATCTAATGATATGAAACACTTGAAGTTGTAGTTTAGTTATGTGAGACCTTGATCTAGATTACAATAACAAGGTGAATTTTTTTGTTGTGTGAGACATCGACTAATTATTTGCGCTTTCTAAATTAGACAACTTAATTAAGTTAGTTAGTGAGACCTATGACTTAAGGCATAAGATGGGATGAAACATTCTTACGCTTTGCATTAATTGTTTTGGCAAAATTGTAAATCCCATAACTTTTGGAATTGAAAACTTGTTTGTCAATTATTGTTTTCAACAATTACATTTCGTACTTTCACCACTAGCGATCAACCGATGTGGTGAAACTATGATAATGAGGATCCAAAATTCAAGGAAAATACTATGGTTACTATGAATATTGACCAAAGGGTATTTTATTTTCTTGAATGTTTACTTATCGAAAGTACTAACTTTTGAACTTTTATTTTCTATAGAAATGGCTCAAGTGAATCTCTCGACTAGCCTCGCTGCTTCAAATCTATGTTTGATCGAGATAAATTGACCGGTACCGCAATTTCAATGATTGGTATCGGTAACTCGAATTGTCTTGAGAGTTGCCAAAAGACTAGATTATTTGACTACGCCTTGTCCTCCCGAACTGCAAAGAGTGCTACTGCAAGCACGAGTAATGTGGCAATCTTAGTATGACAAGTATAATGAGGTCGCTGCATTATGCTTGGGAGTATGAATTCAAACTTGCAAAAACAGTTTGAAAATTACTTCCCAACCTCATGCTTGAAGAATTGCAAAGGTTGTTTGAAAAGCCTGTGATCAGAGTCAGTATGATCCGATAGATGCTCTACATAGTTGCAAGCAAGGAGAAGGGAAATTTGTGAGCCCACCGCTCGGAAATGATGAGTTACATGACCATTTGGAGACTCAACTATGTCTACCCCAATGACATACAAATTGGCCTTATCAACAGATCCCTTAACAAGGAGTTTGATGGTTTCGTGCGCAATTACAATATGCATTACACGGGGAAGACAGTTAGTGAGGTACATGCAATTCTCATTGATTACGAGAAAGGTTTGCCCAAGAAGGCCCCTACACCTGCGGTTCTAACCATCTAAAAGGGTAGGATTTCTAAGCATAATAAGCCACTAGCGAACAAGGAAGGGAAAGGTAAGGGTAAAGTTGATAAGGGAAAACAAGTTATGGCTTATCAATAAGAACCCAAGAAGTACCCTCCCAAAAAGCGTGAGAATCCGAAGAAGGATCAGGCTTGTCATCACTGCACCGAGGTAGGACACTGGAAGAGAAATTGTCCACTCTACCTTGATGAGTTGCGCAATAAGAGGTATAAAAATATTGGCACTATGGTTAGTACTTCAGGTACTCTTTTGATGATAGAATTATTTGCTTTTCCTCATAAAATAAATTCCTGGGTATATGATACTGGATGTGGTATTCACATTTGTAATACACTGCAGGGACTTAGAAGAGCAAGGAAGCTTGCCTATGGACAACAATACATGCACGTGGGTAATGGAGCACATGCAGTCATTGAAGCTATATGCACGTTTGATTTAGTTTTACCTTCGGGTTTAGTACTGTCTTTGAACGATTGTCATTACGCACCTTCTATTGTTAGAGGTGTCGTTTCAGTTTCCTTGTTAAAAGATATTGGTTTTATTCATACATTTACTGATTATGGAATTTCGGTTTCTTTAAATGGTGTTTTTTACTTTAATGTTATTCCAGTAAATGGTGTGTTTGAAATTGATTTGTGATGAGTGTGTAAATACTCATCATTTTTGTACAAAATAAACTGCAAAATCATCTGAAAACACTCAGAAACACATCAAAATGATCAAAATATCACAAATCAGTGTTTTATGTGTTTTAAAAGCAAAATATCAAAATCGATGAAAACATATCAAATTTGCAAAATTGCGCTTTAGTCCCCAAGTTTCAAAAGTTGTCAAAAAGCAGTCCCCGAGCACATAATTTCAAAAGCAAAGTCACCAAAGGTCCTTTTAAAATCATAAGTTGTCAAATTTAGTCCTTTGGTGAAAAATATCAAAAGTTTGAGAAAATTACAACTTTGGTCCCTCAAGTTTAAAAATTGGCAGAAATGGCCCCTGGAAAATTGCAAAATGGCAACATTGGTCCTTGTACTATTGATACTTGTCAAATTCAGCCCTTGGATCAACTTTGAGATGTTGGCAGCTTAGGTCCCTACATTTTCAGGATTTACACCTTTAGTCCTTGAAGTTTTAAACCATTTAACTCATTTTTGGACCCTTGCTCACCTTTGACCCCCTGTCATTTGGAATTGTGAACCCCCCATCTATTAATAACCTGTGGTCAATCTTGGTCAAACATTTCAACCCGCCAAAAAGTCATCACTCTCAACTGCTTGCCTGCAAACCAGCTAAACCCATCCCCCCTCCTCTCCAATCACTCAAACCTGTTCCCCACTCCATAACAAGCCTCCAAACTTCATTTAATGCTTCCCCCCTCCTCACTCAACCCCCAATGGGCAGACAAAGAATTTGGCGCCAAAAATCATTTTGAATGGTGGAGATTAATTCTAAGCCATCCAATGGCTAGGATTGGTGGGAAATATTCAGAAGTGAGAGAAGATGAGTTTGGATATAAAAGAAAGGCAAAAGGAAGCAAGAAGAGAGTCCACTAGTTTTTTCATTTTTCACTTATGTCGTTTTTATGTTTAATCTTTCAACTTAATGTAAAACTTGTAATGTTTTGTTAAAGTGTATCAATTTTAAGTATTTGAATGTATTGAAACTGATTCCAAGTACCAATTTTCAGTTTAATGTTATAATCCTTAGTTTGTGTCACTGTTGAAATTTCCAAATTTAAACTCTCATTTAAAAGCTTTATAAATCTCATCTATCATCTTTAATAAGCTTAAATGAGCTTGTGAAAGCATTGTACAAGCTCAAATTCAAGTTTCTATTCAATTTGTATCCGGGTCAACAAAAGTCAACTGGGTGAGCAAATGGCTATGGAAATGGACATGGGTTGATTTGGCATGGAGATGGGTTGAATTGGGATGATTTGGGTGGAAATATCTAGGATAGAGGTTCTGTAATTGTCTGTTGCATGCCATTGTGGCAGAGGACACATTGTAAGTTAATTTAAAGTTTCTTTGCATTGTCTGATTTTATAGTTAAAACTGGTTCATTTCTGTTTTAAAAGTTGTAATTAGGTTAAGTGCATGTAATTTGATCATTAATATCAGTTGGATAAGAGTTTGGATCAATTTGAGCCCATAACAGTAGTGTAAAGGGGTGTTTGGGTTTGCTGAATTATCTGTCTCAGAGGTTTACTCAGTAGTTAAAATCTGTTGGATCATGCTTAATAAGTGTATTTGAGTTCATTTGAGTCAAAACATTAGGTCTGCTAGCACCAAAGGTCAAAGTTTCCTTTGAGACTGTCTCACTTGTCCACTGTTGTAATTTTGGCTTAGCAGATCATTGATCTGTGTTTAGAAATCATTAATAGAGCTTGCATTACACTTATAACATCATATAACACCTATCTCAGTCTTAAAATTGGATTCAAAGTTGGATAAAGTCAAACTTGCACATCTGTTTTAAAAAGTCAAAAACAGAAAATCTGTTTTGAGCCCAATTACAAGGATTTTTCTAGGATTCATTTTTGGGTCAAAGTCAGTGAGGTTTAGTGTTTCAAAAACTTCAACTGGTCCTCTATCTTATTAGCATTTTTGTGAATTTTTACAAATATTGTATAAGCTTCAAATAAGCACTTCTTTTAGGCAAAAGTGCCCTGCTCACTGTCAGTATATACTGAGATTTTTCTCAGTTTTTGCAGCTAGTGCACAGGGCTCAAAAGAGCTTTTCATGGTTTGCTTTTTGGTACAATCAATCTTAGCCAGGTCTAATCCAGGTTACAAGTGATAGTTTTCCTTTTTAGCTTATATTAAAGCTTGTGCATCAGCTTAAAGTCAGTACCCAGAGACTGTTTTGGCTTTTATAAGCTCAAACATCAAATCTGATCTAGCTTGTGAATCAGTGGTATTAGCTTGTTGAAACTCATTGCATTTTAGTTAAATTAGCTTATTGCAGCTTGTGTTTCAGTTTGGTAGCTTTTGGTGAGCTTTTGGCTTATTAAGTGCTTATTTCAATAAGCACTTCCATAGCAGTTGCATATTTCTCCACATAAGCACCTATTTTTCCATTTTTCTTATATTCCTAATATTGTTTTAGACTTTTCCTGAAATTTTCAGATTTTTCTAAGCTTGTTTGCTATTTTTCTTAATTTAAATCACTTTTTAGTACTTTTTAAATAAGATTTAATACAAAAATTAAGAAAAGTTCAAAAAATAATTTTTCAATTTTATTAAGTTTAGATAAATATAAAAAGTAAAAAAAGTAATTTTCCATATTTTTCCTAGTTTATTTTGTCATTTTTAGCAATTTATTTAGTTTTTAATAGTTTAAAATTCCTAGAAAATAGAAAAATAATCATAAAAATACAAAAATAGTTTTGAAAAGTCTATTTTGATATTTTAGACTTTTCCATTTCATAATTTCATTTTTCTAGCTTTGTTTCCTAATTTCTTGTATTTTGGTTAATTATTAAATAGTTAAAAATAGTTTTTAATTAATAATAATTAATTAAATAGTTTTAAAAATAATTTTCTTTTTCTAAATATTTTCCTTTATCATTAGGTTTGTAAAAATATCATTTTCATATTTTTAGGGTTAATATTGCTTTAGTTTCACTTTTTAATTTGTACGTCGCATAGATTTTTATTTCAGTTTTATAAAAATAAAAACAAAAACATCAATTTAATTATAGTGATAGCGTTTATTTAATATATTTTATCTTTTTAACTTTCTTTAATTTGCATTTAAGGCGTTTTTAATTTGTTGGCTTTTCCTTAGTTATAATAATTACAATTCCCTTTTTCGTTCAAATTCCTCGATCACTATTCGTTGATTGATCCATTGCATAGCTCGTTGGGACATAACGACCCGGGGAGACTCTATACTCCTCAGATCTTCATTGCATCTGTGCTTAAGCTGTTTTAAGTTTCTTGCTTGCGTAAGAAAACTTGACGGTTTTGCGCAGATCAATTTGCATGATAATGTGATTGATAAAAATAATTATGTCTTTAGCATCAATAATAAAAGAATCAAAAGTGATTTGGATTCTTCATTTCTTTGGCATCGTAGACTTGCTCACATAGGCAAGAAACACATGCAAAAGCTGCAACATGATGGGCTTTTGCAAGACATCAATGATGAATCATTTGATAAATGTGAATCTTGCATATCTGGGAAGATGACCAAGAAATCTTTTACAAATAGTTTAGAAAGGGCTTATGATCTTCTTGGTGTGATACATACTGACGTATGTGGACCACTAAGACATGTGTCAAGGAAGGGTGCTAGCTACTTCTTAACCTTTACTGATGATTTCAGTCGTTATGGTTATGTTTATTTACTTAAACATAAACGTGAAGTCTTTGAAACATTTAAGGTTTTTAAGAGTGAAGTAGAACTGCAACTAGGAAAGAAGATTAAAGCACTTCGATCCGATAGAGGTGGTGAATATTTAAGCCAAGAGTTTAAAGATTATCTAGCTGAGCGTGGTATCGTCCAGCAACTTACATCTCCATATACTCCACAACAAAATGGTGTATCTGAGAGAAGAAATCGTACATTGTTAGACATGGTGAGATCAATGTTTAATTTTACAACTCTTCCCTTATCCTTTTGGGATTATGCTTTAGAAACTGTTGTTCGCATATTGAATATGGTTCCAACTAAGAAGGTTGATAAGACTCCTTATGAAGTGTGGTATGGGAAAGCTCCCAACTTGTCTTACTTAAAGGTCTGGGGTTGTGAGGCGTTTGTTAAACGTGACTCATGATAAGTCGCAACAAAGATCCGTTAAGTGTATCTTCGTAGGATACCCAAAGGAAACTATGGGTTACTACTTTTACTTTTCACCGAAAACAAAGTAATTGTTGCTAGGTATGGAGACTTTCTTGAAAAGGATCTCATATCTCATGAATTTAGTGGGAGAGTTTATGATCCGGAATATGATCAAGAAGATACAACACCTTCGAAAACACTAGCCAACCTCAAGTAGAACACGAAAGTCCGAGTGTTCCACACGAAGTTGAAGTGGTTCCCATTCGTAGATCCGCAAAGGACTATCGTGCACTGAGCATCTATGTCTCAACGTAGAAGCCGAGGAAAATTTGTTAGGGATCTTGGTGAACTCGCTAACTATAAGGCTGCCATGATGAGTCCCGAAAAGGAAAAATGGCGAGTTGCAATGAATGGGAAATGCGGTCCATGAAAGATAACGAAGTTTGGATAGAGGTTGACTTACCTCCAAATGCTAAGGTAGTTGGAAGTAAGTAGCTCTATAAGATAAAAACTGTGGATGGCAATGCACACACCTATAAAGCTCGTCTTGTAGCTCAAGGGTATACTCAAACCTTTGGGATAGACTACGAGGAGACATTTTCTCCTGTAGCAGACATTAGAGCTATTAGGATTCTTATGGCCATAGCTGCGTACTATGACTATGAGATATGGCAAATGGATGTCAAAACTGCCTTCTTAAATGGTCGCCTAGATGAGGACATCTATATGGCTATGGCCATGTGTGTATGACTGAAGGGTTTGTGAATCTAAAGTTTCCAAAGCGTGTATGCTAACTTTTTTTTTTGGGTAAAGGGGAGTAATCTCGTGTATGCAAACTTCAAAGATCCATTTATGAGTTGAAGCAAGCATCAAGGCAATGGAACAAGAAGTTTGATGAAGAAATCAAGAAATTTGGTTTCACTCAAAATCTTGATGAGCCATGTGTGTATCAAAAAGCTAGTGGGAGTAATGTTATTTTCCTTATCTTATATGTCTATGACATATTGATCATGGGAAAAGACATTCCAAGTTTGCAAGATGTAAAGTCTTATCTTGGAAAGTGCTTTTCTATGAAGGATTTAGGGGAAGCAACATTTATTCTGGGAATCAAGATCTACCGAGATAGATCAAGGCGGTTAATTGGACTAAGCCAAAGTGCTTACATTGATAAAATATTGAAGAGATTCAATATGCAAGATTCCAAGAAGGGATATTTGCCGATGCAAGTTGAACATGGCTTAAGTAATAAACTATGCGCGTCAACACCTGAAGAGGTGGCACACATGAAAAAAATTCCTTATGCTTCGGTTGTAGGATCTATCATGTATGCTGTAAGATGTACAAGGCCTGATGTGGCGTTTGCACGAATATCACCATCGGTATCAATGAACCGGTGTGAAACATCGAAAGTCATAAGAACATTCTTAAGTATCTAAGGGCTACTAAAGAAATGTTTCTAGTGTATGGAGGAAATCCGGATGCGAACTTGATGTTCTGAGGTTTTTGCGATCGTCATTCCAAATCGATAAAGATGACACGAAGTCTCGACGGGTTATGTATTTGTCATTAATGGAGGAGCAGCTTGATGGAAGAGCAAGAAGCGGACAACGGTTGCGATGTCTATTACGTGTTGAGTACATAGTCGCCTGTGTCGCGATGGAAGTCTGTTTGGATTAAGAAATTCATTTCGGGACTCGGAGTATTGTCCTCAATCGAATTACCTTAAAATGTGTATTGTGACAACTCTGCTGCAATAACATTTGCCAATGAGCCTGAAGTCATGAAGGGCGCCAGACATTTTCCTCGTCGATATCACTATGTTTGAGAACAAGTCGAAATAGGTGAAATCAATCTACTCAAAGTTCATACAGATGATAATCTAGTTGATCCCTTTACGAAGCCTTTGCCAAAAGAAAAACTTACTGACCATGCTGATGGGATAGGACTTCGTTTAGCTAGTAGTTTCATGCATATATGTGATTAGTATTTGGATAAAGGATGTTATGAACAAATATTACTTTAATGAAATAAAATAGTTGTTTATGTTTATTTTTCATTTTCTTAATATTATATCCTATATTTGCATGTTTAATCCGTGGATAACTTATATTATTCTAAATAGTCCGTTGTCAATCAATGATGTGGGAATGTCATTGAATTAAGACAAATCTGAGTTTTGGTAGAATATACTTTTAATGTATATTGATGCGTGGGACATACCAGATTCACATGATATTCAATGAATTGAATATAGGACTCATCCCAACTCTACATGATGATACTTTATGGATCTTTGTCATTAAGTATATCATGAAGTGTTTATCCTCGAACTTGAGATACCGGATAAGCGATATGAATGTAGTGCATTTGTGTAAGATAGTCTAACGCTATCCGTGGCGGTAGTTATAAGGGCTATTTTCAGAAGTGTTACAAAGTTCATGAGTTATGTTTGTAGTCAAGAGAATTTGTTCCTTTGAATTTGTTTCGAAACATAATACTATATTTGGGCCCCTCGTAGGGTTGACAAGATGTTTGTATGGCCATACCCAAGATATATCTGGAATACGTTCAGATGATTTGGTAATCTTGTTCAATCAAATACAACGAGAAACAGAATATTAAATTAATGAAATGACTTGATCCATATTCAAAGTTAATGTAGTATTAGTAACAAAAGGATAAGTAAAAATGATTAACCATTAAATGGTTTTTCCAGGAAACCATACTCGATTCGATCTGGGGGCATTGGCGCGTTAGGCTAGACTAAACCAATGTCATTACTATATTTAGTAATATCCAAGTGGGAGCTGAAAGGTTTTATGGATATTTAAATATACGTATGTCAGGATTAAACTCGAGACTTCGGGATTGCACACATTACGTATGAGAATTGATGTTAAATAATTAATATATATAAAATGTTATTATTATTAATTATTAGTCACAAAATAAATACTTAATGGTAGTTATTATTTAACGAGGTTTGGCTAACGGTCGTTAAATGTAAACTTAAAGGACTAGAGATGAAATTATAAGTCGGGAAAGATCTAGAATCCCTTTGGGATTGCTTTAGCCGATCGGTGGGGGTTTCTAACCCAACCCACACATTAACTTGTCCTCCAAGATTGGTTAACTATAAATACAATCCCATTGTATTCATTCTAAACCTAATCTTGGTGACTTGCAAACCTAATTTCTCTCCTTCTCCCTCTTTCTTGTGTGTGGCCCGTCGAACTCCCCTCCCCATATGGATTCGATTTGCTTAACTAAAGATTAAGTATTTGGTTTGCTTCGTGATCAAGAACCTACCTTTTCACTTCAATTCGCTAAGAGTACGTGTGTACAAGAACAAAGAACAAACGCACTTGTGTTTGTGAATTCTTGGTGGTCGATTTTTTTGGTGGGACGAATTAGGTGAAACCCTAAGTTAGGGTTTTGGGTTTTGTTACTTGTTCTAATTACCGTTTGGTTCTTGTTTTGCTAAAAGGTACGCGTTTCTTATTCGGTTAATTAATATACATATATTATTCATTATACTTCCGCTGCATGATTTGATGATGTTTACTTGCTTTTGTAAATTGTTATGATTAGTAAAACCCAACATATTGCACATTAGGTAAACAACAGAGTATTTATTTATTTATTTTTCTGGATCCTCGGGATATAGATCAGGGTTTAACTCGATTGATGTTCAGTCAGGAATAAAGACTGCAAAACTGAAAAACACAATCTGCTTAATCGTATCCATCCTTTTGTCAGGGGGTGGAAGATTGGCATAAATCTACTACAGAATTTAAATTTCTTGGTCTTCACGCAGCTTTATCAATGGGAAATATATTCAATGCTTTAGTACGTGTATTTGGGATCATCCTGATGATGTCTTTTCACGTAGTTAACACGTGTATTCAATGCTTTAGTTCATGTATTTTTTTCGTCAATTATCATATGCTGTTAGTGATATATCGACTAAATTTCAGAATCTGAATTCTGTCTTCACACAGTTTCATTAACATGTCGATCATTACGATTGGAGTTAAAAAGATGCCTCGGCTGTGTATATGGAAACATCATAAGTACTTGGCGTTCAACTTGTTAAAACCGTGTAACGACACCTTTTTTGACAGATGTAAATTCTCTTCTTTTTTTGGATTACAAATAGGTTTAAGAATTCCAATCTTTACTTTTATGCAAATGGTTGTTGGATCCATGTAATGCTAGTCACTCGGTTTTTGTAACTGTTCTCGATACATCATATTGCTATTAAAAGTTAGAAAGATCAGTTTCGGGATGTTTCCAACCGGTCGGACCGGTAATCGGTCGAGTTGTCATAATTGTTATTAACTTATCGATTTAAGTGAGTAATCTATTTCATGTCTTTTATACTCTAGTTCTTCCAACGAAAAAAGGTTAAAAATAACAAAGTTGTCCCACATAGATAAGAGAACAAAACTTCTAACCTCTTGCCCCCCTATAAATAAACAAGTGTTGTTTACTCTGTTATTACATTAAACCCAACTCAATACTTTGAGAGTTCATATGGGTCAAATTGCTTTAACAAGTTCAATGCAACTTATTAGGCAAAAGTTCTTTTGGAATCATTCAATGGTCTTCGGAAAAAGGTAAGTACTTTTTTTACTCTATTTTTCTTTTTTCTTTTTTTTTTTGCATCTGATATATTATTTTTCTTGTTAGTTTAATTGGCTCTATTTGTAGATTAGCTTGTTTTAATTCAAGTTATTGTTATCTATGTTTATGGGCAAGACATTGTTCCCTCTTGGTTGGTCAATAATGTTATCGATTACCATAAAATTTTCAGGCATTTTCAGTTCCATAATTTTACGCCTCATGATACAAGTAGAATTTTCTCGTGGCCCAAAAAGTTTCTAAAGAAATGGTAAGCATTTGGATAACCTCTTTTACTATCTCTTGCATAATTTTTCAAGGAATAAATAGTGATGCAGTCTCAGGTGGACAACTAACATATCGCTATCTGTCATGTAAATGTTAATAAGTAATCCATTTAAAATTCGATGGTACAATCTATTTCAGGTTCAATTGAATCAACCAAATTTTTTCCAGGGGTAAGGCAATCTGTTAAGAAATGCCTGTTCCCAGTGATTCTATGCCCCACTCCTAAGCTACTTCAACTGGCAAACTCAACTGATGCTCCTACTGGCGAAGGTGCTTCTGGGTTTAACCGTCTCCAATCGGGTGCGGCTAACCCTAATGAGTCAGCTGTGGGTGTTGAGGTTGGTGTGTCAGAACCAAGTGGGTCAGGGTCTGTGGCGGGTCAGACTAGTGTTGTGGGCCGTTAGACGGATATGGTTGTGCCATTCCTTGAGCCTATGGTCTATGTGACCAATAGGAATCAGGTGCGGGTGACGTGGTTGGTGGGTATGGGCCAAGTGAGCCAACGTCTGTGGCGGGCCAGGCTGGTCTAGTGAATCTTCTGGGTCGTCAAATGGATGTGGCATGAGGACCGGATGAGTTCAAGCTAGAAAGTTTAACTATTCGGTTATATATATATCAAGACAGTGAGAGTTTAACTTCCGATTAGATTTGTAGCCACAAAATCTATATACAGCTTCAAGATGCTTTTTCTAGTTTTACAGATACTCATTGCAAATGATATATCCATAATACATTTTTTTTTAATTTTTAATACTAGTGGAGTTGTTGATTTTGTTTCATTTGGTGGAGTTTGCAAGTCATGTTGTTATGACTGTTTTTGTAAGGTTTTGAGACCACCTGTGGATTTATACCCCTTCATTAAAACTTCAATGGATCGGATGTGTGGAGTTGTTGAAGGGGCCTGGTCCATACACCTCCAGCACGTTCCATTTTTTTAGATATGTGTTTTCAATTGAGTGAGGAAGTTATTTAAATAAACAGTTTTGGGTTGCTCGGATGATTGTTTGCAACAAAAATAGGCATGCCTTTTAAAATTACGAAATTTGTAATCAATAATAGTTTGAAAAAATGGTCGAGTTTTTCTTTTTCTTGTTTAGGGTATCTCAGGATGGAAATTTGTTGACTAGCCTAATCGGGGTATCCGTGTGAACGATTATGAACGCATACTCTGACCACTCTTAAGATATGTACTTAACACTTATTGTACATTAAGTAAACAGCCGCTCTAGTGACTTTTTTTTTTTCTTCTGGATCCTCGAGGTATAGATCAGGCTTGAACTTGATTCGATGCTCTATCAGGAATGAAAAGCTCAATACCGAAAAACACAATCTGCTTAATCGCATAGATCCGTTAGTCTGGGGGTGGAAGATTGGCATAAATCTACTACGGACTTTAAATTTCTTGGTCTTCACGCAACTTTTCAATGGGAAATATATTCAATGCTTCAGTACGTGTATATAGGATAATCCTGATGATGTCTTTTAACGTAGTTAATTAGCTCATTTCAGAATATGAATTCTGTCTTCACACAGCTTCGTTAACATGTCATTATAACTGGAGTTAAAAAAGATACCTCGGCTATGTATATGGAAACATCATTAGTACGTGTATTTGGGATAATCCTGATGATGTCTTTTAACTTATTTATTTAAGTCAATGATCCTTTTCATGTCTTTTATAGTCTAGTTCTTCCAACCAAAAAATGTAAAAAATTATAAAGTTGTCCCACATAGGTAAGAGAACTAAACTTCTAATTCCTTGGCCCCCTATATATAAACAAGTGTTGTTTACACCTATTGTTACATTAAACCCAACTCAAAACTTTGAGAGTTTATATGGTTCAAATTGCTTTATTGCTGAGATGACATGCAAATATACATGAATGATGAAGACCTTTCAAGGGCAGGATCTCCACTTTTTCTTGATGTAAGAAGACAAGTATCAATATCCGAAATCAAACAACAAACCAATATATGGTTAATGGACTTAGCAGCTGCATTTTTTAAAATATATAGTTAATGACGATAAATCCCAGATCAAAATTGGAGCTTCGACACAAATGTTGAAGAAATTGAGATATAAATAAAGATAATCAATATCACTATGTATTGTTTGTTTAGTACCCAAGAATTCAATGTTTACCTTTTCAGTCCTATACAATATCGCATAAAGAGAATCTCTTTGAAATGCAGAAGAAGTAGAATTTGATTGGATAGAAAGATCTGCCACATCTTCATGTGCAGATAGGACAAGAGAAGGATACTGGCAAGAATTACCACAAGGAGATGTTAATCTTACAGCATATGGTCAAGTTTGCAGGTCATGGAAGTCACAATCTTCAGTTTAGTGGATCAGATGTGTGGGATTCTCGTTGAATACTATCTATTTACATTCGTTATGATCCATCTGCGTTCGACTTAAATGTCAGAATAACAATGGCTGATTACTTGACTGACTCGAATACTACTGTGTATCAGTTCCGAACACTGCTCCACTTTTGCTTTCCCAAAGTATATGTGTAAAGATAATTCCCTAATTGATGATTTTCTTAAATGGATTGAATATTTCAAAAGTAACTTAAGTAGGAATGTACGATAAGGTAAACTAGTGGAATACATGTGTGTTACTAACAAAAAATAGTACATTTGCCGATAACAAAATGTTAATTAAAACCTTATCAACAATTCGATACTCGATAATGTTATATTGACTTTATATAACTCAATTGTTTAATAATAAAAAATCAAATTGATAAAAGTACTTACTTATTACACATTAAGTAAATAACCAAAAAACACAATCTGCTTAATCGCATAAATCTACTACGGAAAAATTTAAATTTCTTGGTCTTCATGCAACTTTATCAATAGGAAATGTATTCAATGCTTTAGTTAACACCGTGTAAGGACATTTGGCTTGATGGTGTAATTTTTGTCTTTGTTATAACTACTCTTATGCTCACGGGCCAATTTCTCTATAAAAAAATCAAATTGATGTTAAAAATACTTGATCCATTACAATTATAGGTTGATCTCAGTCACTCTTCACTTTGCTTCATTTAACTAAAACACTAAAGGCTTCCTAAGCAACCAGACACAAAAAGGTAATTGAAGGCCAACTGTGTTTTACCGTTATTTTCTTCGTTCCTTTCCATGGAGCTCAAAACTAAAGGACGACACCTGCTTATTTCGTGTCTGATTGCTTTTAGCTTTGATTCTTATTTCGTGTCCAACTGTATTTACCAACGGAATGGAGGAATGCTTCTAATTCTATTATTTTGTTCGTCGTTTTTCATATGCTGCTAGTGAAATATTTAGTAAATACATTTCAGAATCTGAATTTTATCTTCAAACAACTTCATTAGCATGTCATTACGATTGGAGTTAAAAAAGATACTTCAACAGCATATATGGAAACATCAAAAGTATGTGACTTTCAACTTGTTAAAACCGCGTAACGCTCCTTGTTTGACAGGTGTAAGAATTGTAATCTTTACTTTTAAGGAATTGATTGTTGGATCTAAGGAATGCTAGTCACTCGGTATTTGTAACTTTTCTCGATAAATCATATTGCTATTAAAAGTTAGAAAGATCATTTTCCGGATGTATCCAGCCGTTTGGACCGGTTGAACCAGTGAACCGGTAATTGGCCCAGTTTTCAAGACATTGTTAATAACATATATATTTAAGTGAGTGATCTATTTCATGTCTTTTATACTCTAGTTCTTCCAACCAAAAAATGTTAAAAAAAATAAAGTTGTCCCACATAGATAAGAGAACAAAACTTCTAACCTCTTGGCCCCCAATAAATAAACAAGTGTTGTTTACTCCTATTATTACATTAAACCCAAGTCAATACAATGAGAGTTCATATGGGTCAAATTGCTTTAACAAGTCCAATGCAGCTTGTTAGGCAAAAGTACTTTTGGAATCATTCAATGGTCTTAGGAAAAAGGTAAGGATTTTTTATTTTATTTTTTTTATTATTTTTTTTATTATTATTTGTTTTTTCTATTTTGCAATTTTTTTTTTTAATTATTTTTTTCTTTTTCTTCTTCATCTTATTTATTATTTATTGTGTTAGTTTAATTAGCTCTATTTGTAGATTACCTCATGTCTAATTTAGTTTAGTTTATTAAGCAGCTTGTGTTAATTCAAGTTCCGTTATCTATGTTTATGGGCAAGACATTGTTCTCCTCTTGGTTGGTCATTAATGTTGTTGATTACTATAAAATTTTCAGGCATTTGCAGCTCCATAATTTCACGCCTCATTATACAAGTTTAATTTTCACGTGGCACAGAAAGTTTCTAAAGAAATGGTAAGCATTCTGATAACCACTTTACCATCTCTTGCATAATTTGTTCACTTTTAATTTTTAAGGTATAAATAGTGATGTAGTCTCAGTTGGACAAGAAACATATTAAAAACTGATTCATTCAAACATTCGTTGTTACAATCCATTTCAGGTTCAATCGAATCAACCAACGAAGTTTCACCTTGGGAAATTGAACTGACATCAAAGAAGTGTCCAGGGGTCCAGGAGGCTCTTAGGAATCACCTGTTCCAGTGATTCTGATGATACAGGAAGAACTAACCATCGGTAGTGGGCAACTCACGAGTTTTATGCCCTCTAAAACCCTCCACTAAGTTAACGGTGGAAAATTTTGGATCCAGCTTCAGGAGACATGTCTAACACCGATGAGGTACCATGGAAATATCGAAAGTTGAGTATTATATACAAAGAGGATGAACCTATTTGCAGGGTTGTAAATTTATTCAATAGTGATAGTAAAAGCGGTAGTCCTGAAGATGATTCTGACGAGTTTTCTTTGAAGAAAGTCCAAGAGCAAGAGAGTTGCAACTAACAGAAGTGGTGCTAAAAGAAATATGCCTTTGTCGAAAGGCTCTGGTAGAAAAAGGTTAAAGGTTGTATCCAAATGAATTGATGCCCCTGCTGGCAAAGGTTTAAATTAGATTGATGGCTCGGTTGATGCAAGAATGGTCTTTTGAAATCAATTGCTTTACCATCCTTGCATCAACCGGGACATCAATTTAATTTAAACCCGGAGTTAGCTTTGACAAGAGGGGCATCAATTTCATTTGGTTACAACCCTTAACCTTTTTCTACCGGAGCCTTTCGAAAAAGGCATTTTTTTTTATAAAAAAAGTTCAATTCTTATAAAAAAATGGTCCTCTTCTTGTCTCGACAAATCAAAAGAGAGTTTAGTGGTTGTCATTATATTTGATTGTTGAAGAGTGTGAGAACATTATTTTGGGACGGAGACAGTATATTTTTTCAAATATATACCTACTCCATTCCAACATCACAAAGAAGAATGTTTGTTTATATTTACATGTAAAGTATTGTATTATTCCTTATTTGATTTATCAAATTTACTAGCTGTAATCATTGAGGTCTATCAAACTTAGCATTTTCAAGGATTTATAATCACAGTAGTGATAAAAACTATACAAGGAACTATGTTGGATCCAAAAGCTAAATAAAATATAAATTTAGATATAAGCGAGCTTGATGACTTTTTTTTGTTGGGAATTGATTTGCACACACTAAGAAAATTGATTGGGACACACCAATTCAAGCATCAAATACTTATATAGACATATTGCTTTAAGTGGTTATACATTTGACTTTTAGTGTGCAAGAAAAAAATAGGAGTGTGCAAAGCATTTGAAATTCAAATTTTCAAATCCGCATTTTTTGTCAGCAAGCTGATTACAAAGCTCAATGCCAAAGCTCGATGCCACATCTCCATAAACAAAGTAGTTTAGAGTAATTAATAGAACTCATTATTGGACATTCAAATATGCTAGTGCCTAGTTGGTGGGCACTAAAAACTAGCCAATCTAATACATTTTCAAGACATCACAAACTAAACAAAAAGAAGAAGAATATAAGCAATAATTTAACGATTGAACACATCATCAAGAGATGAAAACTCACACTTCCTGGAAGATCAGTGGTCTTAAACTGTTACGAATATACTGTCCAGGCCTCAAACAAAATTATTAACCTTAAACAAATGTATCATAAAAGTTTAGATCTTAAGAGATCTCGAAACCACAAACCAAACACAACAAAAACTAACATAAACACCATATATATAAAAACATCTAATTTTCCAGTTTGATAAGCAAAGCAGGTATATGCAAACCTCTACTTTCAAGATCTGCTAAACAACCAAAACAATAATCTTGAGATCTTAGATTCACAGTACACACCACCAACACATCTCACCATCATGAACACAGATTTAAGAAAACCACCAAATCTAATGAAATCACCAAGACCCAAAACCAGTTACATTTCTTTCTCAAACGCAAATAAATAACCACCACAAACACGTAAACCACTGAAACCACCACCATCCTTTCACATATCCACCAAACAATACCACCTAGCCCACTAAAACCACAAACAACCGAGAAAGGGTGGCAATTTCAGCACACGGCGGAGATAATGGTGGTTATGGTGGCGCGAGTGGTTTAGTGCTTCAAGAGCTATGATGATTTTCAGTTTAGATAGAGAGAGATTAAAAAAAAAATCTTTTACGTGTGTTATTTCGTAGATGCAATTACATATACCCACTAAAACTTGCATATTTCTCTAAAACATGCTCAATGCTCGTACATTTTCTCTTTTGTTTGAAGGCTACCAAATGACTTTGAGAGATGGTATGAGAGATATTGGGAATTGTATGTGAGAATTGATGTCTAAAACACATGGCCAAGAGTCTTTTTTATAGGTGCAAATGCCCTTGGCCACCAAATAAATTCTTGGGCTCCAAGGGGTGTTAATGAAAACAAAACAAGTAAGGAGTAATAACCGGACTTGGGCATCAAGAACACTTTCTCTCAAAGTATATGACTTGGGGAGCACAACTTGGTCCACTCGCCGCGGCTAAAACTCCAGCTGTGCGGCGACAGGTACAACACGGGTAAAACCACATTTTGTGTAGGATCGAATATTATTGTGTTTGATGATTCGGGTGGTCTTGGATGATCAAAATACATGTTTACCATTTTAGAGAGAAAGTAGAGAGGAGATTTCTTGGTAGAGACTTGGTTCACAAAAGTTGTAAGGTTAGATTGAAGCTCCACCCTTCCATGGATGGAAGGGTATTTATTATTACAAACATACCGTCCTCCTATCGGACTGTGGATCAGGCATACAGTGGGTAAAGACCCGTCCTTCCTCCATGGTGTTACACTAAACTAAACTACGCTACAAACTAACTAATTAACTACTTAATAATGTAAATAACGACAAGTCTACGAGCTAACTTATGCTAGACTATAATTGGGGTGAACGACACTTTAATATGGAATTTCCAATTCCTAACAATCTCCCCCTAAGGAAGGTCACCCCATGAAGTACATTTTGCATCCTATCATTCTTTCTTTGTCTATAGTTCTCGAGCTCGTAGACTTGAATTCTTCAACATCTGCATCTTTGTGCTTTTGTAGCGATTCTTTAAGTCCGCATTGAATTGTACTTTAAGTGGAGGCCTTTAAGCGATCCACACCATTGATGATCTTGAGCTTTCTTTGAGATCATCACCACAACAAATCTCTGGATCACCCTTTATTGTGTTGCCATCATGTGAAGTTGTGACTTTTGGACCGACATGCTCACACTTTTGAATCATGACATCTTTCCATCATAGTAGCGGAAGCCTTATTGGTTCATGATATTTGCGGAATGAACCGAAGCATAATATGAAATATCTATGCACCGTCATGATTTCTTCAATTAAGAGTGGATGTTGTGAGCATGCGGCTTTGGATTGACTCCTCAATTCGATCGGTTGCATCGTCGGGTGTACCTACATCGACGATTAGCAATAAAGCGCCGAAAGTGTCTTTGATCACTTTGTTGAATTGAGGTACACGCCCACGGTTCCCGTTGATCGATACAAATCTTTTGTGATCGATATGATTCGAAGAATCTCCTTGACAGGGTTTCGCAATGTTCTAGCTATTCTCAAACCGAACGTCTCAAATAAGACAACACGGAGTGAGTGAACCAATAATTGAGATTCAGCGATTGATGAAAATGATTTGAAAAACAATCGTGTATTGCTTGAAGAAAGAGTTTCGCAATACAACGAAGGTTTATGAGAAAGATCAATTTTCAATCAAAATACTTTTGTATTAAAGAATGAGTACACATTCGACGTGCTAGTGAAAAGAAGAGATTCGCACATCGAATGGTTTTCTAAAAGTATTTTTCAATCGAGATACTTTTTGAATTTGAAATATGAATACACATTCGATGTGCTAGAGAAAAGAAGATTTGCACATCGACGGTTTTTCCAAAAGTATTCGTCAATTCATTTCCTGGATCAAGGTTGATTCACAAGTGAATCGCCCAATTGTTTCTATCCAGTTGTCACAAGCTCGATCTTACGAGAAGATATCACATGTCACCCACCAAGAGCTTGTTTGATGTTGGCTCTAGAAGGATTTCCATCTTCATCGTGAATACTTTACATATCACTCGGATGTTCTGGCAATACCACAAGGATAATTGCGTAGGACTCTCAATATATACTTACTTTCCACATTATGTGAAACAGCAAGTATTTATTAATTTAGTGTCCTAATGAGATATTGTGGATGATCTTTTGGCTCTAGACTCAATAGTGCACATTTGGTTCCTATGCCGGAGACTAGGAGAGGGTCTCCTTCTTCAATATCAACAATCTCTAAGAGAAAGTCGATAGATTATGTCGGTTCCCGTGAGAATGAAACAAGCCCTTTTAAGAGGAACTTGAGTAGTTTGGGAAGTTTAGTGCGGTAGCGTCACTTTGGGTCCATGACGTCTTGTCTTCAATACCGGTGTTACCTTAGTAACCACCAATAGCATATGTATTGAACCCGTTCTTGCCCTAAGGTTGAATTATTGGAGGCTATTTCTTTTCACCCTTTTCACATTCATTTCCTTTTCATTCTTCAACCCCTCATTGCTTACCAAGACTTCATTACTAGAACCTTGTTGGGTTTATTCCATTACTAGCTCGTCTCGATCCGCACTCTTCCCATATTCTCATTTTTCTCCTTTTTTCATCATACCTAAGGACTCTACACTATCTAGTGGATTGTCCCTGGGTAGATCCCTCCGGCTCTGGCGGGATCGTGGGAACGAATACCTAACCTAACCATCCTTATAACACCATGCATAAAGTAAATTGGTAGGTCTTTTGGTATTGTTCTTTCCTTCATGAAACCAATTGAAAAATCATTTGGAAAATCAATCAAGGTACTTGTGATATAAAATCAAAACATTTTGTACCTTAATTGTTTTGATCATTTTAGAAATGCTCCCCCTCAACATGTGCATATTATATTGAAATTGTTTGGCACATGGAGGCAAGAGTTCTTTGAAATAATTTCTTGATCACAATTTCTTTAGAAAAAGCCTTTTGATTTTCTTTGGTAAATTCTCCCCCTCAATATGTGCATAGGATATTTAAAATCATTTTATCACATAGAGGCAAGAGTTCATTTGAAGCACATCCACGATTACAAAAGCCATTAAGAAACCATTTGCTCCCCCTCAATATGTGCATCGATAACCGAAAGAGTTTAGCACATATTAGAGAACTAGCACTTTTGAATCAAATAGATCATCCTTTATCAAATTTCATTATTAAATCACAAATTCTCCCCCGATCCAAAATATCAAACCCTTTGAGATTTTGGATCCCAAGTGATTTAATACGGTTATTCAAAACATGGGAGAATATGTAGCCTGGTTTAAATACTCATCATGTTTTTGGATAAATCCTCCTCAACATGTGCATTGTGTATTTCAAATCGTTTGGCACATGAAGGCAGGAGTGCCTTTGAAGGACTAAATTCAATTCCATTAAAACAGATTTGAGATTTAAATCACGATCTCTCCCCGATCAAAATATCAAACCATTTGAGATTTGTGGATTTAAATCATTTAGAAAAGTTTTAGGGAGGCGTGGCAAAATTTAATTTTGAAAAATGATTAATAAGGAACAGATTTAGACATTAAAGATTGTTAGTGTCAGGTATGATTGTTTTAAGAGATCTTTAAGTAAAATAAAACAATTTCACAATCAAACAAGAACAGAAAAAATTTCATTTTGAAAGACCTTGAATCTAAAGAAAAATCATACCATGACATAACATTAAATCTTTAGATCACCACATATTATTGTACAAACGGACTTTTATGAAGAGATATTGTTTTGAAAATATTTTATTTTAAATCACTCTCCCCTCAATCGATAAGCGTAGTCGATGATTGAGTGACTTAGGTTTTGATAAAATGAAGTCCGGTGATTTTCAAAATTAAGTCCAATTAATTTTCAAAACAATATTTTCCATTTTCAAAACAATTTAATCAAATAATTTCAAAATTGTTTAAAAATGGTATCCTGCACAAAGATACATTAGTGGTTGAGAAGCTTTTGTTGTTGTTCTTTGAGGGTTGGAAGAAAACCGTCGCAAATGCAAGTGAGACTTCTTACGTTGCATTTAATGCCAACGAGGTCAAAATTAAGCTCCGTTTCTTCAATCTCTTAGAAGAAAACCATCTGTGAAGCAAAGACACCTCTTACGTTGCATTTATGCCAACTCTCCATTGAAGTCCAATTAAGCTCCGTTTCTTCATTTGTCAACCCAAGATATAGTTACCCTTTCCTTTCAAAGATCCAATCATCTTCAATTGTGGGATCCGGATCGAACATTCTTATAACCAATATACCGCATCGTTAGTGAACACACATACGATATATGGTGGTCGACATCACCCATAACAACAATCAACTAATTAAAGTCAATTCAACATAACAATCGGATCATATAAGGCATGGGGTTTATGTGTTAATCAAACTCTAATCATCTAAACCTAACAATCATATCCTAAATTCCTAGTCCTTGACACGTGCAAATATCATTTTAATTAAGCACGTAGGATAATTAAGAAAGCTCGTCGATGATATAGATTTGAAAACATTCTCCCCTCAATCAATGACTCATTTTCGAAAATTTTAAAAGCTGAAGTCATTGATTGAGTTTGTAAATTTATAAAACTATGAATCGATCGTTTTTAAACAACTCATTTTCCACCAATTTTGAATCTGAAAATATTTTTACGAAGAATTTTAGACGGAAAAACATTTGTGTAGGAACAGCAGTCCTTCGACAAACTTTCCTCAAATTTGTTTTTAGGATAAGTGCACGAAATATTTGAAAATTGGTTTAGCGCAGCACTTTCCTCTTTGAAGAGCGGGTTGCTATCGGAAATAATAGCAAGCCATTGTTTTAAGCACGGGTCACAGTCTAAAATAAATGTAAGCCATATTTTGAGACATGTTTAGAAAAGAAATTTTACACCTCCTGCTCGAACTTCATCTATGGTCCCGTGCCATTATTGAATGACATTTCTAAGACCATAGATGTTATCGATACCAGAAGACATGTCTTGAGAAAACATATTTTTGGTATTTTTGAAATTTTCTGATTTTTATGGATTTTTGAAGATTTTATATTTTTCTATTTTCTTTTTGTTGGTTTTCTATTTTTGTATTTGGTTTTTGAATAAATATATACAAGGATAGAGTGGATAATATAGTTTAAGAAGATGATGATACGAGTAGTGAGATAAGGATATCGAAAGCGACCCGTTGAAGAAGATAGAAGTCATCATCCCTAAAACTTTCACCACCAAAGCTTCTGAGGCTCTTGCATAGAAGAAAGAAATTGAACCATCTGAAAGTGATACTTTGGCAGCTTCCCCCCAAACCGAAAATCCTTTAGCTGAGTAGATTCGAAGCTCTATTTCAAGCTTGCCTTAGCCAGGTGCACGAAGAAGGACACCATTATCATAAATCCCACTGCTCCATTTAAGAACGATAATCGAGGATCTCCATTCGGGGTTATATCATCCAATAGAAGAGCATCAACGTTTCATCCCACACTTAAATAATCTTCTCAAATTCCTTTTCCACTGAAGTCTGAAGCAATCCATTCCAAAAGGTGTAAAGAGAACAATTCCCCCAAGTAGTTGAATTGATACAGTCAGTCTCTTTGTATAATGCTCAAGAACTCTCCCGAATACACATCATGAGGGTAATGAAGAACACCTCCCTATGTTCACATCTTTCGTCACGATGAATGTGTATGAAGCTCAAGAATCCAAGTACACCAATATCCAAGAACTCTCCGAATACACATCATGAGGGTAATGAAGAACACCTCCCTATGTTCACATCTTTCGTCTCGATGAATGTGTATGAAGCTCAAGAATCAAGTACACATTCCCAACGAGACAATAATCGATAACACCTCCTCATGTTACACATTTATCTTCCCCGAATATGTCGTACTTGTGTACCTCATTTATCTTGAAACTTTCACTAACATCACTTCCCCACGTAGTTGAAATCGAACACTAAGCGCCATGAGTCAAACCTTGAGTTTCTCTGCGGTAATGACAATCGTCTTCCGGGATATCTTCAATCACTTAGAAGTATTAAGTTCATCAAAGTTTACTCGCGTTTAGATCGTGTCTCCTTCCCTTCTTGGTTTTGATACTTGAAATCGGCAACTCTTTGAAAGCCCAAATATTAGAAATCTGTTGAGAAGAATGCTTGAAGTCTTTGTGAGAATCAACATGCTGAATAATGTGAGCAAGTCTAATTGGGGATTAAATCAGACATTTCACCCTCCCCCAATTAGTGCTCTCCCCTAAACCGACAATTTTTTGATAAATGCCCAGATTAAGAAGAATTCTTTAGATCATTAAATGTAACTCGTCTTTAGTCTTCTAACATGTAGCAGAAAATGTAGAACCGACTGTAGACTCGACCTTCTTCTAGATTGTCCAGTTAGGGAATAGATAGTTAACATCTTCAACTCACCAAAAACAAGAACATCACCAAAAAGCATCCCAATTAACTTACATCTTGCAAGTCCCCTTAACTAAAATCTCTCCCAATCAAACAAGAACAGAAAGATGTTTATCAAGGAAATCATCAATCAACCCGCAACGAACACACAAGATGGTAACACCAAACTACCAATCACATCAAACAAGAACATAGAGATTGTTCGGAATCATCATGTTGATGTATACGTGAAGCATTAACCGGAAGCACTTTGCCGATAAAATCATCAATCCGAGTGAAGATGTCAACCAACGGCTCTTAGAAGAAACTCCATGTAAAGATGACCCGACAAGAAGAAGCTCGGTTCTTACATGAGTTAGGAGCCGTAAGACCATAAATTCTTAAATGTCAATCAACCATGCGGTAATTTCACACTTCTTCTCCCCTCAAGAATTGCATACGGAGTTGCCATTCTTGATTAAATAAGTGAAAATCATCCGAATGTTCTATTCACACTTCTCTCCGCAAAATCGAACATGATGTCGCCATCTTCATTATAATCGAGCAAGTGGAATGGGAAAACAATCGGTGGTAGCCCGGTTCACTTGATGGTGAAGCGCATGGAAAAAGTATGAAGCATGTTGATGAGAATGGTCATAATAAGAAGATTTCTCTTCTTGGAAGATAAAGCGCATCGACACGTACACTTTTCTTTTCTTTAGGAACGAGGCATGAACTGTTGTGTTCATACGTCATAATGATGAAGTACGAGGCTGAATCGATGTGAGCAGGCGTCATAAGAAGATTTCTCTTCTTCATAAGATAATCTTGCGCATCAAACGTACACATTTCTTTTCTTTAGAGAACGAGGCATGAACTGTTGTGTTCATCGTCATAATCTCTCTTTTCATCATCTCTTGGCGAAACATGGAAATATCACCATTATCATTCATTAGGCTTTTGTAGTGACGGTGATGGAGAAAACCCAATATGATGAATTTGACCTCAAGTAAACTAACCCGAACTCATGACTTAAACTTGCACATATGTAACAAAGAGCGGTGCCGATTTCCTTAGCATCTCTAAGTACTCTCTATGTACTCTATACTCTTCAACCAACCAACCATCAAGTATAAGACGTACATTACCTCTTGAAAATCCACAATTGAATGTGACCTTGAGCACTACAACGTAACTCCTTAAAGTGATAGTTATTTTGTGGTGGTATGAGCCCAATTCCCCAAGTGGTAAAAGAAAAGGTAAAAGACACCCAACAATAACTAGATTTCCAAGTCTTCGTTTATGAAAATAAGCTCGAACAAGGATCATGAAGAATCTTCATTCAACCATCCCGATACCTTCGGATACTAAGTACACTCGCCGGTGATAATTCACTTCAACCTCAAATAAATAATCTTGAATTAACCCGTTGTCACATCTTTTTGGTTAAAAGCTCAACTCTAGCCTCCTTTTACGTTTTAAGTGAACTATGATAATGGTTTCATCCGACCATGGTCAAAAGCATAACCCGTAAAACTTTGAAGTAACCAAACCGCCATGACGAATATCCAAACACACATCCAATTCATGAAGTACACCTATTATCCCTTCTTGAGCGAAAACCGTAGCACCAGCATCAAATGAGATCCCGAAATACACTTTCCTTTCTCCGGGATGGTTCCATCAATACGGATTTTACAATTCTATGGTTTAAACAGAAATAGTTTCTTCGCAGGATTTTACAAAACCAAGAATAAACCATAAGATAGATCCGGAAATGCACTTTACAATTACTAGGATGTTTCCATTGTTACGGGATTTTACAAGTCTATGATTTAAACTGAGAAATAGATTCTTTCGCGGGATTTTACAAAATCAAGACAAAACCGTAAACAACGTCAGCTTGAATGTGTTATGACAACTTTGGTTTTGGTGAATATCTGCTTAAGGGGAACATGCAGCGGTTCATCAACGATTCATTTACCAACATCAACACCATCATCAACCATCCAATTAAACATTTTGGTAAATACATCAATCACGCATTCTGTCGGCTGTTGCTGTGACCACTTTGTGAAGTAAACCCGATATGTCAAACTTGATCATGAAGTGAACTTCCGCAGATATGTTACTTAAACTTGTACTAATCCTTGTGAAGAAGGAACGGTGTACACAATGTACAAAACCTCTTGACGTATCCTCAACTAAATAGCCAAGTCTTTATCACACTCTATAAATGCCAAACAAGTCATCTTCGCGGAAGGGTAGAAAGAAAGAAGACGAAATAAGTAAGCACTTGGAAAATCTCACTTCAAAGTCAAATAATAGATACCGTCCAAACAACCCCGTAGTCAACCTTGATCAAATATCCATTCAAGCCATGATAAAATATATTCGTGAAAATGTATACACCAAAGTCTCAAGCCCCACAACAAACTCCAAAGCACATTGTCGACAAACTTCAACGATCACGTCATCAAAACTCATGATCAAGTCTCATAATCCATTAAATTTTATCATCAAGTCTCTTTTCACAAAATTCTTAATTATGGTCCAAGCCCACACACAATATAATCCATTTGGCCCATGAAAGTGATTTCCTCTTGAATTTTAAATCCAATGACGATAAGCTTGGTTCACGAATTGGCGAAACATACCCGATCAAAGGTAATTCCAAAACAAATCCAAGTTCATCCTCGAAGCAATGAGACATCCCATTCAAATCATAAACATGAGATGTCCTTGAAAATTTACATAAGTGTGCCAAGGGTCATCAAACTGAAATCACAACGGTTTACCACTTGTTTTATGTCACAACCTGATTCAACATACTTCTTTAATAAGTGTCTTGAAAGAAAATGTTCGAACAAAATACAAGTAATTATCCCAACGTCAAGCAATTAAGATAACTGATTTAGCTGCTCAATTAGTCAACCGGCCCAAAGTTCAAACATATTTAACAGTCGGCCCAAGATACCTCCTCCAGGCCCAATTTGATATCACCCAGAATCAGATATTAGCCCAACTTACACCAAATTCGGTCAATCCCTAAAAATGGGTATAAAACGCAACATCTCACACACTTTACCCTAATTACACTCACATACTCCGCCTCTTTTTATCTTCACTTCTCAAAACAAACCCTAAAAATTCTCACACAACTCAACTCATCCGCCCCATATTTCAATCTCACATAACCGATCAAAAGAAATCGGTACTCATCTCATCTTAAGTATCAACGACAGAAACCAAACCCTAATCTTCACATAAGCAATCGCCTCTCACCTATCACAAGATAAGATAATCAAAACCCTAATATCACTCACAACTTTCCTCCGCCCACTTTCTGCTCCTCGCTTTAGTCATCATGCCACAGGGATGGCATGAGTTTTATGCCACAGGGATTGTACGAGATAAGGTTCGCTAGACCTTGCCACATGGATGGCTTAAGTGATGAGTGACTGCCATGATATCCATTACAAGACTCAAGGTAGGTATTTCTTTGATTCTTGTTTTGATACATCGAATGACTTAAAGAAGCAATTATAACAATTTTGTTATACTTATTTCTTTGTTGTCGTATAATAAGGAAGCTTGGCTTCAAACAAGGATCAATGATGTTATGATTCAACAACAAATCTATTAAAGATATGTTTAAAAGATTGAATCAATCTGAGGTCTTTTTATCATTTTCATTTCGAGACTTGTTAGTACTAGAGAAGATGGAGGATAGGATATGTTTGGGATTTGATGGTGAAGTTGTGATGTGGGAATAAATAGATTCAAATATGATAAAACTTTGTTCTTCTTGATTTGAAAAATGGACTGATGATGGATGTTTATCCAGAGGTCGTGATGAATATTATTTGATATGTTGGTTATCGTCTTGGTCGTGGTAAAAAAAAACAGTCACACACTTTTTCATCTACAACTTTTTTGATAAATGCCCAGATTAAGAAGAATTCTTTAGATCATTAAATGTAACTCGTCTTTAGTCTTCTAACATGTAGCAGAAAATGTAGAACCGACTGTAGACTCGACCTTCTTCTAGATTGTCCAGTTAGGGAATAGATAGTTAACATCTTCAACTCACCAAAAACAAGAACATCACCAAAAAGCATCCCAATTAACTTACATCTTGCAAGTCCCCTTAACTAAAATCTCTCCCAATCAAACAAGAACGAGAAAGATGTTCATCAAGGAAATCGACAATCAACCCATAGCGAACACACAAGATGGTAACACCAAACTACCAATCACATCAAACAAGAACATAGAGATTGTTCGAATCATCATGTTGATGTATCGTGAAGCATTAACCGGAAGCACTTTGCCGATAAAATCATCAATCCGAGTGAAGATGTCAACCAACGGCTCTTAGAAGAAACTCCATGTAAAGATGACCCGACAAGAAGAAGCTCGGTTCTTACATGAGTTAGGAGCCGTAAGACCATAAATTCTTAAATGTCAATCAACCATGCAGTAATTTCACACTTCTTCTCCCCCTCAAGAATTGCATACGGAGTTGCCATTCTTGATTAAATAAGTGAAAATCATCCGAATGTTCTATTCACACTTCTCTCATAAAATCGAACATGATGTCGCCATCTTCATTATAATCGAGCAAGTGGAATGGGAAAACAATCGATGGTAGCCGGTTCACTTGATGGTGAGCGCATGGAAAAGTATGAAGCATGTTGATGAGAATGGTCATAATAAGAAGATTTCTCTTCTTGAAGATAAAGCGCCTTGACACGTACACTTTTCTTTTCTTTAGGAGCGAGGCATGAACTGTTGTGTTCATACGTCATAATGTTGAAGTCACGAGGCTGAGGCGATGTGAGCAGGGCGTCATAAGAAGATTTCTCTTCTTCATAAGATAATCTTGCTGAAACGCGTACATTTCTTTTCTTTAGAGAACGAGGCATGAATGTTGTGTTCATCGTCATAATCTCTCTTTTCATCATCTCTTGGCGAAACATGGAAATATCACCATTATCATTCATTAGGCTTTTGTAGTGACGGTGATGGAGAAAACCCAATATGATGAATTTGACCACAAGTAAACTAACCCGAACTCATGACTTAAACTTGCATATATGTAACAAAGAGCGGTGCCGATTTCCTTAGCATCTCTAAGTACTCTATGTACTCTATACTCTTCAACCAACCAACCATCAAGTATAAGGCGTACATTACCTCTTGAAAATCCACAATTGAATGTGACCTTGAGCACTACAACGTAACTCCTTAAAGTGATAGTTATTTTGTGGTGGTATGAGCCCAATTCCCCAAGTGGTAAAAGAAAGGTAAAGACACCCAACAATAACTAGATTTCCAAGTCTTCGTTTATGAAAATAAGCTCGAACAAGGATCATGAAGAATCTTCATTCAACCATCCCGATACCTTCGGATACTAAGTACACTCGCCGGTGATAATTCACTTCAACCTCAAATAAATAATCTTGAATTAACCCGTTGTCACATCTTTTTGGTTAAAAGCTCAACTCTAGCCTCCTTTTACGTTTTAAGTGAACTATGATAATGGTTTCATCCGACCATGGTCAAAAGCATAACCCGTAAAACTTTGAAGTAACCAAACCGCCATGACGAATATCCAAACACACATCCAATTCATGAAGTACACCTATTATCCCTTCTTGAGCGAAACCGTAGCACCGACATCAAATGAGATCCCGAAATACACTTTCCTTTCTCCAGGATGGTTCCATCAATACGGGATTTTACAATTCTATGGTTTAAACCGAGAAATAGTTTCTTTCGCAGGATTTTACAAAACCAAGAATAAACCATAAGATAGATCCGGAAATGCACTTTACAATTACTAGGATGTTTCCATTGTTACGGATTTTACAAGTCTATGATTTAAAGCGAGAAATAGATTCTTTCGCGATTTTACAAAATCAAGACAAAACCGTAAACAACGTCGACTTGAATGTGTTATGACAACTTTGGTTTTGGTGAATATCGCTAAGGGAACATGCGGTTTCATCAACGATTCATTTACCAACATCAACACCATCATCAACCATCCAATTAAACATTTTGGTAAATACATCAATCACGCATTCGTACGGTATTCTTTGTGACCACTTTGTGAAGTAAACCCGATATGTCAAACTTGATCATGAAGTGAACTTCGCAGATATGTTACTTAAACTTGTACTAATCCTTGTGAAGAAGGAGCGTGTACACAATGTACAAAACCTCTTGACGTATCCTCAACTAAATAGCCAAGTCTTTATCACACTCTATAAATGCCAAACAAGTCATCTTGGCGGAAGGGTAGAAAGAAAGAAGGCGAAATAAGTAAGCACGCCGGAAAATCTCACTTCAAAGTCAAATAATAGATACCGTCCAAACAACCCCGTAGTCAACCTTGATCAAATATCCATTCAAGCCGTGATAAAATATATTACGTGAAAATGTATACACCAAAGTCTCAAGCCCCACAACAAACTCAAAGCACATTGTCGACAAACTTCAACGATCACGTCATCAAAACTCATGATCAAGTCTCATAATCCATTAAATTTTATCATCAAGTCTCTTTTCACAAAATTCTTAATTACGGTCCAAGCCCACACACAATATAATCCATTTGGCCCATGAAAGTGATTTCCTCTTGAATTTTAAATCCAATGACGATAAGCTTGGTTCACGAAATTGGCGAGAACATACCCGATCAAAGGTAATTCCAAAACAAATCCAAGTTCATCCTCGAAGCAATGAGACATCCCATTCAAATCATAAACATGAGATGTCCTTGAAAATTTACATAAGTGTGCCAAGGGTCATCAAACTGAAATCACAACGGTTTACCACTTGTTTTATGTCACAACCGATTCAACATACTTCTTTAATAAGTGTCTTGAAAGAAAATGTTCGAACAAAATACAAGTAATTCTCCCAACATCAAGCAATTAAGATAAGCGATTTAGCACTCAATTAGTCAACCGGCCCAAAGTTCAAACATATATAACAGTCGGCCCAAGATACCTCCTCCAGGCCCAATTTGATATCACGCAGAATCAGATATCAGCCCAACTTACACCAAATTCGGTCAATCCCTAAAAATGGGTATAAAACGCAACATCTCACACACTTTACCCTAATTACACTCACATACTCCGCCTCTTTTTATCTTCACTTCTCAAAACAAACCCTAAAAATTCTCACACAACTCAACTCATCCGCCCCCATATTTCAATCTCACATAACCGATCAAAAGAAATCTGGTACTCATCTCATCTTAAGTATCAACGACAGAAACCAAACCCTAATCTTCACATAAGCAATCGCCTCTCACCTATCACAAGATAAGATAATCAAAACCCTAATATCACTCACAACTTTCCTCCGCCCACTTTCTGCTCCTCGCTTTAGTCATCATGCCACAGGGATGGCATGAGTTTTATGCCACAGGGATTGTACGAGATAAGGTTCGCTAGACCTTGCCACATGGATGGCTTAAGTGATGAGTGACTGCCATGATATCCATTACACGACTCAAGGTAGGTATTTCTTTGATTCTTGTTTTGATACATCGAATGACTTAAAGAAGCAATTATAACAATTTTGTTATACTTATTTCTTTGTTGTCGTATAATAAGGAAGCTTGGCTTCAAACAAGGATCAATGATGTTATGATTCAACAACAAATCTATTAAAGATATGTTTAAAAGATTGAATCAATCTGAGGTCTTTTTATCATTTTCATTTCGAGACTTGTTAGTACTAGAGAAGATGGAGGATAGGATATGTTTGGGATTTGATGGTGAAGTTGTGATGTGGGAATAAATAGATTCAAATATGTTAAAACTTTGTTCTTCTTGATTTGAAAAATGGACTGATGATGGATGTTTATCCAGAGGTCGTGATGAATATTATTTGATATGTTGGTTATCGTCTTGGTCGTGGTAAAAAAAAACAGTCACACACTTTTTCATCTACAACTTTTTGATAAATGCCCATTAAGAAGAATTCTTTAGATCATTAAATGTAACTCGTCTTTAGTCTTCTAACATGTAGCGAAAAATGTAGAACCGATCGTAGACTCGACCTTCTTCTAGATTGTCCAGTTAGGGAATAGATAGTTAACATCTTCAACTCACCAAAAACAAGAACATCACCAAAAGCATCCCAATTAACTTACATCTTGCAAGTCCCTTAACTAAAATCTCTCCCAATCAAACAAGAACGAAAGATGTTCATCAAGGAAATCGACAATCAACCCATAGCGAACACACAAGATGGTAACACCAAACTACCAATCACATCAAACAAGAACATAGAGATTGTTCGGAATCATCATGTTGATGTATCGTGAAGCATTAACCGGAAGCACTTTGCCGATAAAATCATCAATCCGAGTGAAGATGTCAACCAACGGCTCTTAGAAGAAACTCCATGTAAAGATGACCCGACAAGAAGAAGCTCGGTTCTTACATGAGTTAGGGCCGTAAGACCATAAATTCTTAAATGTCAATCAACCATGCGGTAATTTCACACTTCTTCTCCCCTCAAGAATTGCATACGGAGTTGCCATTCTTGATTAAATAAGTGAAAATCATCCGAATGTTCTATTCACACTTCTCTCCCAAAATCGAACATGATGTCGCCATCTTCATTATAATCGAGCAAGTGGAATGGGAAAACAATCGATGGTAGCCGGTTCACTTGATGGTGAAGCGCATGGAAAAGTATGAAGCATGTTGATGAGAATGGTCATAATAAGAAGATTTCTCTTCTTGAAGATAAAGCGCTTGACACGTACACTTTTCTTTTCTTTAGGAGCGAGGCATGAATTGTTGTGTTCATACGTCATAATGTTGAAGTCTGAGGCTGGCCGATGTGAGCAGGGCGTCATAAGAAGATTTCTCTTCTTCATAAGATAATCGCATCAAAGCGTACATTTCTTTTCTTTAGAGAACGAGGCATGAACTGTTGTGTTCATACGTCATAATCTCTCTTTTCATCATCTCTTGGCAAAACATGGAAATATCACCATTATCATTCATTAGGCTTTTTGTAGTGACGGTGATGGAGAAAACCCAATATGATGAATTTGACCACAAGTAAACTAACCCAAACTCGCGACTTAAACTTGCATATATGTAACAAAGAGCGGTGCCGATTTCCTTAGCATCTCTAAGTACTCTCTATGTACTCTATACTCTTCAACCAACCAACCATCAAGTATAAGGCGTACATTACCTCTTGAAAATCCACAATTGAATGTGACATTGAGCACTACAACGTAACTCCTTAAAGTGATAGTTATTTTGTGGTGGTATGAGCCCAATTCCCCAGTGGTAAAAGAAAAGGTAAAAGACACCCAACAATAACTAGATTTCCAAGTCTTCGTTTATGAAAATAAGCTCGAACAAGGATCATGAAGAATCTTCATCCAACCATCCCCGATACCTTGAGATACTAAGTACACTCGCCGGTGATAATTCACTTCAACCTCAAATAAATAATCTTGAATTAACCCGTTGTCACATCTTTTGGTTAAAAGCTCAACTCTAGCCTCCTTTTACGTTTTAAGTGAACTATGATAATGGTTTCATCCCGACCATGGTCAAAAGCATAACCCCGTAAAACTTTGAAGTAACCAAACCGCCATGACGAATATCCAAACACACATCCAATTCATGAAGTACACCCTATTATCCCTTCTTCGAAGCAGAAACCGTAGCACCAGCATCAAATGAGATCCCGAAATACATGTTATACTTATTTCTTTGTTGTTGTATAATAAGGAAGCTTGGCTTCAAACAAGGATCAATGATGTTATGATTCAACAACAAATCTATTAAAGATATGTTTAAAAGATTGAATCAATCGAGGTCTTTTATCATTTTCATTTCGAGACTTGTTAGTACTAGAGAAGATGGAGGATAGGATATGTTTGGGATTTGATGGTGAAGTTGTGATGTGGGAATAAATAGATTCAGATATGTTAAAACTTTGTTCTTCTTGATTTGAAAAATGGACTGATGATGGATGTTTATCCAGAGGTCGTGATGAATATTATTTGATATGTTGGTTATCGTCTTGGTCGTGGTAAAAAAAAACAGTCACACACTTTTTCATCTACAACTTTTTTTTGTCAAGTCGCTAGCCTAAGTCTCAATACTGAGTCGCTAGCATCATGTATTTGACTAAATAGTCAAACACCAAGTCGCTATTTTCAAACAACTCGCTACCCCTTTTCTGTCACAAGTCGCTATAGGTCATTAGAGTTAAGTCGCTAGCATCATTTTTATCTAAGCAAGTTGCTAACCAAAGTTTTCACAACAACTCGCTACTTGATAAATATCAAGTCGCTAGCATCCATGAGTCATGACAAGTCGCTATAATTCTTAAAATCAAGTCGCTACCTTGTTCAATAACAAGTAGCTAGGTCTCATCTTTTACTAGTCGCTATCATTATTTTTCTCTTGATACTAAGTCGCTACCTTACTTTTCTGTTAACAACTCGCTATAAAGAACCAAATTTAGACAACTCGCCAGCAAGAATATCAAACTGTTATTTTTCGTTCATACACAAAGTTACCCAGAAAATAACAAGAAGATACACCTATTAACCCGTTTTGACCATAAAAACTTGACCAGTTATGACCACAAAGTCTGTTGAATAACCTGTTTGGACTAGAGATTGAGACAAAACATTGAATAACCTGTTTGGACCAAAGATTGAGACAAAACAGTGTGTAAACATGATGACCAAATGACTTTTGACCAAAGGATACACATTTTTTAAAAACTGATATCACAAAATAGTGGGAAAACAAAAGTTTTGACACACAAAAATGGTACACATCAGTTTAAAAAAACGAGTATCAAAAATCAACAAACAAGGTAACCATGGAACTAAACCACACAAATAAACACAACACAAAAACCTTGGCTCTAGTACCAATTGTAGGATCGAATATTATTGTGTTTGATGATTCGGGTGGTCTTGGATGATCAAAATACATGTTTACCATTTTAGAGAGAAAGTAGAGAGGAGATTTCTTGGTAGAGACTTGGTTCACAAAAGTTGTAAGGTTATATTGAAGCTCCACCCTTCCATGGATGGAAGGGGTATTTATAGTTAAAACATACCGTCCTCCTATCGGATGTGGATCGATCTGATGGGTAAAGACCGTCCTTCCTCCACGCTGTTACACTAAACTAAACTACGCTGCAAACTAACTAATTAACTACTTAATAACGTAAATAACGACAAGTCTACGAGCTAACTTATGCTAGACTATAATTGGGGTGACCGACACTTTAATATGGAATTTCCAATTCCTAACATTTTGTCCAAAAGTGGTCAAAATCAAAGAGTATCATTTTTTCTTCTCTTTTTGTGACCACATGAATCATCGAAATCAGAGTTCGTATGCTCGAGATATGGCCAAAAGAGTGGAGGTGAGTCAAAAACATCGAGACTTAAAATATTTCTTTGTTTAAACTTGTTTCTTCATTTTTCCCTGTTTCCCGTCACGTGAGCTTCAATGAATATAAATAAGAAAATTTACTTCATTAAGTATCACAAGTTCATTGAAATGGTCGGTTTTTTTCTTCTTCTTTTTTTAGGGTATCTCGGGATGAAAATTCGTTGACTTGCCTAATCGGGGTATCCGTGTGAACGATTACGAAAGCATACTCTGACAGTTCTCAAGATATGTACTTAACACTTATTGTACATTAAATTAACAACCACTCTAGAGAGGTTTTTTTTATGGATACTCGTGGTATAGATCTGGCTTGAACTCGATTCGATGCTCAGTCAGAAAGAAGAGCTCAAAACCAAAAAACACAATCTGCTTAATCGCATCCATCCTTTAGTCTTAGGGTGTAAGATTGGCATAAATATACTACAATATTAAATTTATTGGTTCACGTAGCTTAATCAATTGGAAATATTCATGCTTTAGTACGTGTATTTGGGATTATCCTGATGATGTCTTTTCACGTAGTTAACACATGTATTCAATGCTCTAGTTCGTGTATGTTTTCGTCATTTCTCATATGCTGTTAGTAATATATTGACTAAATACATTTCAGAATCTGAATTTTGTCCTCACACATCTTCATTAGCATGTCATTACGATTGGAGTTATAAAAGATACATCGGTTGTCTATATGTAAACATAATAAGTACTTGACGTTCAACTAACGAAACCTTGTTTGAGAGATGTAAATTCTCTTCTTTTTTTGGATTACAAATAGGTTTCAGAATTCCAATCTTTACTTTTATGCAAATGGTTGTTGGATCTGTGTAATGCTAGTCACCAATTTTGTAATTATTCTAGATACATCATATTGCTATTAAAGTTAGAAAGATGAGTTTTGGATGTTTCCAACCGTTTGTCGGTCCAGTTTTCAAAACATTGTTAATAACATATATATTTAAGTGAGTGATCTATTTCATGTCTTTTATACTCTAATTCTTCCCACCAAAAAATGTTAAGAAATTATAAAGTCTTCCCATAGGTAAGAGAAATAAACTTCTAATTTTTGGCCCCTATAAATAAACAAGTGTTGTTTACTCGTGTTGTTACATTAAACCCAACTAAAAACTTTGATAGTTGATATGAGTCAAATTGCTTTAACAAGTCCAAGGCAACTTGTTAGGTAAAAGTACTTTTGAAATCATTCAATGGTCTTCAAAAATGATCGAATATTATTGTGTTTGATGATTCGGTGGTCTTGGATGATCAAAATACATGTTTACCATTTTAGAGAGAGAAGTAGAGAGGGAGATTTCTTGGTAGAGACTTGGTTCACAAAAGTTGTAAGGTTATATTGAAGCTCCACCCTTCCATGGATGGAAGGGGTATTTATAGTTAAAACATACCGTCCTCCTATCGGATCGTGGATCGTGCATACAATGGGTAAAGACCCGTCCTTCCTCCACGTGTTACACTAAACTAAACTACCGCAAACTAACTAATTAACTACTTAATAACGTAAATAACGACAAGTCTACGAGCTAACTTATGCTAGACTATAATTGGGGTGACCGACACTTTAATATGGAATTTCCAATTCCTAACATTTTGTCCAAAAGTGGTCAAAATCAAAGAGTATCATTTTTTCTTCTCTTTTTGTGACCACATGAATCATCGAAATCAGAGTTCGTATGCTCGAGATATGGCCAAAAGAGTGGAGGTGAGTCAAAAACATCGAGACTTAAAATATTTCTTTGTTTAAACTTGTTTCTTCATTTTTCCCTGTTTCCCGTCACGTGAGCTTCAATGAATATAAATAAGAAAATTTACTTCATTAAGTATCACAAGTTCATTGAAATGGTCGGTTTTTTTCTTCTTCTTTTTTTAGGGTATCTCGGGATGAAAATTCGTTGACTTGCCTAATCGGGGTATCCGTGTGAACGACACAAAGCATACTCTGACAGTTCTCAAGATATGTACTTAACACTTATTGTACATTAAATTAACAACCACTCTAGAGAGGTTTTTTATGGATACTGTGGTATAGATCCGGCTTGAACTCGATTCGATGCTCGATGTAAAGAAGAGCTCAAAACCAAAAACACAATCGCTTAATCGCATCCATCCTTTAGTCTTAGGGTGTAAGATTGGCATAAATATACTACAATATTAAATTTATTGGTTCACGTAGCTTAATCAATTGGAAATATTCATGCTTTAGTACGTGTATTTGGGATTATCCTCGATGATGTCTTTTCACGTGAGTTAACACATGTATTCAATGCTCTAGTTCGTGTATGTTTTCGTCATTTCTCATATGTCGTTAGTAATATATTGACTAAATACATTTTAATCTGAATTTTGTCCTCACACATCTTCATTAGCATGTCATTACGATTGGAGTTATAAAAGATACATCGGTTGTCTATATGTAAACATAATAAGTACTTGACGTTCAACTAACGAAACCTTGTTTGAGAGATGTAAATTCTCTTCTTTTTTTGGATTACAAATAGGTTTCAGAATTCCAATCTTTACTTTTATGCAAATGGTTGTTGGATCTGTGTAATGCTAGTCACTCAATTTTTGTAATTATTCTAGATACATCATATTGCTATTAAAGTTAGAAAGATGAGTTTTCGGATGTTTCCAACCGTTTGTCGGTCCAGTTTTCAAAACATTGTTAATAACATATATATTTAAGTGAGTGATCTATTTCATGTCTTTTATACTCTAATTCTTCCCACCAAAAAATGTTAAGAAATTATAAAGTCTTCCCACATAGGTAAGAGAAATAAACTTCTAATTTTTTGGCCCCTATAAATAAACAAGTGTTGTTTACTCGTGTTGTTACATTAAACCCAACTAAAAACTTTGATAGTTGATATGAGTCAAATTGCTTTAACAAGTCCAAGGCAACTTGTTAGGTAAAAGTACTTTTGAAATCATTCAATGGTCTTCAAAAATAGATGTGGCTAATAAAGTTATATAAATCTAAATGTATATAACTCAATTGTTTAATAATAAAAACTCAAATCATAATAACAAACTGTAATAGATATGGCTACACCTCCAATCTAGAAAACTTATATTGTGATAAAAGTACTTACTTATTACAGATTAAGTAAATAACCAGAAAACACAATCTATACTACTATATAAAACATTTGGGACATTCTATTAATAAAAGACTTAAAAATTAAAATTCAACAAATTATTTTTTTAATGGAAAGAAGTGTTTTACAAAGCTTGCATCATACATATAATTAAAGTTAAATAAATAAAATTAAACGTCTTAAGTAATCAATAAATACACATAAATTAAAAGCTACATTACATCATGGAAATTAAATGCACTGTAACAACCCATTAATTTTCACTTTTGCCAAAAAATAAATAAAAATTAAACGCAGTATAATAGTCCATTAATTTTCACAAATAAAAAATAACATCCCTCCACTCCATTAATGCTATTAATGTTGTAGACTTGTAACAACTAAAAAAAAGTAACACCCCCTAGAAAAGTCTAAAATTCAGCGTTAAACTTCTACAATCCTTGCCACTATAAAATCATGCACATAACTATTTTCCTAATACCTAAAACATACTACTCTTTTCCTAAGTAGTGAGAGCCGCAACAAACACCATTTGAATCCAACACCACCACCATCAGACCTCTCGACCACAGTTACACCACCACCAGCAGACCACTCCACCACCCGACCTCACCACCACCGAACATCACCACCAACGAAACAGAAGTTTGCTGAAACCCGCACTTCCATCACATAACCCATTTCATCACCGACCCAAAACAAAAAGAATAAACATTAAATAAACCTATCCAAGACCAAATAATTGATCTTGAAGCTGTAACTTCTTGATCATTGTGGGTTACATCATTCGAACAAGAAATGTTGTTGGTGGGTTTTGGTTTTGATGATGATGAGATGAAGGAGATGAAACAAATTATCTTGATGGGAGAGATGAAGTGTGAATTTGGTTTGTGAGATGATCATTGTATCAAAGTGAGAGAAATTTGGTTGAATGAAATGAGAAGAATTAGGGTATGTATATCCTAATACCATGTAGTATATTTTGGATTGGGTTTGGATATTGGACCGGATATATCATTTGTATTGGACTAGATTGAAATGAATTGTTCAGGCTGAAAATCATTTAAGGTTATTGAGCTGTGTTAGGATTTAAAAAATTCAGTAGTTAAAGCGTCGGTCACCTCAAGTATATGTATTCATTAGAAAGCTCGTAGTCGTAGCCATTTAGTGATAGTTAGTAGTTTGTTATGCAACACCGTGGTGGACGGACGGGTATTTACCCACTTCTCACAGCCCGTGGAATTAGTAATCATGTCCATAATCACTTCTTCCATTTCTGATGACGTTCAAGCTGCATGATCCGATACTCGTCCTCCCATGCTTGATAGAACCGATTATGACTTGTGGGCTCAAAGAATCAGATTGTATTGCTTAGAAAAAGAGAATGGAGTTAACATCCTTAAGTCTATTGATGAAGGACAATTTCAAATTGGAACGACTAGGGACATTCTCGAAACTGGAACTGATGGAAATGTTACATTAGTGTTGGATAGACCAAGAATGTATGATGAGCTTGATGATAAGGAGAAGAAGAGATATGATGTTGATATTAGAGCCTCAAACATCATACTTCAAGGTTTACTGAAGGACATTTACAAACTGATCAATCATAACACTGAAGCCAAGGCTGTCTGGGATAATGTCAAGATGCTTCTCTCTGGTTCGAACTAACTAAGGAAGATAGAGAATCTCAATTGTATGATGACTTTGAGAGCTTTAAAATGAATCCAAGAGAAAGTGTTAATGAATATTATGTGAGATTCCACAAACTTGTAAATGATATGAGGAACATCAAAATGACAATGCCAAATATCCAGCTCAATTCAAAGTTTGTGAACAACATGAATCTCGAATGGCACAAATTTGTCACTGCAGTTAAACTAAATAACGGATTGAGGAACACCAATTATGAGCAATTGTATGCTTATTTGCTCCAACATGAGAAGCATGCTGCATTTGAACGAATGATCATGGAAAAGTTCAATACCAATGCTGGAAATGCAGGTTCTTCAAATGATTTTACTGCATTTTACACAAATGTGGGAATAACTACCAAAGCGTCACAAGTCATACCAACTGGGGATGGTAATCACAAACTCATTCCAGATTCAAGATATAAGCCTTCAGACTCATTCATGAAACACCTTATCAATCAACTGGCCCTAATGGTTAAGCAAAACTTGAACCCTACTCCACACACCAACAATCATCTCAGAACTGCATCTAACCTACACAATCATGCTACGGTTAAAGATGGAATGGTAGTAGTGCAAAACGTGCAAGGAAGGCAGAATGCTTATCTACCACATAATGAGCAAGGAAATGTTGGGGTTGGAACTGAGTATGGGAATATAGGAGCTGGTGCAGGTTATGTGGAAAATCAGAACCGAGGAAGGATTGTGACTCAGGATCAAGGGAAGCCAATCAAGTTTTACAACTATGGAGGGGAAGGACACATTGCTAGGAACTGCACTCAACCAAAACGTCCACAGAATGCAGAGTGCTTCTAGGATAAGATGCTACTAGTGCAAGCTCAAGACAATGGAGCAATATTGGATGAGGAAGAGTTGTTGTTTCTTGCTGAAGGGAATGCCAAAACTTATGATGCTGATGTTGATGAACAACCAGTGCATGGTGTGGCCCAGAACAATCCCAATGTCTTTCAAGTTGCAGATTGTGATGCATTTGACTCTGATGTTGATGATGAACCAACGGCACAAACAATCTTTATGGCTAACATCACACCAATGGTCTCTCCACCTTGGTTGTTCATTAATGTTGTTGATTACTATAAAATTTTCAGGCATTTGCAGCTCCATAATTTCACGCCTCATTATACAAGTTTAATTTTCACGTGGCACAGCAAGTTTCTAAAGAAATGGTAAGCATTCCGATAACCACTTTACCATCTCTTGCATATATTGTTCACTTTTAATTTTTAAGGTATAAATAGTGATGTAGTCTCAGTTGGACAAGAAACATATTAAAAACTGATTCATTCAAACATTCGTTGTTACAATTCAGGTTAAATCGAATCAACCAACGAAGTTTCACCTTGGGAAATTGAACTGACATCAAAGAAGTGTCCAGGGGTCCAGGAGGCTCTTAGGAATCACATGTTCCAAAGGATTCGATGATACAGAAGAACTAACCATCGGTAGTGGGCAACTCACAAGTTTTATGCCCTAAAACCCTCCACTAAGTTAACGGTGGACACTTTGGATCTAGCTTCAGAGACATGTCTAACAATCGATGAGGTACCATGGAAATATTGAAACTTGAGTATTCTATACAAAGAGGATGAACCTATTTGCGGTGGTTGTAAATTTATTCAATAGTGATAGTAAAAGCAGAGTCCTAAGATGATTCTCGACGAGTTTTCTTTGAAGAAAGTCCAAGAGTAAGAGAGTTGCACCTAATGTAAGTGGTGCTAAAGAAATATGCCTTTGTCGAAAGGCTCGTAGAAAAAGGTTAAAGGTTGTATCCAAATGAATTGATGCCCTCGTTGGCAAAGGTTTAAATTAGATTGATGGCTCGGTTAATGCAAGAATGGTCTTTTGAAATCAATTGCTTTACCATCCTTGCATCAACCGGACATCAATTTAATTTAAACCCGAGTTAGCTTTGCCAAGAGGGCATCAATTTCATTTGGTTACAACGCTTAACCTTTTGTACCGAGCCTTTCGACAAAGGCGTTTTATAAAAAGTTCAATTCTTATAAAAATAGTCTCGCTTTGTCTTGACAAATCAAAGAGAGTTTAGTGGGTGTCATTATATTTGATTGTTGAAGAGTGTGAGAACATTATTTTGGGACGGAGACAAGATATTTTTCAAATATATACCTACTCCATTCCAACATCACAAAGTAGAATGTATGTTTATATTTACATGTAAAGTATTGTATTATTCCTTATTTGATTTATCAAATTTACTAGCTGTAATCATTGAGGTCTATCAAACTTAGCATTTTCAAGGATTTATAATCACAGTAGTGATAAAAACTATACAAGGAACTATGTTGGATCCAAATGCTAAATAAAATATAAATCTAGATTTAAGCGAGCTTGATGACTTTTTTTTATTGGGAATTAATTTGCACACACTAAGAATTGAGTGGGACACACCAATTCAAGCATCAAATACTTATATAGACATATTGCTTTAAGTGGTTATACATTTGAGCAATTTAGGAGTCTATTTTAGGTAACCGCATTACGTTAAATTAAACCGAGATTTGCCTTTAACACTATTTTATAAACCGTGACTTGATTTTATATCGTCGATTGGTTTTACGGTTTATTTCATTATTAAATGAGTTATCGTATGCTTTTAACTCTATTTGGTAGGCACTATTCGATTCGGCACTAGAAAAGCCTAAAACAAGAGTTATTGTAACTTTTAGACCAGAATCAAAATTGACAAATAAATAGTCAAAACTCGTGGAAAACGTAAGTAACGATGTTGGAAAGTTAAATAAATGTCATGGGACACTGGGGACGATATGTGAGCTCGGAATGGGTAAACGAGATAGATACGAAAAGTTTCAACCCGAACCTCCTCTTTTAATTGTAGCCGCCCCCCCTCCCATTTTATTTATTTTGAGGTCCCTAGCTCAAGGATATAAATATCCCACCCAAGCCTCATTTGAGACTTTCATTTCTCTCACTAGAAAACACACACAACACTATTTCTCTCTAGTTTCTCACTAAAACCCTAATTCACCACCACCACCACCGCCGCCACTATTCCGCCACCACCGCCAATCGATTCCGCGAGTGTCATCACACCTCCACCACCAAAAGATAGATCTCTTTCTCCTCTTTCCAACCATATATCATACACTCAATTTGGACTTCATTAACACCTCCAAATTCAAGAATTAAGATTCGTACTTTTAGGGTTTCTAAATATTTCAAAGGGCTTTTGCAATTGGTGATTAGAGAAGGTAAATAGAACATGTTTTGAGCTTGTTTGAATGATAAAAACCCACGAAATTGAAAATTAGGGTTTCACCTAATTAATATTTTTGGGGCTTTTGGGTGGAACTTGAAATTAAAGCTAATTAGTGATGAAATAAACAAGTAATTAGTGTTTGGTACGTGTGTGGTGCATTAATTTGATGGGTTTTGCATTTTAGGGTTTAGTTGCATGTTCTTGGTTAATGATAGTTGATGGGTTTTGTGTTTAGATAGTGTTTGAAGCTTGAATGATTGGATTTGAGTGTTGTAGATTGGATTTGGTTATGTTTGGTTGAGACTTATGGGGCGTACGCACCAAAAAGCCCACGATGGGGTCTTGGTTAGTGTCGTACGTGGCCTATGTTGGTCATGGGTTCGAGTCGGATCGATTTGGTAGCTTATTGATTGGTTTAGTTGAGGTTTAGATGAGACGCGTGGAGCCGAAAAGCTTTTAGAAGCTTGTTTGGTTCACGTGGTCTCGATCATGACCGTGTCATGACCATTAGGGTCATAACATTGGTTTCGAGTATAATTGGTTGATTGATTGGTTGGCTAGATTGTTTTGAGTTAGTTTGGGATTGAATTGCACGTTATGACTTTTAATTATGGACTTGATATATATATTGTGACTTTGAGCTACGTCGGCCACTTTGACTTTTTAGTCAATAGTTGACCCGACAAAGCCGTAATATGGACTTTAGTATAATTTGGACGATTGATTGATTAAAAGCCGAGAAGTTATGACTCGTGCTTGTGGACTCGAAACGAATAACGTTATGAGATTTATAATGGAATTTGACGAAATATATTTATATATGGAAATGATAATAAAACTATGAAATGTAAATAATAATGGGCTTTTGTACCAAAATATCAATAACAAGATTTATCTTGTTATTTACTAGTTTTAAATGAAACTAACGACTAAATTGGAGAGGTTTTGTAATAAATAAATAATTAACGCTTCGAGTACATCGCTTATCAATAAATGTCAATTGTGGACATTTAATGTTGGATAAGTAATTATTTATTTGCGCTATGTGTGCATGGGTTACGGATAACCTAACGTTAATATTGTTGATCCACGGGTAGCGGACTTATTAGGTTGACGAATCTAATAAGAGCCCGCTAGGTACGCTGGGTAACCTTATTAATGGGTGAATTATCCTTATGACTCTTTAAGGATACGATTGATTTATGGGATAATAAGCGACACGAATAAATGAATGAGTTTATCGAGTTGACGAATTCGATAAGGTCTACTATTTATTCCGAAACTTATTGAACTATGGAGCTTATCGCTTAGAGGTCTCATTGTGTCGCATTGAGTTATATATTGGTTGTTTGAGTGCATTCATGGCATCATATTGAGTCGATACACCCACACATGAGGATACCAAACACTAGGATTAATGGTGAAACGAGACGTTTTTGGAAATAAAGAAATGGAATATATTGGGGTAGTTAACGTTGATTTTGAGGAATACGTATATTAAGTTGGTCTACATTAATAGGTTGTGCCGAGTCGATAGTTGTTGTGCCGTGATTTCGCTATCTTCGCTAGTGATATTTGTGCGTTGATTGTGCGTTGATTGCTTGAGGTGAGTTTCATAGCCCCACTTTTATATACGCTTTAACCACGCTTTGAACTATTTTGGGGTGAGAATCATGCTACTGCTTTTGGACCGTTAAAACTATTTGGATTTGCTTATATGCTCGATCGAGTAGATAGATGCGCGATAGTTGTTGCCTTAGTCTAGGTTTTACCGTGCCTAACTAAGAATAGACTTCTATCTCGACCTAGCCCGGGTTGGCAACTGCTCTAGAGGTTGCCACGACAAAGGCCGGACTAGAGTCGCAGGGCCCGAGTAAGTGATTATATGATTGGAGATCCGGTAGGATCAGTGTGAAACGGTATTTGCCTATCTAGGTCTTGCATAGCAAATCAACTCTTACAGTCCACTATGATTTTGTTGAACTTAAACCTATGAACTCACCAACAGTAGTCGACCTTTTAGCATGATTTCTCGTATTTGAGAGATGTTTGGATTATTTGATGTGTGGAAGCTTGGCATGGAGGCGTGGTTCAAGGATCATTTTCGACTGATAAACAATGGGGACCTATTTTGTTAAACTATGTTTTGGGCCTAAAATTTATATCTTCGGATTAAATGTTTGAATATTTGATTTGGGATTGGTTTTAAATGGTTAAATGGTTATCTTTATTTTATTGTGTGCGATACCAATCCAAAAGTAACGCCCAAAACTTGATTAAGTCTTCCACTGCATCGAGATTTGGGGTGTTACAGATTGGTATCGAGCTCAAGGTTATAGAGAACTAGGTATTTTATAAACCCTAAACTATAACCGCTTTTAAGAAAAATTGATCCTCGACCGACGACGCCCGCTGCTGTCAAGCTTCTTATTTGATTATGGTATGAAATGCGATTTGAATTATGAGATGATATGTTAGAGGATATTGTGAACGATTATGACGACGTTATGATTTAGAGATTGAAGTTTATTTGATTATGGTATGAAATGCGATTTGAATTATGAATGATGAGATATGATTATTGGTTTGGAAATGAGATATGATTATTGGTTTTGGAAATGAGATATGATTATTGGTTTTGGAAATGAGATATGATTATTGGTTTTGGAAATTAGATATGGTTATTGGTTTTGGGAAAATGAGATGTGATTATCGAAATATTACGGAAATTGATTTGAGTAAACGGATATATTACGATTTTGGAATTTGAACTCGATTGCTTTGATATGTGATTATGTGATAGAACGGAACTTATGTGTGTTATTTAAAGGCATGTTTTGAGTAATGCGGTACCTACACTTTTAAAGCTTACATTATGTGATATGTGTTTTGGTTGTTGTTGCGCTTATTAAAACTAGTTGTTTCAACACTTATACCTACCCTATGCCGCTGTCACGCACTATGCCTTCACTAGCTTTTGATGTGTCCGAGGAAGTCCTTGTTGTTGCTAGTTCGCCAAAGATTGACTCTCATGACGGTTGCGCAGGTGATCCTTATGAGATCGCCCGTCACTCTAGTTCATCATCGATCGCCCTAGCTCGCCCAGGCACTCACTTTACATCGTTTTAGCGAGAGCACGACTCCTAGGCTTGCTTATAGCACCGCCCGCATGTCCGCATGCGACCACCATCATCACCTATTCGCTTAGCAAGATCACCATGTCTTAGAGGCCTAGATCTCCTAGTGTACCACCTCGTGATTTACTCAAGACAGAGACTCCGACTCATGGACTCTCCCTTATGGATGAGGGCGAGGAGGAGCATGAGGTCGAGGAGGAGGATGAGATTGAGGAGCAAGATGTTGATGAGGATGAGGATCCTCGTGAGGAGGATGATGAGGATATCCTGCAGGGGTACTCCTCCATTGCGTAGTCCTCGCACATTCTCCCGACCAGTTCTCCTTTGCTCGAGCCCCGAGTCCCCGGGACAACTTTAGACATCGATTCACCACCTTACTCACCTTATATAGGTAGCCCGTTAGGATCCGAGATACCATCGAGATTGCTTCAGAGCCCGAGGCGATGGTGAGACGGTCGTCCGATGTGGGAGAGGATTACCTCTCGTGGTACTAGACTTAGTCACTTGACGGAGCGATTTGGTTGGAGTGTCTAGAGCTAGTATTGAGGATCTTAGAGTCGATATGGGTACCGTAGTCGGGAGGACTAGGGTTTGCATGATGGTATGTCGAGCTCCGTGAGCAGTGTTGGGACCCGCTAGAGGGTTCGCGACAAGACGTGATGCCGATAGAGCGATTTGGCGAGGATTGTGAGTTGGAGAGAGGTCGCAGAGCTTAAGAGCGATCGCGACGCCGACGTGTTGAGTTAGCCTCTTTGTGGAGAGAGGTTGACGATGTTAGAGATCAATGAGTGATATTCGTAGACGTGGCTAGATAGTATTAGATTTATGGTTTTGTGCCATCTTGAAACTAAGTAGTACTTGGTTCGAGATGTAGGATTATCCTAGTTGTTTATAGTTATCGTTGTTAGGATCGTTTTTGATTTCTTCGAATCCTTCCATGTATTCCCACTTGTGAAACCTATGAGTTATGGTTATTGGAACGTGCATCCTTAGTTATGATGCGGTATTTGATTGTTTCGCTTTGGTATAGCGTTATCTTTGTTAGCCTTGAGTATGTATTCAGCGCTATGTAGTGACCCTTGGAACCCAACTCTATTTTAGAGCGTGAATTGTGAACTTATGAAATCGTTCTTCTTGCCCCGCAATGGTGGCAACAAGACGAAACTTGATTAGAACAACCGAGCAGCCCCCGCCGTTGTTGCCCTCGGTCGTCGCGGGTCGTCGTCCGACCCCGACCGCACCACATGTTGAGAACCCGAACATTGATAACCCAAATGTAGGGAACCCGAATGTGGATGACCGTGCCGAGAATGGTCCTGCTCCACAAAACCTCCACCGTGAACCCAACCCACATTGACCGCCTAGTGTCGCAGCTGTCGCCGAATCGCTAGCTGAGGCTAATCTTTCTAACACTTCTAGTGGAACCCCAATACTGAATCGAACTCGAGGTTGTACCTATAAGGAGTTCCGATTCTGTGGTCCCATAGATTTTGGAGGAACTGAGGGAGTAGTTTACCTAACTAGGTGGTTGGAGAAAACTGAATCTGTGTTTGCTGTGAGTAACTGTGATGAGGATTGTAAGGTTAAGTATGCAACCTTCACTTTGAAGGACGAGGCGTTGACCTGGTGGAATAACTACCACAGAGCAGTAGGAATTGATGTAGCCTATAGTATGTCTTGGACTCAATTTAAGGCTCTCCTGATTAAGACTTACTGCCCTAGGAATGAAGTTAAGAAGTTAGAAAGTGAGTTCTGGAACCATAAGGTTAAGGGTACTGACATGGCGACTTACACTCGTCGTTTCCAAGAGCTATCCTTGCTTTGCCCCGAGATGGTTCGCATCAAGAACTTAAGATTGAAAGGTATACCGATGGATTACCTTTAGCTACTCGAAATGATGTCATCGCCGCAAAGCCACCAATTTGCATGAGGCAATTGTTGTGGCTCGTAGTCCGATGGACTCTTGTGTGTTAGAATTAGGAGATAAGGGTAAGAGTGATAGGAACGATAAGAGGAAGAGGAATGAAGTTGTGAAAGGAAATGGCAACAAACGGCAAGAGACAAATGAGTGTTCGCCATAGGAAATGGAGATAAGAAAGGTTACGAAGGTAGTAAACCCGTGTGGTCGTTGTAACCGACACCACCATGGACCGTGCCCGATTGTGTGTAGGAAGTGCTCTAAGGTAGGACACATGGCCAAAGACTCGAGGTCTCGCCCACTTGCCGCACTCAAACCGCACAAGGAGCGGACCGAAGGCCACCACACACTGCTTTGGATGTGGAAAGAAGGGACACTTTAAGAATGAGTGCCGAGAGCCGTGGATGAGAGGAAATCCTGTAATGTAGGAGGATTTGCTAACCGAGGTGTAGGAGGTAATGGCTTAAACCCCGTGAAGCGTGAGGTTGTGGAAACCAGGAAACAATGGTGTTAGGAATCAGAGAGAGACATGGGAACAACGCGTGTTTACGCTTATTGGGAAGGAAGTCGGTGAGGACCCTAACGTAGTTACGGCACGCTCTTCTCAATAATCGCTATGCTTCCATACTGCTTGATATCGGTGCGGATATGAGTTTCAGATCCACCAACTTTATGCCATTACTAGGAATCTCCCAAACACCTCTAGGGTTTAGTTACGATGTGGAATTAGCGAATGGGAATAGAGAGAAGATAGACACCGTAGTTCGAGGTTGTACCTTAAGTTTCCTAGACCGCCTGCTTAGTATAGATCTGCTGCCGCTACCTTAGGAAGTTTTGACGCCATTATCGGAATGGATTGGTTATCGAAGAACGGCACACATCATTTGTGATGAGAAGATTGTGCGCTACCGTATGGAGGAAAAGTTCGAGCATACAAGGAGATCGGAGCGACCGTGGAAGTCCTTCCCGTTGGGCATCATCTCTTGTATTAAGGCTCGTAGTACATCGATAGAGGAGGTTGTCTTTTCTTAGCTCGAATTTCAAAAGAAAAGCGAGGAGAAGAATGAAAGAAACCTTAATGATGTACCCGCTCGTTAGAGAATTTCCGGATGTGTTTCCGACGATTCGCTGTGATTCCACCTGCTCGACAAGTGGAATTCCAAATAGAGTTGATACCCGTGCGCACCCGTAGCCCGGCACCTTATCGACTTGCTCCAAGAGAATTGGAGGAACTGTCTAAACAGCTATCGAATTGTCGAGAAGGGATTCATTCGACCAAGTTCGCCGCCGGGGAGCACCAAAGTTGTTTGTGAAGAAGAAGGATGGATCGCTTAGGATGTGTATTGATTATAGGAATTGAATAAGTTGACCGTGAAGAACCGATATCCGTTACCTAGAATAGATGATCTATTCGACCAACCCAAGGAGCTAGTGTATTTTCTAAGATCGATTTACGATCCGGTTATCACCAACTTAGAGTTCGAGAAGAGGATATCCCTAAGACCGCTTAGGACTCGTTATGGACACTATGAATTCCAAGTGATGTCGCTTTGGCTTAACCAACGCACCAAATGGTTTTCATGGATCTCATGAACCGAGTGTGTAAGCCATACCTAGATAAGTTTGTGATAGTATTCATAGACGATATCTTGATATACTCTAAGAGTAGTGAGGAGCACGAAGAGCATTTGAGGCTCATTTTAGGATTGTTGAGAGAGAGAAGTCAGATGCCAAATTCTCTAAGTGTGAATTTTGGATTCCGTCTGCACAATTCTTAGGTCATGTGATAGATAGTCGAGGTGTTCATGTTGACCCAACTAAGATTAAGGCCATTAAGGAATGGGCAGCCCTAAGAACCCATCGAAACCGACAGCTTCTAGGTTTAGCAAAGCTATTATAGGAGATTCATTGAGGATTTTCCAAGATAGCTAAACCACGACCAAACTAACCCGTAAGGATGTTAAGTATGAATGGGGAGAAAAGGAAGAAGAAGCATTCCAACTTCAAGGGAAGTTGTGTAGCGCCCATCCTAGCTTTGCTCAAGGAAGCGAAGACTTTGTCGTATCGCGACGCTCGCATAAAGGCTTAGGTGCCGTTTTGATGCAACGTGAGAAGGTGATTGCTTATGCATCCCGACAACTTAAGAAGATGAGAAAACTACACCACCCATGACCTTGAGTTAGGTGTCAGAGTGTTTGCTCTTAGGATCCGGAGACATTACTTGTATGGAACCAAGTGTGTAGTATTTACCGACCATAAGAGTTTGAAGCATATCTTAGATCGAAGGAACCGAACATGAGACAACGCCGTTGGTTAGAATTGCTTAGTGATTATGACCGTGAGATTCGTTATCATCCCGGTAAGGCTAACGTTGTGGCCGATGCCCTTAGTCGTAAGGAGGACATTCCACCCCTACTTGTTAGATCCTTAGAATGATCATTGTTTCACCCTTACCATCCAAATTTTAGCCGCCAAGTAGAGGCATTGACGGAAGAGAACCGCCCTTATGAGAATCTTCATGGAATGGTAGAAAGTGAAAACGGCTTGAAGCGCCCGATGGAACATTATGCTTCGTAGATGTGTCGGATACCATTTTATGGTGGAATCCGTGAGTTGATTATGCATGAGTCGCATAAATCAAAATACTCTATTCATCCCGAGCCGATAAGATGTATCGTGATCTTAAGAAACTTTATTGGTGGCCCAATATGAAAGCCGAGATAGCTCAAGATGTTAGTAGGTGCTCGACTTGTTCTAAAGTTAAGGCCGAACATCGAAACCATCGTGACTTTTAGTTCAACCCGAACTTCCGTAATGGAAATGGGAGCGAATAACCATGGACTTTATCACTAAATTATCGAGAACAAGCTTAGCGGCAATGACGCTATCCGGGTAATAGTTGATCGCTTAACTAAGTCTCGCCACTTAGCTATTAGTGAAACCGATAGTCTTGATAAGCTTGCTCGATTGTATCTTAAGGAGATAGTATCGCGTCATGGAGTACCGATATCTATCATTTCGATAGGGATAGTCGCTTTACATCCCACTTTTGGAAGTCTTTACGCATGCCTTTTAGGAACGAATTTGGATATGAGTATCGCTACCATCCACGCATCGATGGTCAAAGCGAGAGAACCATTCGGACTTTAGAGGATATGCTTAGAGCATGTGTTATTGATTTCGCAAAGGCCGGGAGAGACACCTCCTTTGGCCGAATTCTCTTACAACAATAGTTATCACTCTAGTATTAAGGCCGCCCATTTGAGGCAATCAGATGGCCGAAAATGTCGTTCTCCTGCTTGTTGGGTGAAGTTGGCGAGAGTCAACTTACGTGTCCCGAACTTGTCCTAGAAACCACCGAGAAGATAGTACAGATTAGAAACCGTTGCAAACCGCCGTGATAGACAAAAGAGTTATGCCGATAAGAGGCGGAAACCTTTAGAATTTCAGTGTTGAGATCGTGTTATGTTGAAAGTTTCTCCTTGGAAAGGAGTGATTCGCTTTGAAAGCGTGGAAAACTCAATCCTCGATATATTGGTCCCTTTCCAACTCGAAAGAATCGGACCGTAGCATACCGCTTGAGCTACCATCGAACCGAGTAGTGTACACAATGTCTTTCATGTTAGTAATCTTAAGAGATGTCTTTCGGAGGAAAACATAGTTGTGCCATTAAGAGATATTCGTATTGATGAGAAATTGAATTTTGTTGAGGAACCGATTGAGATTATGGATCGTGAGATTAAGAGGTCAAGAATAGCCGATTCGATTGTTAAGGTTCGTTGGAACTCCCGCATGGACCGGAGTTCACTTGGGAACGTGAGGACGCTTTCCGTAGGAAGTATCCTAAACTGCTTATGACACCAAGCAACTCGGAGTGAAACCCGGACGGGTTTCTTCCGAGGTCGGGAGGTCGTGACAACCGGCAATTTAGGGAGTCTATTTTAGGTAACCGCATTACGTTAAATTAAACCGAGATTTGCCTTTAACACTATTTTATAAACCGTGACTTGATTTTATATCGCCGATTGGTTTTACGGTTTATTTCATTATTAAATGAGTTATCGATGCTTTTAACTCTATTTGGTAGGCACTATTCGATTCGGCACTAGAAAAGCCTAAAACAAGAGTTATTGTAACTTTTAGACCAGAATCAAAATTGACAAATAAATAGTCAAAACTCGTGGAAAACGTAAGTAACGATGTTGGAAAGTTAAATAAATGTCATGGGACACTGGGGACGATATGTGAGCTCGGAATGGGTAAACGAGATAGATACGAAAAGTTTCAACCCGAACCCCTCTTTTTCCTTATAGCCGCCCCCCCTCCCAATTTATTTATTTTGAGGTCCCTAGCTCAAGGATATAAATACCCCACCCAAGCCTCATTTCCACCTTTCATTTCTCTCACTAGAAAACACACACACACTTTTCTCTCTAGTTTCTCACTCTAAAACCCTAATTCACCACCACCACCTTCCGCCACTATTCCGCCACCACCGCCAGATTCCGGCGAGTGTCATCACACCTCCACCACCAAAAGATAGATCTCTTTCTCCTCTTTCCAACCATATATCATACACTCAATTTGGACTTCATTAACACCTCCAAATTCAAGAATTAAGATTCGTACTTTTAGGGTTTCTAAATATTTCAAAGGGCTTTTGCAATTGGTGATTAGAGAAGGTAAATAGAACATGTTTTGAGCTTGTTTGAATGATAAAACCCACTAATTGAAAATTAGGGTTTCACCTAATTTTTATTTTTGGGGCTTTTGGGTGGAACATGAAATTAAAGCTAATTAGTGATGAAATAAACAAGTAATTAGTGTTTGGTACATGTGTGGTGCATTAATTTGATGGGTTTTGCATTTTAGGGTTTAGTTGCATGTTCTTGGTTAATGATAGTTGATGGGTTTTGTGTTTAGATAGTGTTTGAGCTTGAATGATTGGATTTGAGTGTTGTAGATTGGATTTGGTGATGTTTGGTTGAGACTATGGGCGACGCGAACCAAGAAGCCCACGATGGGGTCTTGGTTGGTGTCGACGTGGCCTATGTTGGTCATGGGTTCGAGTCGGATCGATTTGGTAGCTTATTGATTGGTTTAGTTGAGGTTTGGATGAGACGCGTGAGCCGAAAAGCTTTTAGAAGCTTGTTTGGTTCACGTGGTCTCGATCATGACCGTGTCATGACCATTAGGGTCATAACATTGGTTTCGAGTATAATTGGTTGATTGATTGGTTGGCGAGATTGTTTTGAGTTAGTTTGGGATTGAATTGCGACGTTATGACTTTTAATTATGGACTTGATATATATATTGTGACTTTGAGCTACGCCGGCCACTTTGACTTTTAGTCAATAGTTGACTCCGACAAAGCCGTAATATGGACTTTAGTATAATTTGGACGATTGATTGATTAAAAGCCGAGAAGTTATGACTCGTGCTTGTGGACTCGAAACTAATAACGATATGAGATTTATATTGGATTTGACGAAATATATTTATATATGGAAATGATAATAAAACTATGAAATGTAAATAATAATGGGCTTTTGTACCAAAAATATCAATAACAAGATTTATCTTGTTATTTACTAGTTTTAAATGAAACTAACGACTAAATTGGAGAGGTTTTGTAATAAATAAATAATTAACGTTTCGAGTACATCGCTTATCAATAAATGTCAATTGTGGACATTTAATGTTGGATAAGTAATTATTTATTTGCGTTATGTGTGCATGGGTTACGGATAACCTAACGTTAATATTGTTGATCCACGTGGTAGCGGACTTATTAGGTTGACGAATCTAATAAGAGCCCGCTAGGTACGCTGGGTAACCTTATTAATGGGTGAATTATCCTTATGACTCTTTAAGGATACGATTGATTTATGGGATAATAAGCGACACGAGTAAATAAATGAGTTTATCGAGTTGACGAATTCGATAAGGTCTACTATTTATTCCGAAACTTATTGAACTATGGAGCTTATCGTTTAAAGGTCTCATTGTGTCGCATTGAGTTATATATTGGTTGTTTGAGTGCATTCATGGCATCATATTGAGTCGATACACCCACACATGAGGATACCAAACACTAGGATTAATGGTGAAACGAGACGTTTTTGGAAATAAAGGAATGGAATATATTGGGGTAGTTAACGTTGATTTTGAGGAATATGTATATTAAGTTGGTCTACATTAATAGGTTGTGCCGAGTCGATAGTTGTTGTGCTGTGATTTCGCTATCTTCTCGCTAGTGATATTTGTGCGCTGATTGCTTGATTGCTTGAGGTAGTTTCATAGCCCCACTTTTATATATACGCTTTAACCACGCTTTGAACTATTTTGGGGTGAGAATCATGCTACTGCTTTTGGACCGTTAAAACTATTTGGATTTGCTTATATGTCGATCGAGTAGATAGATGTGCGATAGTTGTTGCCTTAGTCTAGGTTTTACCGTGCCTAACTAAGAATAGACTTCTATCTCGACCCAGCCCGGGTTGGCAACTGCTCTAGAGGTTGCCACGACAAAGGCCGGACTAGAGTCGCAGGGCCCGAGTAAGTGATTATATGATTGGAGATCCGGTAGGATCAGTGAAACGGTATTTGCCTATCTAGGTCTTGCATAGCAAATCAACTCTTACAGTCCACTATGATTTTGTTGAACTTAAACCTATGAACTCACCAAATGAAGTCGACCTTTTAGCATGATTTCTCGTATTTGAGAGATGTTTGGATTATTTGACGTGTGGAAGCTTGGCATGGAGGCGTGGTTCAAGGATCATTTTCGACTGATAAACAATGGGGACCTATTTTGTTAAACTATGTTTTGGGCCTAAAATTTATATCTTCGGATTAAATGTTTGAATATTTGATTTGGGATTGGTTTTAAATGGTTAAATGGTTATCTTTTATTTTACTTGTGTGCGATACCAATCCAAAAGTAACGCCCAAAACTTGATTAAGTCTTCCATTGCATCGAGATTTGGGGTGTTACAATGATCCGTGTGACCAATAGGAATCGTGCTAGTGGCGTGGTTGGAGGGTATGTGCCAAGTGAGCCACGTTTGTGGCGGGTCAAGTGGATTTGTGCAAGCTAGAAAGTTCAACTATTCGGTTGTGTATATCGAGACAATGAAAGTTTAATTTCTTATTAGATTCGTAGCCATAAATTCTATATACAACTTCAAGATGCTATTTTTAATCTTACAATACTCATTGCAAATGATATATCTATACGAGGTTTAGATATAAATATTGTTTCAATTAGTAGAGTTTGCAAGTCATGGAGTTATGACAGTTTATGTAAGGTTTTGAGGACCCCCTGTGGATTTGCAAGTCATGGAGTTATGACAGTTTATGTAAGGTTTTGAGAATATAAGCAATACTTTAACGATCTAACACATCATCAAGAGATGAAAACTCACACTTCCTGGAAGATCAGTGGTCTTAAATTGTTACGAATATACTCTCCAGGCCTCAAACAAAATTATTAGCCTTAAACAAATGCATCATAAAAGTTTAGATCTGAAGAGATCTCGAAACCATAAGACCATACACAACAAAAACTAACATAAACACCATAGATATAAAAACATCTAATTTTCCAGTTTGATAAGCAAAGCAGGTATATGCAAGTCGCTACTTTCAAGATCTGCTAAACAATCAACACAATAATCTTGAGATCTTAGATTCACAGTACACACCACCAACACATCTAACCATCATGAACACAGATTTAAGAAAACCACCAAATCTAATGAAATCACCAAGACCTAAAACTGTAGGAATTATATAACATGACATTCAAATAAATAACCACAAAACATCAAAGTATTCAAGCGGAAGCGTATAGGATTTATTAACAAATAATTAATTAACATAAAAGAATATGCGTACCTTTTCTTGATTCTAGCCGAACAAGAATCAAATCCACAAACTAGCAATGGAAGAACCCTAATTTGATTTAATTAGGATTATATGAATTACCCTCACCGCTTTGTAATTCAATCCAAGAATAATAACAATAATGTGTTATTACCACGTTCTTGTACACACGTACTAAAACAAATTAAAGTAATGCTAGTTTTATTAAACCAAATAACTTGTTTTGGAAAAAGGTTGAGGATCGACACCATAAAGGAGGTGGCTGATCGGTTTGAGCACAAAACACACACAAATGTTTTAGGGTTTTAGCTTATGAGTACAAGAGATGCCAAATACAAGACCCCTAGCCTTGTATATATACTAAACTAAACTTGGTGGACAAGTTAGAGTTTAATATGGTTTGGGTTTGGGTTCCCTATGGCCGATCGGTTCTAAGCCTCACCAAGGGGATCCGGAACCTTCCCAAACTTTGCATTCTAGTCCTTTTCCAAATACATTTAACGCCCGTTAATCCATTACATTAATTACTTAACGTCCGTTAGTTATTTCGCTTAATAAATAAATAAATACAACGCTTATATTTAATTATTTAACTTTAATTCTCATACGTAAGTGTGCAATCCCGTGGTCTCGAGTTCGATCCTAACACACGCCTATTAATTTATTTTCCATACAACCAACAGCTCCCACTTGGACATATCTTAATAGAGTGTTCACATCGGTTAGCTGCCTAGCAACACTTGATGCCTCTAGTACAACTCAAGTAAGGTCTCCTCGAAAAACCTTTTAATGATTTCTCATTATTATTATCCTTTTGTTTCTAATATCATGTTAAATAAAGATATGGAATTAAGTCATTCTTTATTTAACCATTTTGTTTCTCGTTATTAGTGATTGAACAAGATTACCAAATCTTCTAAACATATTTAGGGGAGATTTTGTGTGTGGCCACACAAACATCTTGTCAACCCTACGAGCGGCCCAGCAGTATTAAACTCCAAATAAATTTGAAGGAACAAATTCTATCTTGACTACGAGAATAACCCACAAACTTTGTAACATTTCTGAAAACAACCCTTATGACTACCATTCGATAGCGTTAAGTTGCTCCACGTATGCACTACATTCATGACACTTATCCGTATCTCAAGTCCGAGGATAACTATTCATGATTTACTTAATAACAATATCCATAAAGTAAAATCATGTAGTTGGGATAATTCCTATATTCAATTCATTGAATATCATCTGAAATTGGTATGCTTTCTCATCAATATACTTTCAAGTATATTCTACCATATCTCTCAGATTTGTCTTAATTTAATGATATTCCCATATCATTAATTGACAACGGACGATTTAGAATAAATAAATTTATTCACGGATTAAACATGAAAATATAGGATACAATATATTATAAAATCAAACATACCAAGTATTTGATTTATCATAATAATTGTTTAACATCCTTTATCAAAATACTAAATAGATCAATGCATGAAACTTCCAGTTGATGAATTATGCCTCAAGTAATGACAATCATACTTGTTGACAAGGCATAAATCAACCAACTTGATCTATCGTAATTTTGAGAATACTTATTTCAAGAATTCAATTAGTGAAGTCCTTGTATGTGTGCATTCACCAATCCACATAATAATTCATAAAGTGTGTGACATCCTCTATCACCAATTTATGACAATTTAAACTTTCAAACATTTTAAAGTTTAAAGTATTCTTATTCTTTTAATGTATAATGCAATTGTGCTCTTAGTAGCACAACTAGTTCACATGGCCATTAACAAGGATGAAATCCTACCATGACTAGTATTGAGTGTCATCTCAATTAAACCAGCATCATTGTATACAGACAACAATATGCCCAGTTAAAACTCCGTAAACTTTAATATCTTATTGTGTAATGTTTGATGTCTTCCAAACTTTCAAGTTTGTAGCTGATGACAATTTGCACTACAATTGACATATTGTTCATCCATAGAATCTAGGAGCAATTCCAGGCTGAGGATGTAATTGTTTTAGAATATTCATTACACAAGTTTTCTAATAACTTTTAGTTAGATATCAATATTGTCAAATCACTTCTTATTCAAGAATGATACAACAATTTAAATACACATCATGATGTACATGATGAATCTACAGGTCAAACTTAGATTTCATTCATGTTCTATCTTGTCAAAAGATATTTATCCATTTCCCAAATGATATATCATGTTTTATTAGAATCATTTATTTTACTGCACATGTTTATTAATAATAAACATATATTTAAAGGTTGTATGTTTTAATTCTTAAATCTTACAAATGAAGTTTCATTCCAGTCTAATACTTAACATTTAGCTTACAAGGAATGTTACTTCCTATATGTTATACAACATATAAGATTTAAAACCTTAACATAATACTCCCACTAGCTTTTAGGAATACTTAAAATTTATCTTATTTCAATTATAAATCAAAACTAGAATTTAATAATTAAATATAAGAATAATTTCATAGATGCTTGCATTAATTCATTCATGAATTATTGCACTTCATACACTTCCAAATATTATATGAATTCAAAAAACCTTTCGATTACTTACCGTCCTCGCTCAAGTAATTTCTCAGGAAAGAGTTTTGATATTCCATTGTCATATTTCATATTAATGAAAACAAGTATGACCATTATCATCTTTATATATTTAATGTGTTTAGAAAAGAATATTCAATCATAATTAATTGCTTAAGTATGATTAATAATCTTGTCATAAAACATGCATTAAATATGTGTACAATATTGTTCATATGATTTCTACATAGAAATTCAAACCACTAGGGTTTTTCATCTCTTTGAAGAAACTCACTTCCATACTCTAGTCTAACTATTAAGATAAACCAAATTTACAAAATTGATTATCTTTATGGACAACATCTTTAACATTCATAGTATGAGTAATTTACCCAATTCAATATTCTGTAATCCATCATAATGATTATCAGGTTTACCATAATCATGTAACTCATATTTCTCAGCATATAAGTCAAATATCTAAGATATCCTTGCAGGTCTATGAATGAAAATTCCATCATCTTGAGGTCTATCATTTACATGTATAACCTCATCATGATATTTACTAGTGTGTTTTAGAAGATTATGTATCTTGTAATTTTAAATTTCAAGATAAAAAAAACTCCCACTTGCCTTTTGTAATATATAGACTATCTATAAATACTTAGAAATTAGAGCAAAAATACATTGTTCTCCTTTTATGACATTACAAATACACATTGATAATTCCTGACTTAAGTTTGTTAATAACCTATTCATAAGTAGTTTAATAAAATCAGAATCTTCAATAGTAAAACTTAATGTGATTCATCACATTCCATAATAAAATGGCGTTTTATTAATCTTCTAGGTAGGAGTCATATTGAGTATATTCAATCCATACTCAATTTCTAACCTTGTTACTTTTTAAGAAAGAAGTTATGGTTATCTTGAATCAAACAAATCAAATATAGTTTGATTCTCCTAAATGAACATACCATCAACTTGTGGTATTCATTAGAATTAATATTGTAAGACAATCTAACAATATATAAGATAAACATATTCCTTTTGGCTTACCTATTTACCAACTAAGTCAACTTAATGGTATAATAGACTTTCCAAGCCAATTGCATGATTTATAACACAAGTACTCTTTAACCAAGTCACTTCATATCCATGTCTCATCAAGAAAACATAAACAGTTATAATCCCATTATACGTTATAAATCATTGATCAACTCAATGACTTCTTGTATATGTCTTAATTAAAAAACATAACAAGTTAACGTCTTACTTTATTATAAGTCTTAAAAGACTTTATGTTTATGTCTTTACAATAAATCATAAACATGTTTAACTAAAGTAATTATGAACACAACTCTTGGTTTCAATAGTAATTTCAAGTTAATTTATTTTCATCACAATAATGTAGGACTACATTATTTATTCATTTATTTATGTCATTCCAAAAATTCATAAATATACAAATTAAAGTAGTATTAGATTACTTCATTTATTTATGTCATTCTAATAATACATAAATATTTAATTTGAAGTAGTCTTATATTTATCATCTTGACACATATTCTAAATACTTGTCTAATTTAGAAACTGCAAATAAGTCCATGCAAGGTCTGACTTCACATAGAGATTTACTTTGTTGTTGCAATCTCGTCAAGTTCTGACATGACGTAAATTTCAACACCAAGTGTTTCTAGAATTAGATATGTACAAGTTATATTAGAATGTTAGTCTCTTACCTTGCAGTCAAGAGAATCCGTTAAATCATATATTTATATGTTGTACCTTGTACACAATATAGATTTCTCCCACTTGTGCATGGAACAACATCATGTAGCAGATAAACAACACGACATATGTTTGTTTATGTTACTAATATGATTGTGTCATTGATATTAGCATAACTAGTAGATGTAGAACCACTTCATTGTCTAATAAGGAAACGTACATGACTATCCTTGAAAACATAAGTGTCTACAAGCGGAAAGTAATTATCTTAAGACATTCTAGAGATAATATGGGTTACTACCAAGATGACAAAGCTTGTAACTCCCACTGAATTAGAGATCATTACATTAATTCCTTATTCAGTAATAAGAACACAACACTCCCACTGGATTTGACAACATTGAAAGTGTTTCATTAACCAGTGAAAAAAATAGTGTTCTATTTACTTTCCTACACTTTTGAGAAAGTCCATACATAACAATTACTTATGTACTAAAAGAGTGTATTCTCCGATGATGAACTATTCAGCAATGCTATTAACTTGAAATAATTGGGCATGCAATTTCTTTCTTAATAGTTCTACTACTCCAACAATTGTAAGTAGTACTTTTAAAACAAAACAACTAGATAAAATATACTAGTTTGTCTTTTACCAATTTTGCAGTAAATTAGTCTAGCTTCTAATTTAATAACTCAGAAAATATGCAATTTTCTTAACTATTAAAAATGCTTACGAGTTATGAATTTAGAATTTAGACAATTCTAATTGTCCTATCATACATTTCTTCATTCATGAAAAAGAATAGGATTGAATCTCACTCTTTCTTATGAAAAGAGGACTAGATTTATTCTTTTAGCAAAGTTGACTCTACCAAAAAACCCTTACAGGTGTAGATCAATTTACCAATAAAAGAACAACCTACGTTTACGGTTCAATGTTGCATTAATACATTTAAAGAATTTTCAAAATTCAATTTCAGTATTTTCGATAATTAAACTTTTCAAAAAAATAAAATACCCAAGGTAATATTCATATAACCATAGAATTTTCTCGAAAACTAGGATTCAAATTATCATAGTTCCATTACATCAGTTGATCTGCTAGTAATGAAAGCATATAATAAGGTAATCTGCCGAACAATAATTGGCAAACAATTTCCAATTCCTAGATCATTATGGGATTTATATTTTCCAACGCTATTGCAAATATAAACATGTTTCATCCCATCTTATGCCATTGAGTCCAAGTCTCACTTCCTACTCAACTTAAGTGTCTAACTTAAAGAACTGCAAATATGTCCATGTAAGGTCTCACTTTACATAGAGATTTACCTCTTCATCACAATCTAGCCAAGTACTCTCATGACATAAATTGCAACTTCAAGTGTTCCTTTTAATTTAGATGGCATATAACTTAATTTAAAAGGGTACTAGTTTTGATTTTATGTGGTCAAATCAAATATGTACAAAGATGTCATGCATTCATCTTGTAGCATAAATTAAAAAAAAAACTTTTTATTACCAATTCATAAAGATCAAATTATCAAAGTTTTGATTGAGGTATTGAGTTCACCAATCAAGGAATTTAGTGTTAATTATCGTCCATTATACCGCACTTTTGCATAAGTGTAAACACTTAGTGTTTCGGTAATTACCACCAAGTGGCACATGGAATTAAAACTAATTCGCCCTTAAGATGAGTTTGCACATTTTATGGCTTACTAAGTAGCTCCATTCGAACTTACAGGGCGAGAGGACCGTAAGCGCAAAGCATAACCTAAGACATCCTTTCGGCGATCGTATGCACTTCTTTATTAACCCCTTTATAGTTCATTCTAATGGGTGAGTCGTTCAATCATTTGTACCAAAATCACCAATCAATTAAACTATTGAAAACTTAACTCTTCCAAAACAAATCAAATTTCGCCATTGTTTAGTCCGTATTATTTTTCTATTCAAAATTACCCTTTGCTTAAAACTGTCGCACATAATAAACAAACAAGTAATACCAATAAAAAATAAACTACTAAAAAATAATGCGCACATAATAAACAATTTATACGTGTAAACAAGTAGCCACATGCAACTTATTCGATAAAACCCTATTAACAATCAATATCTAGGTTAAATTAATGTATATATTAATTAGGGCTTTCACTCTCTCAATTGAGAGTGAGCCACATACATCGAAGAATCGATTACAGAAACCCATAATTAATAATATACCAAATTGCACATAATTGATTCATTAATATATATAATTGAGTCTTCCCAATTCAAGATTTATCGTAAATAAATATTATTAACAATTAAACAATATCAGTAACTTATCCATGACTAACATGCATGTATAGTCATGAATATATCATAACAATTATACAAATAGTCACAAGATCGCATATAAAAAATTCCATGACACATAACAAATTATTCATGAATTAATCACGTAACTAATATATTAATTCTAGGTTTTAATAAGGTTAGCAAACAATTTTCAAAACCCTAAAAATTTTATGTATGTGTCGACCAAAAAAAATAGGGGTACGCCACAATTAACTAAAAAAATCGACCAAACAAAAATTAAACATAAACCCTAGATTAACATATCAAACAACATACAATTATTTGTTTTATTACGCGTTTATGTAATTAATTACTCATTAAAAACCAATAACTCGTGATGCCACTGTTGGATTTATATAACATGACATTCAAATAAATAACAACAAAACATCAAAGTATTCAAGCGAAGCGTATAGGATTTATTAACAAATAATTAATTAACATAAAAGAATATATGACTTTTCTTGATTCTAGCCGAACAAGAATCAAATCCACAAACTAGCAATGGAAGAACCCTAATTTGATTTCATTAGGATTATATGAATTACCCCTTACCGTTTTGTAATTCAATCCAAGAATAATAACAATAATGTGTTATTACCACGTTCTTGTACACACGTACTAAAACAAATTAAAGTAATGCTAGTTTTATTAAACCAAATAACTTGTTTTGAAAAAAGGTTGAGGATCGACACCATAAAGGAGGTGGCCGATCGGTTTGAGCACAAAACACACACAAACGTTTTAGGGTTTTAGCTTATGAGTACAAGAGATGCCAAATACAAGACCCCTAGCCTTATATATATATACTAAACTAAACTTGGTGGACAAGTTAGAGTTTAATATGGGTTGGGTTTGGGTTCCCTATGGCCGATCGGTTCTAAGCCTCACCAAGGGGATCCGGAACCTTCCCAAACTTTGCATTCTAGTCCTTTTCCAAATACATTTAATGCCCGTTAATCCATTACATTAATTACTTAACGTCCGTTAGTTATTTCGTTTAATAAATAAATAAATACAACGTTTATATTTAATTATTTAACTTTAATTCTCATACGTAAAGTGTGCAATCCCGTGGTCTCGAGTTCGATCCGAACACACGTCTATTAATTTATTGTCCATAAAACCAACAAAAACCAGTTACATTTCTTTCTCAAACCCAAGTAAACAACCACCACAAACACGTAAACCACTGAAACCACCACCAATCCGTTCACATATCCCCCAAACAATACCACCTAGCCCACTAAAACCACCTAACAACCAAGAAAGGGTGGCAATTTCAGCAGACGGCAGAGATAATGGTGGTTATGGTGGCGCGTGTGGTTTAGTGCTTCAAGAGTTAAGAGGATTATAGTTTAGATAGAGAGAGATTAAAAGAAAAAATCTTTTACGTGTGTTATTTCGTAGATGCAATTACATATACCCCCGCTAAAACTTGCATATTTCTCCAAAACATGCTCTATGCTCGTACATTTTCTCTGTGGTTTGAAGGCTACCAAATGACTTTGAGAGATGGTATGAGAGATATTGGGAATTGTATGGGAGAGTTGATGTCTAAAACACATGGCCAAGGGTCTTTTTTATAGGTGCAAATGCCCTTGGCCACCAAATAAAATTCTTGGGCTCCAAGGTAAGGGGTGTTAATGAGGCTCAAAACAAAACAAGTAAGGAGTAATAACTGGACTTGGGCATCAAGAATACTTACTCTCAACGTATATGACTTGGGAGCACAACTTGTTCCAGCCTGCAGCTAAAACTCCAATTGTCATGATGACAGTAAAACACGGTTAAAACCGATTTTGTCCAAAAGTGGTCAAAATCAAAGAGTGTATCATTTTTCTTCTCTTCCGTGACCATTTGAATCATCGAAATCAGAGTTCGTATGCTCGAGATATGGCCAAAACAATGGAGGTGAGTCGAAAACATCGAGACTTAAAATATCTATTTGTTTAAACTTGTTTGTTCCTTTTTCCATGTTCCCGGTCACGTGAGCTTCAATGAACCTAAAATAGAAAATTCACTTCATTAAGTATCATAAGCTCATTGAAATGGTCAGTTTATTTATTTATTTTTTCTTTTTTAGGTTATCTCGGGATGAAAAGTCGTTGACTAGCCTAATCGGGGTATCCGTGTGAACGATTATGAACGCATACTCTGACCGTTCTGAAGATATGTACTTAACACTTATAGCACAATAAATAAATAACCGCTCTAGAGAGGTTTTTTTCCGGATCCTCGTGGTATAGATCCGCTTGAACTCGATTCGATGCTCACCAGAAAGAAGAGCTCAAACCGAAAACACAATCGCTTAATTGCATCCATCCTTTAGTCTCGGGGTGTAAGATTGGCATAAATCTACTACAATATTAAATTTCTTGGTCTTCACGTAGCTTTATCAATGGGAAATATATTCAAGCTTTAGTACGTGTATTTGGGATTATCCTGATGATGTCTTTTCACGTAGTTAACACGTGTATTCAATGCTTTAGTTCGTGTATTTTTTTCGTCATTTCTCATATGTTGTTAGTAATATATTGACTAAATACATTTCAGAGAATTCTGTCCTCACACAGCTTTATTAGCATGTCATTACGATTGGAGTTATCAAAGATACCTCGGCTGTGTATATGTAAAAATAATATGTACTTGACGTTCAACTTGTTAAAACCGTGTAACGACACCTTGTTTGACAGATGTAAATTCTCTTCTTTTTTTGGATTACAAATAGGTTAAATAATTCCAATCTTTACTTTTATGCAAATGGCTGTTGGATCTGTGTAATGCTAGTCACTCAATTTTTGTAATTGTTCTAGATACATCATATTGCTATTAAAAGTTATAAAGATGAGTTTTCGGATGTTTCCAACCGATAATCGGTCCAATTTTCAAAACATTGGTAATAACATATATATTTAAGTGAGTGATCTATTTCATATATTTTATACTCTAGTTCTTCCAACCAAAAAGTATTAAAAAACTACAAAGTTGTCCCACATAGGTAAGAGAACTAAACTTCTAATTTTTTGGCCCCCTATAAATATACAAGTGTTGTTTACTCCTGTTGTTACATCAAGCCCAACTCAAAACTTTGATAGTTGATATGGGTCAAATTGCTTTAACAAGTCCAAGGAAACATGTTAGGCAAAAGTACTTTTGAAATCATTCAATGGTCTTCGAAAACAGATGTGGCTAATAAAGTTATATAAATCTAAATGTATATAACTCAATTGTTTAATATTAAAAACTCAAATCATAATAACAATCTGTAATAGATATGGCTACACCTTCAATCTAGAAAACTTATATTGTGATAAAAGTACTTACTTATTACATATTAAGTAAATAACCAAAAAGCACAATCTATACTACTATATAAAACATTTGGGACATTCTATTAATAAAAGACTTAAAAATTAAAATTCAACAAATTATTTTTTAATGGAAAGAAGTGTTTTACAAAGCTTGCATCATACATATAATTAAAGTTAAATAAACAAAATTAAACGTCTTAAGTAATCAATAAATACACATAAATTAAAAGCTACATTACATCCTGGAAATTAAATGCATCGTAATGTGACCCATTAATTTTTACTTTGCCAAAAAAAAAAAAAAAAAATGCAATGCAATAATGCCCATTAATTTTCACAAATAAAAAATAACATCCTTCCACTCTATTAATGCTTTTAATGTTGTAGACTTGTAACAACTAAAAAAAGTAACACCCCCTCGAAAAAGGATAAAATTCAACATTAAATTTCTAACCACTATAAAATCATGCCCATAACTATTTTCATAAAACTTAAAACACACACTACTCTTTTCCTAAGTAGTGACAGCCGCAACAAACACCATCTGAATCCTACACCACCACCATCAGACCTCTCGACCACAGTTACACCACCACCAGCAGAGCACTCCACTACCCGACCTCATCACCACTGAACATCACCACCAACGAAACAAAAGTTCGCTGAAACCCGCACCTCCATCATATAACCCATTTCATCACACACCCAAAACAAAAAGAATAAACATAAAATAAACCTATCCAAGACCAAATATAAGTTGTAACTTGTTGATCTTTGTGGGTTACATCATTCCAATAAGAAATGTTGTCGGTGGGTTTCGGTTTTGATGATGATGAGATGAAGGAGATGCAACAAATTATCTTGATGGGAGAGATGAAGTGTGAATTTGGTTTGTGAGATCATCGTTGTATCAAAGTGAGAGAAATTAGGTTGAATGAAATGAGAAGAATTAGGGTATGTATATCCTAATACCGGGTAGTATATTTTGGACTGGGTTTGGATATTGGACCGGATATATCATTTGTACTGGACCAGATTGAAATGAATTGTTCAGGACGAAAATCATTTAAGGTTATTGGGCTAAAATTGTATTAAACAAACATTATGAACTGTTAACAAATTCTAAACGTAAATATAGATTGCTAATGCCTATTTTGGTTAGTTAATGTTGATTTTTGGTATTTTTATTGGTTAATAGTTATATTTGTGCTTCGCAATGACAAAGTGATTAATTTTAAAATTATATTTTATTAGCTCATGGCCTCAGTCTTTATGTTTGCCCTCGCCTGTCTCCTTACTTTCAATAAATATTAAAAATGTGAAACCGCTAAAATCATTACTATCAATAATGATTGTTAAAAATGAGTAACGGTATCCACCATATTTTCTTAATGTTTTGAATATCTAAAGTGATGATTTTTATTTAGTATACTTTTTTTGTTGTTCAATATTTTGTTGTCGATGATTTTTAAATAAATAGCTTGCATTATACTCATAAATACAAGTAACCCATCAATTTACTACCATTTTAATAATTTGCTAAAAAAAAAAATTAAGCATTGAACACCTATAGCTTGTAACACTCATGTATATTAATGATAGAAATTGAAAAATATATCTCCTATCAATTTACTCTATAATAAATTTACGTTTTGATTTATAAAAAGATATATATGTGAAACGTCGATAAGGTTATCATCACAGACACGCAACACCGTCGATACAATTATCATCATGAATAACGTATAATCGAAAGGAATTCGCTCACCTAAACATATAAATGAAAACATTGATGGCTACAAAATTTAGTCATAGGGTGGTACCGTCACACATGCGTGGATACCTCGCTAGTCCGCTTAATCGCAATCAACTACAAAATTTAACTTTCATGGTCTTCATGCAGCTTTATCAATAGGAAATGTATTCAATGCTTTAGTTAACACCGTGTAAGGACATTTTACTTGATGGTGTAATTTTTTTCTTTGTTATAACTACACCTTTTATGCTCGCGGCCAATTTCTCTAAAAAAATCAAATTGATGTTAAAAATACTTGATCCATTACAATCATTGGTTGATCTCAGTCACTCTTCACTTTGCTTCATTTAACTAAAAAACTAAAGGCGTCCTAAGCAACCGGAAACAAAAAGGTAATTGAAGGCCAACTGTGTTTTACCGCGGGCTGCGGGGCTGCTTATATATCTGTTATTTTGTTCGTTCCTTTCCATGTATAATCACAAAAACAAGTTTAAATCGAAGGCAAGAAAATCAACAGACTTTAGATTAAACATCATTTGAGAACGAATGTAGAGTTTATCAAATTATATAAATCTGAATGTATATAACTCAATTAGAAAATATTAAAAAAATCAAATCATAATAACAAACTTTAATAGATATAGCTACACCTCTAATGTAGAAAAATTGTGCTATAATAAAAGTACTTTGACACTTATTGCACATTAGGTAAACAACGGATTTATTTTATTTTATTTATTTATTTTTATTTTTTTCTGGATCCTCGGGGTATAGATCAGGGTTTAACTCGATTGATGCTCAGTCAGGAATAAAGAGCGCAAAACTGAAAAACACAATCTGCTTAATCGTATCCATCCTTTAGTCTGGGGGTGGAAGATTGGCATAAATCTACTACGGAATTTAACTTTCTTGGTCTTCACGCAGCTTTATCAATGGGAAATATATTCAATGCTTTAGTACGTGTATTTGGGATCATCCTGATGATGTCTTTTCACGTAGTTAACACGTGTATTCAATGATTTAGTTCATGTATTTTTTTCATCATTTATCATATGCTGTTAGTGATATATTGACTAAATTTCAGAATCTGAATTCTGTCTTCACACAGTTTCATTAACATGTCGATCATTACGATTGGAGTCAAAAAGATGCCTCGGCTGTGTATATGGAAACATCATAAGTACTTATGCTCAACTTGTTAAAACCGTAACGACACCTTTTTTGACAGATGTAAATTCTCTTCTTTTTTTGGATTACAAATAGGTTTAAGAATTCCAATCTTTACTTTTATGCAAATGGTTGTTGGATCCATGTAATGCTAGTCACTCGGTTTTTGTAACTGTTCTCGATACATCATATTGCTATTAAAAGTTAGAAAGATCAGTTTCGGGATGTTTCCAACCGGTCGGACCGGTAATCGGTCGAGTTGTCATAATTGTTATTAACTTATCGATTTAAGTGAGTGATCTATTTCATGTCTTTTATACTCTAGTTCTTCCAACGAAAAAAGGTTAATAATAACAAAGTTGTCCCACATAGATAAGAGAACAAAACTTCTAACCTCTTGCCCCCCTATAAATAAACAAGTGTTGTTTACTCTGTTATTACATTAAACCCAACTCAATACTTTGAGAGTTCATATGGGTCAAATTGCTTTAACAAGTTCAATGCAACTTATTAGGCAAAAGTTCTTTTGGAATCATTCAATGGTCTTCGGAAAAAGGTAAGTACTTTTTTTATTCTATTTTTCTTTTTCTTTTTTTTTTTCATCTGATATATTATTTCTCTTGTTAGTTTAATTGGCTCTATTTGTAGATTAGCTTGTTTTAATTCAAGTTATTGTTATCTATGTTTATGGGCAAGACATTGTTCCCTCTTGGTTGGTCAATAATGTTATCGATTACCATAAAATTTTCAGGCATTTGCAGTTCCATAATTTTACGCCTCATGATACAAGTAGAATTTTCTCGTGGCCCAAAAAGTTTCTAAAGAAATGGTAAGCATTTGGATAACCTCTTTTACTATCTCTTGCATATTTTTTCAAGGAATAAATAGTGATGCAGTCTCAGGTGGACAACTAACATATGCGCTATCTGTCATGTAAATGTTAATACATAATCCATTTAAAAATTCGATGGTACAATCCATTTCAGGTTCAATTGAATCAACCAAAATTTTTCCAGGGTTAAGGCAACCTGTTAAGAAATGCCTGTTCCCAGTGATTCTATGCCCCACTCCTAAGCTACTTCAACTGGCAAACTCAACTGATGCTCCTACTGGCGAAGGTGCTTCTGGGTTTAACTGTCTCCAATCGGGTGCGGCTAACCCTAATGAGTCAGCTGTGGGTGTTGAGGTTGGTGTGTCAGAACCAAGTGGGTCAGGGTCTGTGGCGGGTCAGACTAGTGTTGTGGGCCGTTAGACGGATATGGTTGTGCCATTCCTTGAGCCTATGGTCTATGTGACCAATAGGAATCAGGTGCGGTGACGTGGTTGGTGGGTATGGGCCAAGTGAGCCAACGCCTGTGGCGGGCCAGGCTGGTCTAGTGAATCTTCTGGGTCGTCAAATGGATGTGGCATGAGGACCGGATGAGTTCAAGCTAGAAAGTTTAACTATTCGGTTATATATATATCAAGACAGTGAGAGTTTAACTTCCGATTAGATTTGTAGCCACAAAATCTATATACAGCTTCAAGATGCTTTTTGTAGTTTTACAGATACTCATTGCAAATGATATATCCATAATACATTTTTTTTTTTAATTTTTAATACTAGTGGAGTTGTTGATTTTGTTTCATTTGGTGGAGTTTGCAAGTCATGTTGTTATGACTGTTTTTGTAAGGTTTTGAGACCACATGTGGATTTGTACCCCTTCATTAAAACTTCAATGGATCGGATGTGTGGAGTTGTTGAAGGGGCCTGGTCCATACACCTCCAGCACGTTCCATTTTTTCAGATATGTGTTTTCAATTGAATGAGGAAGTTATTTAAATAAACAGTTTTGGGTTGCTCGGATGATTGTTTGCAACAAAAATAGGCATGCCTTTTAAAATTACGAAATTTGTAATCAATAATAGTTTGAAAAAATGGTCGAGTTTTTCTTTTTCTTGTTTAGGGTATCTCAGGATGGAAATTTGTTGACTAGCCTAATCGGGGTATCTGTGTGAATGATTATGAACGCATACTCTGACCACTCTTAAGATATGTACTTAACACTTATTGTACATTAAGTAAACAGCCGCTCTAGTGACTTTTTTTTTTTTTTTATTCTGGATCCTCGAGGTATAGATCAGGCTTGAACTTGATTCGATGCTCTATCAGGAATGAAAAGCTCAATACCGAAAAACACAATCTGCTTAATCGCATAGATCCTTTAGTCTGGGGGTGGAAGATTGGCATAAATCTACTACGGACTTTAACTTTCTTGGTCTTCACGCAACTTTTCAATGGGAAATATATTCATTGCTTCAGTACGTGTATATGGGATAATCCTGATGATGTCTTTTAACGTAGTTAATTAGCTCATTTCAGAATATGAATTCTGTCTACACACAGCTTCGTTAACATGTCATTATAACTGGAGTTAAAAAAGATACCTCGGCTATGTATATGGAAACATCATTAGTACGTGTATTTGGGATAATCCTGATGATGTCTTTTAACTTATTTATTTAAGTCAGTGATCCTTTTCATGTCTTTTATAGTCTAGTTCTTCCAACCAAAAAATGTAAAAAATTATAAAGTTGTCCCACATAGGTAAGAGAACTAAACTTCTATCTCCTTGGCCCCCTATATATAAACAAGTGTTGTTTACACCTATTGTTACATTAAACCCAACTCAAAACTTTGAGAGTTTATATGGTTCAAATTGCTTTATTGCTGAGATGACATGCAAATATACATGAATGATGAAGACCTTTCAAGGGCAGGATCTCCACTTTTTGTTGATGTAAGAAGACAAGTATCAATATCCGAAATCAAACAACAAACCAATATATGGTTAATGGACTTAGCAGCTGCATTTTTTAAAATATATAGTTAATGACGATAAATCCCAGATCAAAATTGGAGCTTCGACACAAATGTTGAAGAAATTGAGATATAAATAAAGATAATCAATATCACTATGTATTGTTTGTTTAGTACCCAAGAATTCAATGTTTACCTTTTGAGTCCTATACAATATCGCATAAAGAGAATCTCTTTGAAATGCAGAAGAAGTAGAATTTGATCGGATAGAAAGATCTGCCACATCTTCATGTGCAGATAGGACAAGAGAAGGATACTGGCAAGAATTACCACAAGGAGATGTTAATCTTACAGCATATGGTCAAGTTTGCAGGTCATGGAAGTCACAATCTTCAGTTTAGTGGATCAGATGTGTGGGATTCTTGTTGAATACTATCTATTTACATTCGTTATGATCCATCTGCGTTCGACTTAAATGTCAGAATAACAATGGCTGATTACTTGACTGACTCGAATACTACTGTGTATCAGTTCCGAACACTGCTCCACTTTTGCTTTCCCAAAGTATATGTGTAAAGATAATTCCCTAATTTATGATTTTCTTAAATGGATTGAATATTTCAAAAGTAACTTAAGTAGGAATGTACGATAAGGTAAACTAGTTGAATACATGTGTGTTACTAACAAAAAATAGTACATTTGCCGATAACAAAATGTTAATTAAAACCTTATCAACAATTCGATACTCAATAATGTTATATTGACTTTATATAACTCAATTTTTTAATAATAAAAAATCAAATTGATAAAAGTACTTACTTATTACACATTAAGTAAATAACCAAAAAACACAATCTGCTTAATCGCATAAATCTACTACGGAAAAATTTAAATTTCTTGGTCTTCATGCAACTTTATCAATAGGAAATGTATTCAATGCTTTAGTTAACACCGTGTAAGGACATTTGGCTTGATGGTGTAATTTTTGTCTTTGTTATAACTACTCCTTTTATGCTCGCGGGCCAATTTCTCTATAAAAAAATCAAATTGATGTTAAAAATACTTGATCCATTACAATTATAGGTTGATCTCAGTCACTCTTCACTTTGCTTCATTTAACTAAAACACTAAAGGCTTCCTAAGCAACCAGACACAAAAAGGTAATTGAAGGCCAACTGTGTTTTACCATTATTTTCTTTGTTCCTTTCCATGGAGCTCAAAACTAAAGGACGACACCTGCTTATTTCGTGTCTGATTGCTTTTAGCTTTGATTCTTATTTCGTGTCCAACTGTATTTACCAACGGAATGGAGGAATGCTTCTAATTCTATTATTTTGTTCGTCGTTTTTCATATGCTGCTAGTGAAATATTTAGTAAATACATTTCAGAATCTGAATTTTATATTCAAACAACTTCATTAGCATGTCATTACGATTGGAGTTAAAAAAGATACTTCAGCAGCGTATATGGAAACATCAAAAGTATGTGACTTTCAACTTGTTAAAACCGCGTAACGCTCCTTGTTTGACAGGTGTAAGAATTCTAATCTTTACTTTTAAGGAATTGATTGTTGGATCTAAGGAATGCTAGTCACTCGGTCTTTGTAACTTTTCTCGATAAATCATATTGCTATTAAAAGTTAGAAAGATCATTTTCCGGATGTATCCATCCGTTTGGACGTGAACCGGTAATCGGCCCAGTTTTCAAGACATTGTTAATAACATATATATTTAAGTGAGTGATCTATTTCATGTCTTTTATACTCTACTTCTTCCAACCAAAAAATGTTAAAAAAAATAAAGTTGTCCCACATAGATAAGAGAACAAAACTTCTAACCTCTTGGCCCCCAATAAATAAACAAGTGTTGTTTACTCCTATTATTACATTAAACCCAAGTCAATACAATGAGAGTTCATATGGGTCAAATTGCTTTAACAAGTCCAATACAGCTTGTTAGGCAAAAGTACTTTTGGAATCATTCAATGGTCTTAGGAAAAAGGTAAGGATATTTTTTTTATTATTTTTTTTTATTATTATTATTTTTTTTCTATTTTGCAATTTTTTTTTAATTATTTTTTTTCTTCTTTTTCTTCTTCATCTTATTTATTATTTATTGTGTTAGTTTAATTAGCTCTATTTGTAGATTACCTCATGTCTAATTTAGTTTAGTTTATTAAGCAGCTTGTGTTAAATCAAGTTCCGTTATCTATGTTTATGGGCAAGACATTGTTCTCCTCTTGGTTGGTCATTAATGTTGTTGATTACTATAAAATTTTCAGGCATTTGCAGCTCCATAATTTCACGCCTCATTATACAAGTTTAATTTTCACGTGGCACAGAAAGTTTCTAAAGAAATGGTAAGCATTATGATAACCATTTTACCATCTCTTGCATAATTTGTTCACTTTTAATTTTTAAGGTATAAATAGTGATGTAGTCTCAGTTGGACAAGAAACATATTAAAAACTGATTCATTCAAACATTCGTTGTTACAATCCATTTCATTCAATAGAATCAACCAACGAAGTTTCACCTTGGGAAATTGAACTGACATCAAAGAAGTGTCCAGGGGTCCAGGAGGCTCTTAGGAATCACCTGTTCCAGTGATTCTGATGATACAGGAAGAACTAACCATCGGTAGTGGGCAACTCACGAGTTTTATGCCCTCTAAAACCCTCCACTAAGTTAACGGTGGAAACTTTGGATCCAGCTTCAGGATACATGTCTAACACCGATGAGGTACCATGGAAATAACGAAAGTTGAGTATTATATACAAAGAGGATGAACCTATTTGCAGGGTTGTAAATTTATTCAATAATGATAGTAAAAGCAGTAGTCCTGAAGATGATTCTGACGAGTTTTCTTTGAAGAAAGTCCAAGAGCAAGAGAGTTGCACCTAACAGAAGTGGTGCTAAAAGAAATATGCCTTTGTCGAAAGGCTCTGGTAGAAAAAGGTTAAAGGTTGTATCCAAATGAATTGATGCCCCTACTGGCAAAGGTTTAAATTAGATTGATGGCTCGGTTGATGCAAGAATGGTCTTTTGAAATCAATTGCTTTACCATCCTTGCATCAACCGGGACATCAATTTAATTTAAACCCGGAGTTAGCTTTGACAAGAGGGGCATCAATTTCATTTGGTTACAACCCTTAACCTTTTTCTACCGGAGCCTTTCGACAAAGGCGTTTTTTTTTAATAAAAAAAGTTCAATTCTTATAAAAAAAATGGTCCTCTTCTTGTCTCGACAAATCAAAAGAGAGTTTAGTGGTTGTCATTATATTTGATTGTTGAAGAGTGTGAGAACATTATTTTGGGACGGAGACAGTATATTTTTTCAAATGTATACCTACTCCATTCCAACATCACAAAGTAGAATGTATGTTTATATTTACATGTAAAGTATTGTATTATTCCTTATTTGATTTATCAAATTTACTAGCTGTAATCATTGAGGTCTATCAAACTTAACATTTTCAAGGATTTATAATCACAGTAGTGATAAAAACTATACAAGGAACTATGTTGGATCCAAAAGCTAAATAAAATATAAATTTAGATATAAGCGAGCTTGATGACTTTTTTTTGTTGGGAATTGATTTGCACACACTAAGAAAATTAAGTGGGACACACCAATTGAAGCATCAAATACTTATATAGACATATTGCTTTAAGTGGTTATACATTTGACTTTTAGTGTGCAAGAAAAAAAATAGGAGTGTGCAAAGCATTTGAAATTCAAATTTTCAAATCCGCATTTTTTGTCAGCAAGCTGATTACAAAGCTCAATGCCAAAGCTCGACGCCACATCTCCAGAAACAAAGTAGTTTAGAGTAATTAATAGAACTCATTATTGGACATTCAAATATGCTAGTGCCTAGTGGGTGGGCACTAAAAACTAGCCAATCTAATACATTTTCAAGACATCACAAACTAAACAAAAAGAAGAAGAATATAAGCAATAATTTAACGATTGAACACATCATCAAGAGATGAAAACTCACACTTCCTGGAAGATCAGTGGTCTTAAACTGTTACGAATATACTATCCAGGCCTCAAACAAAATTATTAACCTTAAACAAATGTATCATAAAAGTTTAGATCTTAAGAGATCACGAAACCACAAACCAAACACAACAAAAACTAACATAAACACCAATAGATATAAAAACATCTAATTTTCCAGTTTGATAAGCAAAGCAGGTATATGCAAACCTCTACTTTAAAGATCTGCTAAACAACCAAAACAATAATCTTGAGATCTTAGATTCACAGTAAACACCACCAACACATCTCACCATCATGAACACAGATTTAAGAAAACCACCAAATCTAATGAAATCACCAAGACCCAAAACCAGTTACATTTCTTTCTCAAACGAAAATTAATAACCACCACAAACACGTAAACCACTGAAACCACCACCATCCTTTCACATATCCACCAAACAATACCACCTAGCCCACTAAAACCACCAAACAACCGAGAAAGGGTGGCAATTTCAGCACACGGCGGAGATAATGGTGGTTATGGTGGCGCGAGTGGTTTAGTGCTTCAAGAGTTAAGATGATTTTCAGTTTAGATAGAGAGAGATTAAAAAAAAAATCTTTTACGTGTGTTATTTCGTAGATGCAATTACATATACCCACTAAAACTTGCATATTTCTCTAAAACATGCTCAATGCTCGTACATTTTCTCTGTGGTTTGAAGGCTACCAAATGACTTTGAGAGATGGTATGAGAGATATTGGGAATTGTATGTGAGAATTGATGTCTAAAACACATGGCCAAGAGTCTTTTTTATAGGTGCAAATGCCCTTGGCCACCAAATAAATTCTTGGGCTCCAAGGGGTGTTAATGAAAACAAAACAAGTAAGGAGTAATAACCGGACATGGGCATCAAGAACACTTTCTCTCAAAGTATATGACTTGGGGAGCACAACTTGGTCTACCCGCCGCGGCTAAAAACGGGTAAAACCACATTTTGTCCAAAAGTGGTCAAAATCAAAGAGTATCATTTTTTCTTCTCTTTCCGTGACCACATGAATCATCGAAATCAGAGTTCGTATGCTTGAGATATGGCCAAAAGAGTGGAGGTGAGTCGAAAACATCGAGACTTAAAATATTTCTTTGTTTAAACTTGTTTCTTCATTTTTCCCTGTTTCCCGTCACGTGAGCTTCAATGAATCTAAAATAGAAAATTTACTTCATTAAGTATCACAAGTTCATTGAAATGGTCGGTTTTTTTTCTTCTTTTTTTAGGGTATCTCGGGATGAAAAGTCGTTGACTAGCCTAATCGGGGTATCCGTGTGAACGATTATGAACGCATACTCTGACCGTTCTCAAGATATGTACTTAACACTTATTGTACATTAAATTAACAACCACTCTAGAGAGGTTTTTTTCTGGATCGTCGTGGTATAGATCTGGCTTGAACTCGATTCGATGCTCAGTCAGAAAGAAGAGCTCAAAACCAAAAAACACAATATGCTTAATCGCATCCATCCTTTAGTCTCGGGGTGTAAGATTGGCATAAATCTACTACAATATTAAATTTATTGCTTCACGTAGCTTAATCAATTGGAAATATATTCATGCTTTAGTACGTGTATTTGGGATTATCCTGATGATGTCTTTTCACGTAGTTAACACATGTATTCAATGCTTTAGTTCGTGTATTTTTTCGTCATTTCTCATATGCTGTTAGTAATATATTGACTAAATACATTTTAGAATCTGAATTTTGTCCTCACACATCTTCATTAGCATGTCATTACGATTGGAGTTATAAAAGATACATCGGCTGTCTATATGTAAACATAATAAGTACTTGACGTTCAACTAACGAAACCTTGTTTGAGAGATGTAAATTCTCTTCTTGTTTTGGATTATAAATAGGTTTCAGAATTCCAATCTTTACTTTTATGCAAATGGTTGTTGGATCTGTGTAATACTAGTCACTCAATTTTTGTAATTATTCTAGATACATCATATTGCTATTAAAGTTAGAAAGATGAGTTTTCGGATGTTTCCAACCGTTTGTCGGTCCAGTTTTCAAAACATTGTTAATAACATATATATTTAAGTGAGTGATCTATTTCATGTCTTTTATACTCTAATTCTTCCCACAAAAAAATTGTTAAGAAATTATAAAGTCTTCCCACATAGGTAAGAGAAATAAACTTCTAATTTTTTGGCCCCTATAAATAAACAAGTGTTGTTTACTCGTGTTGTTACATTAAACCCAACTAAAAACTTTGATAGTTGATATGAGTCAAATTGCTTTAACAAGTACAAGGCAACTTGTTAGGCAAAAGTACTTTTGAAATCATTCAATGGTCTTCAAAAACAGATGTGGCTAATAAAATTATATAAATCTAAATGTTTATAACTCAATTGTTTAATAATAAAAAATCAAATCATAATAACAAACTATAATAGATATGGCTACACCTCCAATCTAGAAAAGTTATACTGTGATAAAAGTACTTACTTATTACACATTAAGTAAATAACCAAAAAGCACAATCTATACTAATATATAAAACATTTGAGACATCTATTAATAAAAGGCTTAAAAATTTAAATTCAACAAATTACTTTTAATGGAAAAAAGTGTTTTACAAAGCTTGTATTATACACATAATTAAAGTTGAATAAATAAAATTAAACGTCATAAGTAATCAATAAATACGCATAAATTAAAAGCTGCATTACATCCTGGAAATTAAATGCACTGTAACAACCCATTAATTTTCACTTTTGCCAAAATAAAAATAAAAATTAAACGCAGTATAACAGTCCATTAATTTTCACAAATAAAAAATAACATCCCTCCACTCCATTAATGCTATTAATGTTGTAGACTTGTAACAACTAAAAAAAGTAACACCCTCTCGAAAAGTCTAAAATTCAGCATTAAACTTCTACAATCCTTGCCACTATAAAATCATGCACATAACTATTTTCCTAATACCTAAAACACACACTACTCTTTTCCTAAGTAGTGAGAGCCGCAACAAACACCATTTGAATCCAACACCACCACCATCAGACCTCTCGACCACAGTTACACCACCACCAAGATACCACTCCACCACCCGACCTCACCACCACGTAACATCACCACCAACTAAATGTAAGTTTGTCAAACCCGCACTTCCATCACATAACCCATTTCATCACAGACCCAAAACAAAAAGAATAAACATTAAATGAACCTATCCATGACCAAATAATTGATCTTGAAGCCGTAACTTCTTGATCGTTGTGGGTTACATCATTCGAACAAGAAATGTTGTTGGTGGGTTTCATCTTTGATAATGATGAGATGAAGGAGATGAAACAAATTATCTTGATGGGAGAGATGAAGTGTGAATTTGGTTTGTGAGATGATCATTGTATCAAAGTGAGAGAAATTAGGTTGAATGAAATGAGAAGAATTAGGGTATGTATATCCTAATACCATGTAGTATATTTTGGATTGGGTTTGGATATTGGACCGGATATATCATTTGTATTGGACTAGATTGAAATGAATTTTTCAGGCTGAAAATCATTTAAGGTTATTGAGCTGTGTTAGGATTTAGAAAATTCAGTAGTTAAAGAGTCGGTCACCTCAAGTATATGTATTCGTTAGAAAGCTCTTAGTCGTAGCCATTTAGTGATAGTTAGTAGTTTATTATGTAACACCGTGGTGGACGGACGGGTCTTTACCCACTTCTCACAGCCCGTGGAATTAGTAATCATGTCTATAATCACTTCTTCCATTTCTGATGACGTTCAAGCTGCAGGATCCGATACTCGTCCTTCCATGCTTGATAGAACCGATTATGACTCGTGGGCTTAAAGAATCAGATTGTATTGCTTAGAAAAAGAGAATGGGGTTAACATCCTTAAGTCTATTGATGAAGGAGAATTTCAAATTGGAACGACTAGGGACATTCTCGAAACTGGAACTGATGGAAATGTTACATTAGTGTTGGATAGACCAAGAATGTATGATGGGCTTGATGATAAGGAGAAGAAGAGATATGATGCTGATATTAGAGCCTCAAACATCATACTTCAAGGTTTATCAAGGACATTTACAAACCGATCAATCATAACACCGGCCAAGGTATGCGGGATAATGTCAAGATGCTTCTCTCTGGTTCAGAACTAACTAAGGAAGATAGAGAATCTCAATTGTATGATGACTTTGAGAGCTTTAAAATGAATCCAAGAGAAAGTGTTACTGAATATTATGTGAGATTCCACAAACTTGTTAATGATATGAGGAACATCAAAATGACAATGCCAAATATCCAGCTTAATTCAAAGTTTGTGAACAACATGAATCTCGAATGGCACAAATTTGTCACTGCAGTCAAACTAAATAAAGGATTGAGGAACACCAATTATGAGCAATTGTATGCTTATTTGCTCCAACATGAGAAGCATGCTGCATTTGAACGAATGATCATGGAAAAGTTCAATACCAATGTTGGAAATGCAGGTTCTTTAAATGATTCTACTGCATTCTACACAAATGTGGGAATAACTACCAAAGCATCACAAGTCATACCAACTGGGGATGGTAATCACAAACGCATTCCAGATTCAAGATATAAGCCTTCAGACTCATTCATGAAACACCTTGTCAATCAACTGGCCCTAATGGTTAAGCAAAACTTGAACCCTACTCCACACACCAACAATCATCTCAGAACTGCATCTAACCTACACAATCATGCTACGGTTAAAGATGGAATGGCAGTAGTGTAAAACGTGCAAGGAAGGCAGAATGCTTATCTACCACATAATGAGCAAGGAAATGTTGGGGTTGGAACTGAGTATGGGAATATAGGAGCCGGTGTAGGTTATGTGGGAAATCAGAATCGAGGAAGGATTGCGACTCAGGATCAAGGGAAGCCAATCAAGTGTTACAAATGTGGAGGGGAAGGACACATTGCTAGGAACTGCACTCAACCAAAACGTCCACAGAATGCAGAGTACTTCTAGGATAAGATGCTACTAGTGCAAGCTCAAGACAATTGAGCAATATTGGATGAGGAAGAGTTGTTGTTTCTTGCTGAAGGGAATGCCAAAACTTATGATGCTGATGTTGATGAACAACCAGTGCCTGGTGTGGCCCAGAACAATCCCAATGTCTTTCAAGTTGCAGGTCGTGATGCATTTGACTCTGATGTTGATGATGAACCAACGGCACAAACCATCTTTATGGCTAACATCACACCAATGGTCTCTCCACCTCAGCAAGCCTGTCCCTCCAAGGAATCCATCATATCAAAGGTATTAAAACTATACGATGTGGTTGATGTGCAAAAGATTCACAAAAAAGTACAATCAACTGAAACAATTGAATCAGATATTGAAAATATGGGTAATAGCAATGTTGTCCCATATGATCAATATGTGAAGCAAGATGAAAGTGAAATTGTACCAAGTGATGCATCTTCTGCTGTCAATGATGACTATATTTTTGATGAATACACTGCATATGTCCCTGATGATTCCGTAGCCACTGAACTAAATGCCCATAAGGAACAAGTTACTATATACGAACATCGTTCTAAGTTTGAGTTGACTACCCGTGAGCAGGAAATGGATAACCAAATGCGTACAATTAAAAAAAAACTAATTTCAGAGAAGAACTATTAAAACAAGAGTTAAATTCCTTAAAAGAAAAACATATTAAAATTGTTAAGCAAAAGCAAGAACTGCAAGAAAATGTAAAAGCGCTTAAACAGGAATTCAATGCTAAGGAAACAAAACTTTTAAATGATTTTTCCAGCATAAAAGCTTTGAAAAACAAACTTGAAAACAAGTTGTACGTACAAGGTAATACCATTCAGATTGCTCACTTAATCAATAAGCAGAGAGTGTTAAACGATGAACATAGTACTTAGGGGTGTCAATAGGGTCGGGTTGACCCGACCCGAACCTGATAAGCGTTATAGGGTCGGGTTTAATCGGGTTGAAAATGCTTATCGGGTTGATTTGATCCAAACCCGATAACCCTATATTGTTATAGGGTCGGGTTAGGGTTGAGATATTTATTTTATCGGGTCAACCCGTTAAGACCCGAAAAGTATTATTTAATTGTTTTCGAAAAGCTAAAAAGAAAAGTATTATTTATACTTTTCTCAATATAAGTTTAAAAGCCTAACACTATTTATATAATTATATTTGCTGATTAGTTTAGCGCTACTCCATAATTCATAGCAGACTAGTATAGAACTCCTAAATCCTAACAGTAGCATGATCTTCTTTTTGTTACAGTATTAGTTTCATTCTTATACATTATCATTTTACTTACGGTGCAACATCACACTAATACCTTCGGTTCACACATAATTAGTTTTGTTCTTATAACTCATATAACTTGGTGTATATAAACATCATGCATATGTATATTTGTTAGTTTTTAAACTAGGAACTGATAATCGTTGATTTCTTTTGACGACTAAAGTAACTAATGTTTAATTTTAATTATGATGTAACTTCTCCACCTTTTGCATAGGTCATTTATCTTTAATGTGTTTCTATATTTATAAATTGGATTGTATATTTATATATTAATCTAAACAATAATAATATTATCGGGTCAACCCGAACCCGGTTAGACCCAACCCGATATAACCCGAACCCGATTAGACCCGAACCCGATAACCAAAACTCTTATAGGGTCGGGTTGCGGGTCATAATTTCAAAAGTCCAAACCTGATTCAACCTGACCTGTTTAACCCGATAACCCGACAACCCGACCCGATAACACCCCTAATAGTACTAGTCTTGTAGAGGAACCCAATCCTGAGGTTGGTAAGAAAGCTAAAGCTGCTCAAAAGCTAATCTATGATGGCAATGAGATCCTTAAGCCTAGAAAAAAGCCTTCGTGTGTAGAGTACACTGAAGATGATAGAAAATTAGAAGATGCCTCTAGAGATAAAATGGATAAGAAACTAAAAGATCCTTGGTGCATGGCGTATAATATCACATTTAAAACACCGAGTTATGCTAAGGAAAACTGGATTGCCTTCAATAAGTTTAGACCTCATACTCAGTTGACCCCTGAACAAGTGTTTTGGAAGAAATATATGGATAAGCAAAAAGCTGATAATCTTGTTGAAAAGAATCCCCTTGTAGGAAATTGCCTCCAGCTACTGTATATCCTCCAAATACACCTATGCATTTAGTGCCTAGAACTCTTCCCACTCAAAACAAAACCTTAGTCAGCATGTATGTAGTTTACCAACTATTTGTTGACTTTGAGAAAACATGTAAGAAGAGAATCACTCCAACGGAATTATCAAGGGAAAGGGTTTGAGCAAACAAAAGAATGTTACTTAACTGAGGTCATGCCTTTCTTTAAACAACTAAAAGAACAATTTGAATCTCTTCAAAAGGCCATAGATACTGAGGTTAAAGATATGAAAATAATCTTTAATGATATGGAAAATGAGATCCGAGATTATGAATGTGAGCTCAAAAGTAATGAGATTAAGAGGAAGAATCTTCACAACCTAAATGATAATTTGATTTCTTGATGTATTGCTCAAGATGTGTTTTACACTGTCACGAATTATTCTATTACTGCTTCTCAATTTTATGAATTATCTGTTGCTTTGAAAGTCTCCCACGATCGTGTCATTGAGCTTGAGACGAAGAATTCAAAATTGCATGATAAAGTCGAAAGGGATAATCATGATAACATGGTCAGACAATTTTCTTAATTGGAAGTTGAATATCTTGCTTTACAATTAAAATATCAACCAAGAAAATGTTAAAACCTCGAATGCCAAGACATCCTCGGATGCTCCTGAGTTTGATGCAGTTTTTGAATTAAACAAACAAGATGAACAGATTCGAGCTCGGTGCAACAGGATCAAAAGGTTGAAAGCCCAAATTTCCTAATTGAAGGGAGAAAAGAATGAAGTGACTGGCTCCCATATGCCTCCTCCTTTAGATTCTCATAATTCTCAGAATTTTCATCTTCAAAATATCATTAATGTATTACAACATGAAAATGAGTGTTTTCTACCAGAAAATAAAAAAGTTAAACTACATTTCAAAGAGTTATATGAATCTGTTAATACAAATAAACTGTAAAAACGTTTATTAATATTTTTCGATCTCTTTGTGTTTTGTTGATAACAAATACAATGTTATCATAAGTAAAATTATAAGGATACATGTTATTTTTTTAAAGTATTTACATATAGCCATCTAATACAAATTTTTGTAATAAATCATTTGTTGTAATAGTTTATTAGGATGGGTAAAAATCACAACCCATGGATCATATCCATAACCCATGGTATTGACCCCTACCCATTTGACTAGATGCATTGCATCTATTAGATACATTGTATCTAATGAAATACCCATGGACCAACCCATGACCCATGACCCATAACCAAAAAACCCATGGACAAAGAGGAGCGTCCCACGGATCCCTAGGTTTACACTAGACGGATCCCTTAAGGGAGGGATCCATGGGATCCGGGGAATAGTGGCAAGTTTTGCCTATAAATAGAGAGCCATTTATTCATTCTAACTCACCCCTCTTCTTCCTAAATCTCTCATATACTCTTACTCTCTTCTAACAAAAGATCACTTGATCTGGAGAGTTGTTCTTCTTTCTTTCTATTGTGATTCTCATATAGGTCCTTCTCTAAGGCGAGATCACGAGCTCACTACAAGTCATCCAAGCAAGGGGTCCTTGATTGATTTGTTCCTCCACAAGATTTCTGTAGCAAAGATCTTGTACTTGATATTTCACATAGTTGTTGTGTAATAGTCGTATTAGTTTGGTCCTCCGTATCACGGACTCAGTATTTAGCTTTGTACCGGAAAAAGGTGTAAGCAACGTTGTGTAGGCTTCTCCGCCAAGTTGAAGGAGTTTGTTGACATAGTGCTTGAACTCTCGAGTAGGTGACTCGGGGAGTGGAGTAGGGAAAGGAAGGTGTCCTTGTAGCCGAACCACTGTAAATCGGTTGTGTCATTTCTTTCCCTTGCTTTAGTTTATTTACTTACGTTACTACTAGATCTATACTTTATCTTCATCCATAAGATTTCACTTAACTTCGAATCTAAAGTTTTTAAAACTAACTTAAAATTGGCAAAACTATTCAACCCCCCTTCTAGTTTTCCACATAATCAATTAAGGTCACTCGTGACAAGAACAATGAAAAGATAACTTATTTGAAAAATGAAATTAAGAATCTGAAGAGTCAGATAAAATGGAAAATGCCAATCACCAGTGGTGAGAATATTGCACCAAAGGTGCCTGCTTGTACTAAATATGCTATGTCTGTGAAGTATATTCTCCCTTATCTTAGAAACAATGAACCTGCATGTCAAACATATTTTTCGTACCTTAAGGATAGTCTAGAATGTCTCTATGAGATTGTTGAAGAGGATAAGATAGAGAAACCACTTGATAATGCGATTAGGGATGCATGCTTATATGCCAAACGATCTCAGAAACTTTTAGAATGCTTAATAGCAATGTGTCCTAAATCTGGTACTAGGAAAGATAGTGTCGTTATGCCTTGCTCTATGCCTAAAGTCAAGCATGTGACCTTTGATATGGCTTGTTCTATGCCAAAAGTCAAGCATGTGACCTTTGATGTGCCTCCTAGAGTCTCAGATCCCAACACTTCTAGACCAGAAATACAGAAAGTAGTGAAACCAACTAATGTGTTAATACAAATAAACCGTAAAAACGTTTATTAATATTTTGCGATCTCTTTGTGTTTTGTTGATAACAAATATAATGTTATCTTAAGTATAATTATAAGGATACATGTTATTTTTGTAAAGCATTTACATATAGCAATTTAAATACAAAAATGTAGTAATTAAGCATTTGTTGTAATAGTTTATTAGGATGGGTAAAAACCATAACCCATGGACCATAACCCATGGATCTTAACCCATACCCAAGTTGGCTAGATACAATGTATACTTAGATACAATGAATCTAAAGAAAACCCATGGACTAACCCATGACCCATAACCAAAAAACCCATGACCCATAACCAAAAAACCCATGGGCAAAGAAAACCCATGAATCTAAAGAAAACAATGTATACTAGACGGATCCCAAGTGGAAGGGATCCGTGGGATCCGGGGAACAGTGGAAGATTTTGCCTATAAATGGAGAGTCATTTCTTCATTCTAACTCACCCCTCTTCTTACTAAATCTCTCAAACACTCTCATTCTCTTAGATCACTTGATCTAGAGACTTGTTCTTCTTTCTTTCTATTGTGATCCTTATATAGGTCCTTCTCTAAGGCGAGATCACGAGCATTCTACAAGTCATCCAAGCAAGGGGTCCTTGATTGATTTGTCACTCCGCAAGATTTATGTAGCGAAGATCTTGTATTTGATATTTCACATATTTGTTGTGTAATAGTCGTGTTGGTTTGGTCCACCATGTTACGGACTTGGTATCTAGCTTTGTACCGGAAAAAGTGTAAGCAACGTTGTGAAGGCTTCTCCGCCAAGTGAAGGAGTTTGTTGACATAGTGCTTGAACTCTCGAGTAGGTGACTCGGGAGTGGAGTAGGGCAAGGAAGGTGTCCTTGTAGCGAACCACTATACATCGGTTGTGTCTTTTCTTTCCTTCGCTTTACTTTATTTACTTGCTTTATCATTAGATCTATACTTTCTCTACATCTATAAGATCTCACATATTAACGAATCTAAAGTTTTTGAAACTAACGTAAAATCGGCAAAACTATTCACCCCCCCTTCTAGTTTTCCACAATTGGCATCAAGAGCTAAGTTTATAAAAGTTTTAAAGTAAAATTGTATTTTAAAAACTTTTCGATCACTATGGGTTCTGAAAATTATAAGGAAGGGCAATCTATGCAACGACCACCACTACTTGAAACTAATGGTTTTATATATTGGAAAAATAGATTCGAAACATATGTGAAATCTAAAGATATTGATCTTTGGTATATTATTGTTGAAGGCGATTTTGAGGCTACCTCAAAAGATGATAAAGTGAATGTAGTTAACATACCTCATGATAAACTAAATGATGAATTGAAGAAAAAGATTTCTAAAAATAGTGAAGCAAAAATGGTTTTATATAATGCTTTACCGAAAAAGGAATTTGAAAGAATTTCTATGCTTAAAACCTCTAAAGAAATTTGGAATTCTTTAGTTGTAACTCATCAAGGCAACGAACAAGTTAAGAATAATAAAATTGATTTATTTGTTAAACAATATGAACAATTTTCAATATCGGATGAGGAAACTATAGATCATTCATTTGCTAACTTTAATATTATTATTACGTCTTTACAAGCACTTGATGAATCTTGTTCTAGCCGTAATCATGTTAGGAGATATCTAAGGGCACTTCCATCGAAGTGGAGATCCAAGGTGACGGCGATCGAAGAGTTAAAAGATTTGACAATCCTCACCCTCGATGAACTTATAGGCAACAAAAGTCTACGAGCTTGTCCTTGCTAAAGACTCCGAAGCCTCAAAGGTAAAAGAGAAACACAAATCTCTTTCCCTTAAAGCCAAAAAGGCTTCAAGCGATGAAGAGAACTCTCTTCGAGTAGTGACGACGAGGAGTACGCTATGGCGGTGAGGACTTTAAAAGTTCTTTAGAAGAAAGGAAGATACGTCAAACAACCATATGACGATAAGAAAGGCTTTCGGAAAAGAAAAGAGGACGAGAAGCCAAATGATGATCGTACTTGCTTTAAATGTGGGGACCCAAACCACTTTATTAGTAAGTGTCGCAAACGGGATGATCAAAAGGCGTTCGTAAGCGGCACGTGGGGAATGAGCGACGAGGAGGACGAAGAAATTTGTCTCATGGCAAATGACGAGGTATGTCATGAATACTATAGTAGTTCATCACTTGATGACGACTCTTTGCATAATGAATATGACAAACTATGCAACATTAGCTTAAAACTAATTAACAAAAATAAGCTTTTAAAGAGTCAAAACCAACGTTTAGATAAAAAAAGTCATAGAATTAAAAGAAAAACTAAAAAGTTTAGAAAAGGGTAAAATAGCAAGTGGTGAATGTGAACTTTGCGTTCAACTTCAAATACTAGTTGATCATCTAGATTCTAAAATTGCTAGAATGAGTACGAACACTTTAGATACAATACTAGATGGTGTTAAAACCGGTAACAACCAAAAAGGTTTAGGTATTCAACAACTTGATCCATCAACTAGTGAAAGTAAAGAAACAAAATTTGTTAAGGCACTAGAAAAACCAGCCACTGTTGTGGCGGATCCCACGGATCCCCTAAAAAGGGAACCGGCTAGTGTACAGACAGGGATCCGTGGATCTGCTGTAAGTGGTAATAACGTAGCTTCTTCATCTAGAACTGAGTTTGTTATTGTAAATAGGAAGAAACCAACTCATATCACCACTAGACAAACACCTCCAAAATATAATCCTACTTTTGCAAGAAACAAAGCTCCATCTAGGAGACCTAATAACGTTTATCCAAGAAGTAACCATCAAATGGGATGGAACCCAAATATGCAAAACGGTTTTTCTTTTCAAAACTTTGCTCCATGGAATGCATACTCATCTTATCCATACATGTCTAACATGAATGGGATGTTTAACACTAATGGACCCATGAACAAATGGGGACCAAACTTTTGAGTTTATTATTATCTTAGGTATGTTTAAAGGTCGACCTAGACCCGGATGAATGGGTCAAGGATAGCGGGTGCACGAGGCACATAACCGGCAATAGGGATCTATTCTCCACATATGAATCCTTCAATGGAGGTAATGTGGTGTTTGGAAATAGCAAAAATAGAATCATCGGTAAAGGTACAATTTCTAACAAATCTCTAACCATTAACGATGTGTGTCACGTAGAAAACCTAAACTTTAATCTCTTAAGTATAGGACAAATATGTGATAAAAAGTGCAATGTGCTTTTTACCGAAACCGGTAGTAAGATATTAAAAAATGGCATAACCATAGGAAAAGGGATTAGGAAACATGGAGTCTATGTCATTAAAATCGGTAATGAACCTAAAGACAAACTATGTGTTACCTCTATGGATGATACTTCGACCTTATGGCATCAAAGATTGGGTCACGCCAACATGCGACTTCTTTAATCGCTATCATCCAAAGATCTAGTAAGAGATCTACCTAAGTTAAAATATGAACATCACTTTTGTGATGCTTGTAATGTAGGAAAACAAGCTCATTCTAGTCATAAAGCTAAAAACATGGTGTCTACAACTAGGTCTCTAGAATTACTACATATGGATTTATTTGGTCCATCCGCTATCCAAAGTTATGGAGGCAACTACTACACTTTGGTCATAGTGAATGACTACTCTAGGTATACATGGACAAAATTTTGTAAAGAACAAAACGGAAACCTTTAATTATTTTGAAATATTAAGCAAAAATATCCAAAGACAACTAGGAAGTCCTATAGTGTCCATTAGGACGGATCATGGTAGGGAATTCGATAATGAAGTGCAATTTGGAGCCTTTTGTGACGCTAATGGTATTACTCACAACTTCTCGGCTCCACGCACTCTACAATCGAATGGGGTAGTAGAAAGAAAGAATAGAACCCTACAAGAAATGAGTCAAACCATGCTTAATGAACAATCCATTCCTCAAAAGTTTTGGTGTAATGTCGTTGATACTTCAACGTACATACTCAATCGAGTCTTAATTAGACCAATCTTAGGAAAAACTCCATATGAGTTACTCCGAGGCAAAAAACCTATGTTAAATCACTTTAGACTCTTTGGAAGCAAATGTTTTAATCTTAACACTAAAGATTACTTTACAAAATTTGATCCTAAATCAACCGAAGGTAACTTTCTAGGTTACTCGCCAAATAGGAAAGCTTACGTCATACTAAACAAAGAAACAATGAAGGTAGAAGAGTCATTAAATATAAAATTTGATGAAAGTCCACCCAAACCCTCTCCACCTCTTGTCGAGGACGAGATCATAGAAAGTGAAGCCATAGTAATAAAGAAAAAGATAAATGAAGAAGAAGAACCTTTAAATGATGAAATCATAAACATTAAAGAGTCCAAAGATCACCCCGTAGATAAAGTCATAGGAAAGCTAAACGAACGAACATTAAGGTCTCAAGTTCAAAATCAAAGTAGCTTGTTTTGTTTCGTTTCAACCATAGAACCTAAGAATACACAAGAAGCCATAAAAGATGATAGTTGGGTAATGGCTATGCAAGAAGAACTTAATCAATTCGTTTCTAATGATGTTTGGACGCTTGTCCCTCCACCTAGTAATCAAACCATAATAGGAACCAAATGGGTCTATAAAAACAAATTAGATGCAAATGGAGTAGTGGCTAGGAACAAGGCTAGACTCGTTGCCCAAGGGTATAACCAACAAGAAGGAATAGACTTTGATGAGACCTATGCCCCCGTGGCTAGATTAGAGTCCATAAGAATACTTCTTGCGTATGCTTATGCTAATGATCTAAAGCTTTATCTAATGGATGTCAAAAGCGCTTTTCTAAATGGTTTCATTAATGAAGAAGTATATGTAGCTCAACCTCCGGGCTTCATCGATTTTGAAAAACCCAAACATGTGTATAAATTAAAGAAAGCCCTTTACGGTCTTAAACAAGCTCCAAAAGCTTGGTATGATAGACTCAAGTCATTTTTAATTAAACACAACTATACCATGGGGCTAGTTGACAACACTTGTCAAGACATGTGTGATGATTTCTCGAAAATCATGCATGACGAGTTCGAGATGAGTATGATGGGAGAACTTAGTTTCTTTCTTGGTCTACAAATCAAACAAGTAGAAGATGGTATCTTCTTTAATCAATCTAAATACATAAACGAGATGTTAAAGAAAATCGGTCTAGAAGAGTCGAAACCAATTAGGACACCAATGTCATTCGACACCAAACTCACAAAAGATGAAGATGGCGAATCCGTAGATAATACTAAATATCGTGGCATGATAGGTAGTCTTCTCTACCTCACGGCAAGTAGGCCGGATATCATGATTAGTGTTTGCTTATGTGCTAGGTTTCAAGAAGACCCTAAAACATCACACCTAGAAGCCGTAAAAAGGATATTTAGATATATTAAGGGTACAACACAATTAGGATTATGGTATCCAAAGGGCACGAGTAGAAACCATTGTATATGCAGATTCGACCATGCGGTGATTACGTTGATAGAAAAAGTACAAGTGGGGTATGTACTTTCATGGGATGTTGTTTAACATCTTGGTTTTCTAAGAAACAAACGGCACTAGCAATATCAACAACCGAAGCGAATCGTCTCCGCCACGCAAAGTATACCAACAAGCACTATGGATGAAACAAGCGTTAGTCGACTCGACATTCATCTAAGCGACATAGCCATCCTATGTGACAACAAAGGTGCCATCGACTTAAGCAAGAATCCGGTATTGCATTCTCGCACAAAGCATATAGAGATTCGTCATCACTTCTAAGAGACAATGTTCAAAGGAACATCTCTATTGAGAAGGTAGCATCCGAAGACAACATAGCCGACGTCCTTACCAAACCGTTGAAGCGGGAACAATTCAACCTACTTCGTCTTGGTCTTGGTCTAATGGAACAAACGTCGTAACTTATTTGACTCTACAAGGTATGTAAACACTAGCCTTCTTCTTTCTGAGTCTAGGATCTCTATTTCACACACAATTCACAAACAATACGGGAATTTTCAAAACCCAAGATAAGTTTTCCACTTATAGCTTTCCTATTTTTTTTGGTTGCAAACACATACACATTTTCAAAGAAAATATCTTTTCAAAATGTTTTCTAAAAGAATGATACCTTCCCGTATCAATTCCACAAAAGCAATTTCTCACGTCTAGGACAAATCGCTTTTTCATTATTAATACAAAGTAAAACCCGTTTCATTGCATCTCATGTCTTTTGAATGCTAAAGGGACACATAACTAATATGTGTTTTCGGTACATTCATTTAAGCAACAATGAATTAGGATCATTGATAACACTAAATTACGTACTTATGTACTAAATATGTGTTTTCGGGTTATCTCAATAGGATACTTTTTCTACTTCTAGTTTACTTTTCTTTTTCTTTTTAGAGGTCGAGATAACCGCAACTCCAAATAGTTTGCATATAGGCACACAATAGGCAAAAATGTTTCCAAAAGGAAAATTTTGTGTTGCTCGAATCACTGATCACGGATCCCAACCTTCATGCTGAACGATCCTCAAGGGAAGGATCCGTGGGATCCGTGAGATGTGTTGCTTTTACCTTCTATTTTTCTCATTTTGGATGAAAAATCCACATTTGTTTTATTTTTTTGGGGAGTATGCTCTTTAATGCTTGTGTTCTCATGATCACATGCCTTAAATTCATATCTAATCATTAGATTTTAATCCACATTTTTGGGTCAAGCATTCATTACAATGCTTTGTTTTTCTATATATAGAATTCCCAAAATGCTTGCATAATCCATATCATCCTCACAAACACAATACATCATGTCATCCACAAACCCTTTAGATGAATCACCTAGTACAAACAATCATCTTCATGATACCCAAACCTTTGTACTACCACAATCTAAAATACCACAATCAAACTCTAGGATATCCGCATGGATTAGTATCCGATCTTGTTGTTTAGCAAAACCAACCTCAAATGGTTCATCCTTAACAAATAACTCACCACAAGATGCTTCCTTTATAGCACCTGCCTCATCACAAACAAGTACACCAACTTCATCACCACCTAAAGTCACTCTTTTGGAACTCCTTAAGACTCCAACAAGATCTAAACAACATAAACAAAAAGAAATAGTCTTTTCAACACCCCCCACATCTCCAAATACTATCTTTCAAGATCTTAAAACATCACCACCATTAGCTCCCATTACATTACAAGAACATCTAGGTTCTTTTCCACCACCACTTACAAACATTCCGGATGTTGATCCATATTTTCATATTTTTCCACCACATCTTCCGCATAACTCAAATCAAAACAACCCGGAAAACTTCCGCACTCATTACCCACATCACCTACATTGTTAACATTGCCAATCCACTAGGGAAATTGCAATAGAAGTTAGGGAAGAAATGCGTTTCATACTCAACCTCATCCTTGGTCGCATCAATACCATCACTCATCAAAACCTCCATCCATAACCTTATGCAAGCATGGAAGGAATTACTACTACTATTTTCTATTTTTAGTACTTTTTCTTTTGAAGTCATTTTCAAGAACAAGTATTGTTCTTATTTTTACATGCTTGTAGGTGGCATAAATACCACTACAATTTGTTGTTTTATTACAAGGCCTTGTTTACATCCTTGGCTCCCAATCTTGATTCTCGGCATTCACAAGATTATTTAAGCATGTTACTAACCTTTCTTTTTGTAGGATCTTTATTTTTTCTTCACTTGACGCCCCAAACTAGGGGGAGCTACCGTCAAGGGTGAGTTAGCGATACGTGGACTAATTTTTCCACACTATTATGTTTATTTCTTCCAAGGGTTAACTTTTTGTTTCGACAAAAAGGGGGAGAAGAAGTATAACTTAGGGGCTTTCAAAACTTACATCTATTCTTAAGTTTTACTCATCATAACATTATGTTTTGTCATCAACAAAAAGGGGGATATTGTTAATACAAATACACCCTAAAAACGTTTATTAATATTTTGCGATCTCTTTGTGTTTTGTTGATAACAAATATAATGTTATCTTAAGTAAAATTATAAGGATACATGTTATTTTTGTAAAGCATTTACATATAGCAATTTAAATACAAAAATGTAGTAATTAAGCATTTGTTGTAATAGTTTATTAGGATGGGTAAAAACCATAACCCATGGACCATAACCCATGGATCTTAACCCATACCCAAACAATGTATACTTAGATACATTGAATCTAAATAAAACCCATGGACAAACCCATAACCCATGACCCATAACCAAAAAACCCATGGGCAAAGAGGAGCGTTCTACGGATCCCTAGGATTACACTAGACGGATCCCAAGTGGAAGGGATCCGTGGGATCCGGGGAACAGTGGAAGATTTTGCCTATAAATAGAGAGCCATTTATTCATTCTAACTCACCCCTCTTCTTACTAAATCTCTCAAACACTCTCATTCTCTTCTAACATATAAATCACTTGATCTAGAGAGTTGTTCTTCGTTCTTTCTATTGTGATCCTCATATAGGTCCTTCTCTAAGGCGAGATCACGAGCATTCTACAAGTCATCCAAGCAAGGGATCCTTGATTGATTTGTCACTCCGCAAGATTTATGTAGCGAAGATCTTGTATTTGATATTTCACATATTTGTTGTGTAATAGTCGTGTTGGTTTGGTCCACTGTGTTACGGACTCGGTATCTAGCTTTGTACTGGAAAAAGTGTAAGCAACGTTGTGAAGGCTTCTCCGCCAAGTGAAGGAGTTTGTTGACATAGTGCTTGAACTCTCGAGTAGGTGACTCGGTGAGTGGAGTAGGGCAAGGAAGGTGTCCTTGTAGCCGAACCACTATACATCGGTTGTGTCTTTTCTTTCCCTTCGCTTTACTTTATTTACTTGCTTTATCATTAGATCTATACTTTCTCTACAACCGTAAGATCTCACATATTAACGAATCTAAAGTTTTTGAAACTAACGTAAAATGGGCAAAACTATTCAACCCCCCTTCTAGTTTTCCACATAATGTTCCCATCATTCCTTCTACATGAGTAATCAGTGACACTAAGGTAAGCGGGTTAAAGCCTCCAGGAAAAACAAAGCAAGATAGGACTTCAAAAGCCAAGAGTGATCAAGGGAAGAAAGTAGAAGAACACCTTAGGAACAATAAGTTTATGTTGAATATGACGAATCGTGTTGATTCTAGTATTAGCTATAAGCGTACTGTAATTAATTCGAATTTTGCTACTATTTGCAAAAATTGTAATGAATGTTTGGTTTCTGATATTTATCATGAATGTGTTGTGAATGAGTTGAAAAATGTTGTTAAATCCCCAGTAAAAAATGTAAGAAATGCTAAACAGGTTAAGGATGCGAGAAAGCCAATTTGGAAAAAGGTTAGTAATCATTGGAAACCTACAGGGAGAAAGTTCAGTAATGTGGGTTATCAATGGAAACCCATTGGCCGCACATTCAAAGTTATTGAATTTTGTCCTGATAGGAATAGTTTTATGCCCACTAAGGAATGGAAACCTACTGGTAGGATCATCCCCTTAAGAAGTACTCATACGACACATAGGCCAAGTGCTTCTACTAGTCTTGCATCCACCTCTAGTGATGTCATAGCTTCTATTACTGATATGGGTGTTCCAATCTCATTTACTAGCCAAGTGGAACCCATTCTCACATGGGGATCCAAATTATCCAGTCATCCATACTTGTCTGTGTTCAACTGCAGGTCGTACAAATTATTTTGTGGTATTTGGCTGTTCAAAGCATATGACTGGAGATCACTCACGGCTCAAGAACTTTGTGAATAAATTCATGGGACTGTTAGATTTGGGAACGACCACTTTGGGGCAATTATGGGATATGGAGATTATGTATTTGGTGACAGTGTAATCTCCTGGGTATATTATGTTGAAGGACTCGGTCATAATCTGTTCTCTGTTGATCAATTCTGTGACTCTGATCTTGAAGTGGCATTCAAAAAACACACTTGATTCGTTAGAGAACTAGATGGTGTTGAACTTCTAAAGGGAACACGTGGCACTAATCTGTACACCATCTCTATCGAAGATATGATGAAGTCTTCTCCAATCTGCTTGTTGTCAAAGGCTTCTAAAACAAATTCTTGGTTATGGTATGATCGTCTCAATCACTTGAACTTCGGAACCATAAATGATCTTTCAAGAAAGGACCTCGTAAGAGGCTTGCCCAGATTAAAGTATGAAAAAGATCATCTTTGTTCAGCATGTCAATTGGGAAAAAGTAAGAAATATGCCCATAAACCCAAAACTGCAAACTCAATTATGGAAGTTCTTCATAATCTTCATATGGATTTTTGTGGACCCATGAGAGTACAAACTATAAACGGGAAGAAATATGTGCTAGTCGTAGTTAATGACTACTCTCGGTTTACTTAGGTTAAGTTTTTAAGGTCAAAGAATCAAACTCCAGACGTCATCATCAAACTTATTAAAAAGCTGCAGGTTCGGCTAAATAAAACAGTCATAATTATCCAAACAAACAATGGAACTGAGTTTGTAAACAAAGAACTAACACAGTTTTACGAAAGCATTGGAATCAGCCATCAAAGAAGTGTTCCACGCACTCCTCAACAGAATCGTTTTGTTGAAAGACGAAATCGAACTCTTGTAGAAGCTGCAAGGACTATGCTGATCTATTCAAAGGTTCCAATGTTTCTTTGGGCGGAAGCCATTTCCACTACTTGCTACATCCAAAACCATTCCCTAATTCACATAACTCATGGAAAAACTCCTTACGAACTTGTCCACAACCGAATACCGGATCTGTCTTTTTTACATGTGTTCAGTGCCTTAGGCTATCCTACTAATGAAGGCCAAGATTTTGGTAACCGAATACCCGATCCTTTGATAAAATTATTGGCAAGCAAGAAGGATGACAACTTATCATACCACGCCCGAGGGGCTTGTTTGAGACCATAAAGAGCCTTGTTCAGTTTTTAGACATGATTAGGGAACTCTAGATCAACGAATCCTTCTGGCTGACAAACATACACTGTCTCCTTAAGTTGTCCATTCAGAAATGCAGTTCTGACATCCATTTGGTAGACGGTGATGTTCATGTGAGCCGCGAATGCCAGAAAAATCCGTACAGCCTCAAGTCTAGCAACCGGTGCTAATGATTCTTTAAACTCGATACCCTCTTACTGTTTGTAACCCTTAGCCTCCAGACGTGACTTATTTCGAATGACCGTTCCTTCAGCATCTAACTTACTCTTCCATATCCATTTGAGACCAATGACGTAGATCCCTGTCGGTCTTTCAACCAATTCCCATACTTCTAAACGTTTGAACTGGTTTAGCTCTTCTTGCATGGATTCAATCTAGTTGTCATGAGTCATTGCATCCTTAATGTTTGTGGGCTCGGTTTGACTGACAGTGCATAAATTCAGTGTTCTCCGTCTGTCTGAAGGCATTGTATGGTTACGGCTAGTTGGTTTGGGTTGCCAATAATGTCAACAAGAGGATGATCTTTGGTCCATCGGTGTGTGGAAGGTTGGTGTTGGTATACATTGTGCAGATTAGGTGGATTCAGATGGCTGGTAGAAGATTCAACAACATCTGGATTTGTTGTTGGAGATTCAACCGGCGGTGCATCAACAATAGTTGTTGTTGTTTTAGGTGTATTAGGTATTGGAATTTGATCAAGTTGAGCAGTGGAAACAGTTGATACATCTGGAGCACATTGATCAAAATCTTCATTGAACAGAAGAGCAAACAACGTTTCCATTTGACAACAAGTTGGTTGAAAGGTTTGATCAACTGATGATTGAGGGAAGTTAAGACAGTTATGTCCGAGTTCTAAGCTGTTTTGCTCAGAAGCCATATTTGTGAGCTCATCAAAATTAACATGAATAGTCTCCATAATTTTCTTTGTACGACGATTATAGATCCGATATCCTTTTGAGTTTTCACATTATCCAACAAAGACTCCAATATCAGCTTTTGCCTTGAGCTTTCCAAAGTTATCACGATCATTGTTTGGGTAACAGAGAGCACCAAATACATGAAAGTGTTTTAGGTGTGGTTTCTTGTTATGGATAAGCTTATAAGGTGTTTTGTGGTGGCGTTTAGTTATCATTGAACGGTTATGAGTGTAGCATGCAGTTGACACGGCTTCTGCCCATAAGTAATCTGGAAGTTTTGCGTTTATCAACATTGTTCTTGCAGCTTCCACTAACGTACGGTTTCGTCTTTCGACAACTCCATTTTGTTCGGGTGTTCTTGCAATTGATGTCTGATGCTCAATTCCCACTTTCTCATATTATTTACAAAGAGTTTGATTCACAAATTCATTTCTTGTGTCTGTTCTGACTTGTCTAACTGTGTTACGAAGCTGAACTTGAATTTTCATGAGAAAGGTGATGATCATTGGTGGAGCTTGATCTTTACTTCATAGAAAATAAACCCAAGTCCATCTGGAGTAGTCATCAACGATTACGAGAATGTAGCATTTGTCGTTTATCGTCTGCACACGCATCAGGCCACACGAATCCATGTGAAGAAGATGAAGAACTGTTGGGTTCAGTAAATACCCAAACCCCTTAATTTAGAATTTGAATAGAAAATAGTCCAAGTGTTTAATCCGTTACACACTAACGTGTCATTGAGTGCATAGTCTCTCGGTGAGTCATCTTCGAGATACTCGACGAGGGAAAGATGAAGTCTCTCCACTCGATGGGCGGAACTTAAAGGGTGAAGACGAGTCAAGAAGAAGATGGTGGATTCAATGAGTGATGACAATAACTCACTAAATCCCTAAGACTCCTCTCCAACTACTTACATCAAGACAAACTGAAGTAGAAGACCAAGGATGTAAAGATCAAGAAAGAGCGGGACAAGGCGGGATAAGTTTGAATCGAGATAAGACGAAGTCCTTATCAACCAAAGTCAACTTTCCTCGAATGGCAAAGATCGTGCTCGGTGTCATCACCGAACTTAGGAAAGTAGTCTTGTCTCTTACCTAGAATAGTCTTTAGAATGAGACAAAATACATCGATATTTTGTCTTCTATATAATGTCGGTTGTCACTTAGGAAAGAGTCAAATATCATACATGTATAAATAGCATAAGAGATGGAGTGAAAAGATTAAGCTTGTGAATTGTAAAACACACATACACATAGCCATCTTTTCACTCCTCCAAATACAACTTAGTTCCCGAGATAGCTCGGTGATCTCTAAGAGTTGTGCTCGGACTTAGCCTAAGCTTAGAGAGAGTCACCAAACTTTGTCATTTCAATCCCAAGTACTATTCCGCAAGTACTTGGGTAACTTATTCTTTGTTGATTTATTTCTAGTAAGAATATGATGTTGAAAATTACTTTGTGTGTTTTACTTATGTTAATTTCGGTCATAGTTCACTCTTAACGGTTTTATATACTTAAACTGCTTTTAAACAATAGTGAACGGGAACAACAAGTGGTATCGAGCAAGGCTAATTATAAAACTCGCTTTTTAGGCCGCTCTAAAAGTTTTAAATTAGGATCCTAAATTGTTAAAATTGATGTACCCCAACTAGTCGATAAAAGGGTGGAGCTTATTCACTATTGCCCTAGACTTGAAGTTAGCAAATTCACCAAATGGAAAAGCGAATGCTTTGATATCGATTGGGATGGAACCTTATTATATCAAGTGTATAAATGAAGGTCCATTTGTCCCAAAGACTGCTTAAGGGTTGCCCAAACACAAGCTCGGTGGACCAGGATGAAAGGAGAGTGGTCAACCAGACCAAAGACTCAAAAGTATCATAATATCTTGTCTTCCGACGATATTATGGAGTCTATAATCAAACCTAGGATGACCTAGTTCATAGTCATAAAGGACCATCCGATACCAAGGAAAACAGGATAATGGACACGAAACTTGAGTATAACACCTTGAGGATAAGGACTCGAAACTCTCTCTCAAACTTACACCGGTACAAAACTCTTTTAAATGAACTGTCAAATGATGGTGTTAAGTTTTCCAAACATGAAATCAATGTTGGTTTTGTCAGCAGTCTCCACGAGAAGTGGTTGAATTTTTCTCGGGGACTTAGGAATGCTAATCATATCCAAAATCTTGAGCTTCACGAAATTTATGGAAATTTGTCTATGAGGAAAACCTCATCAATGCAGACGATACCACGACTTAACGAAGTCTCGTGAAGTCAAGAAGTCCCCGACCACTACCTCATCACCAATATCAACCGCTTATTCTAACAATGTTGTTCAAGATTTTCGGAAAATTATGATGATGAGCGATGAGAGATCAAGTGAGGAGTACCTAAATGACTGAACACCGAATTTCGTGAAAGGGCACTCCTTGCTAACTCTCGAAGGTTTATAAAAGAAACAAAGGTTTTCAAATGCCAAAGCAAATGAGGACACTAAATGCTTTAAGTGTCACAAAGAGGTCATTTTTCAAAAGACTGCTTTTCAAAAACAATTTCGAACCCTCTTATAAACCATCGTGGTCAAATCGGTCCTCGGGCTTTAGCAAATTTCAACCAAAATCTATCGGTCTCATCAAAACTTTCAAAACAAATGATCAAAACAAAGCTGTGATTTTGAAGCTAAGTATAAGAAAGTCAAAGCTAAGCTCGCATTGCTCGAGGCCATCCTCGAAACAACAAAAATGTTCAATCTATGCGGGGTAAAACAAAGGCCTTGTTCTTTGAGACCTTCGACTAGGATGAAGAGCCGGTGTCATCGATGATGAAATGGTGCATGTCACAGCACTAATGGCCCTCTCGAAAGAGGACAAGCTAGGCTGTTGGAAAGAATTATGTCGAAAGCGGGAATGGGTCAACATCACTATGAAGAAGGTAAACATCTTACTTTCTATGGATGATGACTCGATTGGCGCTTATATGAATTATCTTAATGTTGACCTTAAGTTCGTAGAAGAGCAAAGATTAAATCTCTTTCAAAATACAACAAGCTAAGTTTTGAATTAAACAAGTGTGAGATGAACCGCTTATTTTAAAACAAGCCAAGCTTGAGGTCGTCACTTTGCAAATTCAAAACACCGAACTAGTTAAGAGAAATCGGGCTCTTCAAGATGAACTTAAAAGGTACAAGATATTCTTGATAGTTGGACTGCTAAAATCCTAGGGTCTTTGATGCGGCGGGTGCCCCAAGAGCAAAAAGAGAGTCATAGGTGAAGATCATCTCCTTGACTCTCGCAACAAAGACCAAAGTTCAAAACCATTTGTGTCCGGTGGTATGATTACTAATATGTCGACAACTCCAAATTCCAAGTGATTGGATTGAAAGGGTTAATCCCGAGAGTAAGCTTCCAAATATTGATTCGGAAGGATTCTTAAGCACGAGAGCCAAGCTCTTAAGAGCATGCTAGGACTCACGATGTGACCAAGGTACTGAATACATCTCGAGTCTCAGGCGAATCTGAACACCGCTTCCACCCCAGAAACCTCTTCGTGGTGCCGATCCAAGCTCGAGCTTACTCCTCTAAAATTCAATCCTCACTCACCAAAAGAAAGGTCCGGACTTGGTAGAACCATCCTACAAAGACAAGCAAAACAAATCCAACAAGAGTCTACTCCCACCGAGACTTCAACATCCTCTGTCCCCAATCAAGGCGACCAAATTCAAGAACTTACTAAGCTTGTGAGGAAGTCGACAAAAAGATGGATTCCATCGAAAAAGCCCCCGATTCAATCAAGGAAACCAAGTCACCTCATCTAGCTCATCAAAATCAAAATCCACCAATAATCGACAATCGTTATAGAATCCTTTATTGCATGATCTCGCAATAAGGATGATCACGTAACTCTGCACCACTTACAATATGTAAGCTCACAAGAAAGCAAACTATACCAAAGTTGGTCATCATTATGCTTCATCCTCCAAAACAATTTCTAAAAATAGAGCAAAACCTTTACTCTTGCCCTACTTGTGGGTTTAATGATCATCATCGATGACTGCCTCATGAACACATGTTGTGATATATGTGGAAATCCAGCTCATGAGACATCTCAACATGACAAAGTCATTCATGCAAGGAGAAGTACAAAACAACCCAAAATCACCGAGTCTTCCTCGCCTCTAAATGCAAAACCATGGTAGCACAATGCACTCAACCACCGACCATGAGTCGATTGCAAAATTCAAAGAGACCTTGAGACCCAAGCCCACTTGCAAGTGGGTCACTAAGAGAAACTAATTCAGTTTACTACTTGCGTAGAGACACGCCAGAGAGCCTATCGGCATCTAGACAGTGGATGCTCAAGAAGCATGACCGGTGTAAAGGAGTATCTGCACAAGTATGTAAAGGAACCAGACCCAAGGTAGTATTTGGTGATAACTCATCATGTCCCATCAAGGTTATGGTTCAAGAACCGCAATGGAATAGTTTTCTAGAATTGCTTATGTCAATGGTCTCAAATACAATCTCATCAGTGTCAATCAACTATGTGATGCTAAGTACATTGTGCAATTTAATGACAAACAAGGCACCATTTTCAATGCCAATAAAGAAGTTGTTTTGATAGCTCCTAGAAGAGATGATGTTTATGTCTTAGACATGTCTACTCTTTCTCAAGATGGAACCGGTCTCTTTGCCAAAGCAACTGAATCGATCAACTGGCTATGGCACAAGAGACTCTCTCACTTAAACTTCAAAAATATCAACAACTTGGCAAAACAAAACAAGGTCCTTGGCTTACCATCCATCACCGGTTTTGCAAAGACAAACCATGCTCGCCTGTGAAAAAGGCAAACATCAAAGAGCATCTTTCAAAACCAAACAAAATTTCTCCATCAAAGCGCCTTCACCTCCTCGCACATGGATCTCTTTGGACCCGTCAGTCCCGGATCAATACAAACATGAGAAGTATACACTTGTCATTGTTGATGAGTTTTCAAGATACACTTGGGTATACTTTCTTTCCAAAAGAGTCGAGCGGTGATACAATAATGTCATTCATCGAAAAATTGAAAACCAAAATGACATTATTGTTAAACAAATCGAATCGACAATGGTACCGAGTTCGTAAATCAAGAGCTTGAAATCTTCGTGATAATAAAGGAATTTCTCAAAATTTCTCATCTCCTTATACCCCGAACAAAATGGGGTTCTTGAAAGGAAAACAGAACTCTCATTGAGGCAACAAGAACCATGCTAAATGGCTCACCCTTTCAAAGCATTTACGGATCAAGTAGTCAAACCGCACATACACTTAAAACAGTCAATCATTGTCAAAAGACATAATAAAACCCTTATGAGACTTTCAAAGGTAGACTTCGACATCGGCTAATTTCATGTGTTTGGGTGTCCTGTTTATTTATAACCACAAGGATCACCTAGGAAAATTTGATGCAAAGTCGATGATGGATATTTCTTAGGCTACTCATCGATCTCCAAAGCCTTCGGTTGTTTAACACAACAAGACAACAAGTTGAGGAAACCTTTCATGTCACCTTTGATGAAAGTTCGAAAGCATCAGTTCGCAAATACCTCGGTGGAGGAAATAGGAATTGATGACTCATCAAGATATCCTCCCGATGGGTTCAACATCGAAATCAATTCCTCATATCAGTCGATGCCGACATCTCATATTATGTCTTACCTCACAACCTACCCCAACCAACCATCGGTGAGTTCATTGATAATCGGTCGGCCTCGCCGGATAGGAAACACCGATCCAAATGATCGTGAACCCAGAACTCATAAACCTCGACCGAACAAGACATCTCTACAGATGATCTAAATGATCCTGTGGCTCTTGCACCGAACTCACATCCGAACTCCCGGTGACATCTTCAAGCTCGGATCCCGCACCACAAAGTAAGTGGACAAGATCTCGTGACATTAAGCTTGTAAATATCATTGGTGAACCCACTAAGGGCATGCTCACTAGAAGCATGGTCGCTAACTTAACTGCAGCCTTCACCAATGAATGTCTATATGTCGATTACCTATCGAAATAGAACCCAAAAGTGTCAATGAGGCTCTAAAACACCAAGCCGGGTTCAAAGCTATGCAAGAAGAACTGCAACAGCTTGATAAAAACAAGGTCATGACCTTGATCAAATGTCCTCGTGATGTAGTAGTCATAGGAATGAAGTGGGTTTTCGAAACAAAACTCGATGAAAATGGCATCATCATTAAAAACAAAGCCGACTTGTAGCCAAAGTTTACAACAACAAGAAGGCATTGACTATGATGAGACATTTGCTCTGTTGCATGAATGGAAGCCATCAGATCTTCCTTGCATATGCAACATACATGAACTTCGTGGTCTACCAAATGGATGTCAAAAGTGCATTCTTAAGTGGTGATCTCAAGGAAGATGTGTATGTTCAAGAACCTCCGTGCTTTGAGAGTAGTGAATTCTCGACTATGTCTCAAAGCTTGACAAAGCCCTTTATGGACTTAAACAAGCTCCCGTGGCATGGTATGAAACTCTCTCGACCTTCCCGATACAAAACAAGTTTGTTAGAGGAAAGATAGACAACACAATCGTTTGTCTATAGAACTTAACAGATGTGATATTAGTCCAAGTGTATGTTGATGACATCATCTTTGGCTCAACAAACTACAACTTTGCAAACAGCTTTAAAAGCGATGACAAAGAAGTTTGAAATGAGCATGATGGGGAACTCACATACTTTCTTGGACAACAAATCGTGCAACCGATAAAGGTATATCCATCAACAAGAGAAATACACCGTAAATCTCTTGAAAAATATGAGATATCTTCTCAGCCTCGGTGAAGACTCCAATGGTACCACCTAACAACCTTGGACACGATCTCACCGGCAAATCACCAATCAAGCTCATTTCGAGGGATTGTAGGCTCACCGATGTATCTAATCGCTTCTAGACCGGACATCCAATTCTCGGTCTGTCTAATAGCAAGATATCATTCAATGCTAAAGAATCCCATCTCACTCGCAGCCAAAAGAATACTGTGTACACGAAGGAGCCCCAAAACTTGGAATATATTATCCAAAATGATCGGGGTTTGATCTCAAAGGTTACTTTGATTACGATTATGTTGGTCGCAACATGGATGAAAAAAGTACCTCAAGGTCCCGTCAATTTCTTGGAGGAAAAGCGGTTTGTTGGAGTGCTAAAAGCAACAATCGGTGGCTATGTCCTCAATCAAGTCAATATGTAGTCTGAAGAAGATGTTGTGCCAATGTATTATGGATGAAAAGTCAACTCAGTGACTATGACATCCATTACAAAATGGTGCCCATCTTCGTGATAACACCAGTTATTGCAATCTCCAATAACCTGTCCTCCACCAAAGAACCAAACACATTGGTATCATATATCACTTCATCGGGATCACATAATGAAAGGACACATTGAACTTCATTTCATCCCTACCGAATATCAATGGTGATATCTTCACCAAACCTTTGGATGAACCTACCTTAAGGAGACCGAAAGTCGAATTGGGAATGCTTGACATTGAAAGTCGTATCTCGAAAACCAATCTCAAGAAGTTCTCTAAAATGGCTCATCCTCCCCGAACATCTAAAATAACTTCTCACCGAATGAGTAAGACTCATTCAGGTCCCCACATTTGACAAAGAGCATTGAATGAGTAACTAAATGATCCAAGTATCGCTTACTTAAATATCCTAGGTTGGTAACTATGCTAATTTAATATAGGAATATATGTCTCTTTGTCTTCTCGTCATCCCACTTGGCATTTAATGCCTCCTCTCACAAAAATATCAAATTGATATTTTATCTCTACAAAGTGCACTTTCACCGCAATCGCAACTGCTCCTTGAAAATGTGATTTTACCGCGGGTAATGGAGTGGTAGCATTAAATGTGGAAATTCAAACGTTTTTCAATAACCGACTCTTAATATTCCCATTTGTGCACAAACCACCCTTCTCACCACTCTATAAATACCCTCTTCCAAAACTAACAAACACACACAAATTATTTTCTCAAAGAAAACTCACAAAATCATTTCTAAAACCCGTAAATATTTATGTGTTCTCAAAACTCTTCAAACCTCTTTTGAAAACCCTTCTTGTAAATATTTACAAAGTTTTCATCACAAAACTTGAGAGATCTAAAACCTTGATTGTTCTAGTAAAAAAAGTATTTTCAAAACCCTAAAATCTTTAATGGAAATGGCTAGAACACAATCTCTCCGCTTTGCTTCTCGATGGGTAGGGATCTTACAAATGTAGAATTTAAAACTAATAATGTCATAGGCAACTTTGAATACCACAAACGTCCCACTTACAAAGACATTATGAAATTTTTATTTAATTGCCCACCGAAAACGGCCTTTGTTCGGTGTCCTCCATTGTTTACCAAAATCTCCTTAGGAGTTTTGGGCAACACAAGGCTTTGACCCGACACCCCATCGATGAGAACAACCTCGACCTCTCGTGGAATATCTCATCGATTCGGTCTTCACGGGGCAACAACGATTCACCCTAGACTATAAAATGTTTTGCACTTCAACAGGTTGGATTATAACAAAGGAGTTTATGTCTCCCATCCCGAAACCTCCACAAAGAAGGATGGGTTAAAACAAATCGTTTTAGACCCAACTTTTTGGACGTAACCCACCACCAAAAGCCCATTTCCGTGGCTTGGAGGATCCTATTCACTTTTGTGATTCGTGTCCTCGGCGGGAGCCACTCATCCACCGAACAAGTTAACTCTATTCAGCTTGATGATGGCATACTACTTAGTGAATGGGGTCACTTTGTCGACACTGGGAGATCATTTACATGATCTCGTAACCAAGCTACTGAGCAAAACTAGGACGAAATACGTTTCGTATCCTAGGTTTGTCTCTTGTGCTTTGCAAGTGTTACCGGGTTCAAACTATCCTCGTGAAGAAACATTTTGTGCTTTACCCGGCATCCCGAGCCAATCCAATTTTCAAAAGACCCATCCCTTGTCACTCCTATTGAATTGACGGCCCATATGGTTGTTGTAAACAACTGTGAGGATCGATGTCTCAAACCCCGCTCCTAAAAGAGAAAGGGAAGTCTCGATCGGGACTAAGACTAAACCCAAGTCTCGGGGCCCTAAGGCTTCGAACACACCTAAGAGGCACAAAAGCCCCAGATCGAACAGACACCCATTGGTGACTAGGCAACATCCACCCCGTGACAACGAAGGACACCGATACATCACGCCAATGCCCTTGGTCACAACCACTACTCCTCAAGATCCGTAGGAAACAAACAACCGGTGGGGAGCGCCTTCCACAATTCCGGTGATTACATTAGCAAATCCAAGCCTTTGTTGAGGGCACCGATCGATCCCAAAGACTCGTAGGAATGATACAACCCGCCGATAGGGATACAACTATCATCGAATCCGCCAAAGGCATCGAAAACACCCACCAAAGTCTCGGGGTCACCGGGGACAAAGACTCGGAGGAAAGAAACAACCCACGATACGTAACCCACAACCAATCCCGACTCCAAATAAGGCACTGGAAACGCCCACCAAGTCCGAAGGGTCAACGGGACAAAGACTCGTAGGAAACATACCACCACGATATGGAACCCATCACCAACCCCGTTAACCGCTGTCGATGTTACCGGAATACTCTTTTCGAAAGATGAGCTTGTCAAACCGATGATGAAGTTTTATCACCGAGGAAGAAGTGGACGCCGAGGTTCAAGCTAAACAAGAGCCTCACCGATCCACGTGAACATATCAATCACCATTCCAAAGATGAAAATGATGACCTCTTCCTCCACCGATGAATTTGAAAGATTTGATAATGTTCTCTCACTTCATCGAAGGCATCTTGTTCAGTGGATCACCAAAGCTTCAAGAAGGTTATACTGGGGGTCATCAAACACTGGAACAACACACCGAGGTCACGCCGCTACATCGATCTTAAACCGATGTGCTCACCTTCAATGAAAATGTTCACGAACACGTGGATCTTATGTATCAGCAGATTGACAAACAGAATACAAACCTGGGTAAAATTCGAGAGTATCTTCAGAAGTGTGGCTCATCAATTGATGATATCAAGGAGACTGTCAAGGAGGACCTAACACTCAATTCTAAAGTACTGAAAGCCACTGAAGTTTATATGAAGAATTCCTCCTGTCTCACTGACATGGTTGATATGCTTCAGTCTGCCAATGTTCAGGGCCTACAGAGTTCTGTTCAGTCTCTACAATCTACATTGGGTTCTCTTGATGCTCAGGTGGCTAATCTGGCTAAGGCATCATCCTCCATGGCTTGGAATCTTGGGCCTCGGATGACGCCTTGGAATTATCTTATGCTAATTTGAAGCAATGGTCATCATGCTCAAACCGACACATCGACATCAAGGCTATGATCTCGTAAATTTATCAGCCTTTAAGGGTCAAGCGGCTCTGTCCTCCTCAAGACCAACTCAACTCTTGCCTCACCGACGCCCGCAACAGCTGAGGGGAGAATATTGTTGAAGAACCTCCTTCTCACACGAGGGGAGCCAACACCATCAAGATCGTAGCTCAAATCTCATCATCACCACCGGCCTCAAGAATACCTATCTCATCAATCCCACCACCAACATCAACAACAACTACACCGACAGCTATCACACCAATAACAACAACACCACCACCCTCGGTAGCAACTTCATCCTCCTCGTGCCGGGACAAAGGAAAAGGCAAATGACAACTCCCGAGCTTGAGAAGATTCCCTTTAAGATCGACAACACCATGTACCGCCACATCACAACAAATAATCGCTCACCTTGCTAAAGAGGAAAGAAAAAGAAACTTCATCAAGAAGAAAGAAAGAGCGAGAAGCACCGGTACAAGTAGTTCTTGAAAAAGATGAAAACATTGGGATAGATGCTAAGAAGCTTGAAAAGGGTCAGCAGACAAAAGTTCAAGGAAGCTCAGTCGCTCGATGGCTTAAATGAGAAAACAGTTGGAAGAAAAGAAGAAGAAAACTGAAGCCATCAGCAAAGCGTAATTGAGCATTACAATCGACAATGACAAGTCAAGGCTCCTCGAAAAGATCACGGATGTCGAATCATCCCCAATACCAAACCACCGCCATGAACGCTACGATGGGTTGATAAAAGACACTTCGAGGTTCATGATCCCCTCAAATTCACTGACTTTGGGATCACTGAACTCGATGAGCTTGGTCCAATTATTGAAAAGAAAAAGAATGCGGTGGTTAAGGGCCTGATGAAGATGCTCAGTAAAAGATATGAAAGACTGAGGGATTGTCCAGCCCAACAGGGATCTCAACCACAATCATCCACTGGAAAAAGGAAGATAGTTGAGTTCCAACCTGAAATTAAAGTGCTTGGACTGGAGTGTAATAGGGAGCTGCCTGAAGGAGTGAAATTTGTGAACTGTCTAGTGATTGAGAAGCCTGCAAGAGGGCTATTCCACATTGATGTCTATGGAAACTGTAGGACCACTAAGATATATCAACCTTATCACTTTAACAAGCAAACCCAACACACGTAACAACAGTTACGCATAGAACATGAACAAACCAAACACAAACATATGCGTAAAACAAAGAAGGAAAGATAAAGATGGGATGGTGACTTGAATGATATATAAATCCGTGTATGTTATGAGTATAAGATATGCAAACAATATGTTGTATATTCCAAAGGAGAGAAAATACACACACACACACACACACTTTCAAGCACACCCCTCAAATGACCATTTGAGGGGTATTTATAGTACAAGTAACTTAAAACCCTAAAAGGCTTTGCTTGGGCTTTTCGTGGGTTGGACATGGATTGGGCTTTGGATACTTAAGCTTCAAACGGCTAGCATAATCATAACGCCTAGCCATTTAGCTTAGTCCAATCCACGAGCCTGTTGACTATTCTATCACGATATCTAACACAAGTTACAAAGTTCCTAATCGTGAATGACCATCACTTCTAATAAAACTGTTAAGGCTAACAATCTCCACCTAAGGGGTGGTCATTCAAAAGATGCTCCACTTGATTTGGTCTTTACTTTTCTAGAGCTTGAACTTTGTGCGTAGATATATAATAGTCTTGATTCTTTGTTCCTTCATGCTTTGTGATCAGATAATGTGGTTGTCTGCCGTTGTCAACTTCGTTGGTTAGGTATCTCCACGTCTTTCTCCACCATGCTCACACTTCTATTTGACTTTGAGTTTCCAATGATGAAGTTCTCGAGTCTTTACACTTTGTAGATTCTTTGACATTGACGAAGAATCATCTTTAACTTTGAGTTGCCTTTGATTTTGATGAGAACTTTCATGTGTTGTTGGTATGAGCATGTGGCAAGTCTCGCACGATCCATCCGCCCCGGAGCTTCCATAAGAAGAAAACATAAAACAAAGTTAGTAATAAGCGGATTCCGGCACTTACAAGTTTGAATTTCGAGGGTGTTAACAACATAGTGTGAAAACACATCTCAAATTCTCAGAGGCCGCTCTCGAACCGAGTCCCACAAGTGAGATAACGCGATGTGCCAAATACACCTACAGCTCGGATGAGTCATTGAGGTACACCAAGCATCACCCCACGATCGTGGACCTTTTGAGACACACTAAGCGTAATCCACGGGAGTTACCGGTGACTGCTTGTCGTGGTCGCTGATGTTCACCCCGGCGGAGTTTCCATTCAATCATCAAGATCGCAGATGTGGACCTTCTCATAAATGTTCGGCGATTGCTAAGATCTGCGTGGGACTCTAGAATATATCACTTGTGTCCTTATTGATGAACAACAAACGATTTCATGTCATGTGTTCCTATGAGATCTTTTGATAAATCTCGTGGCTCTAGACTCAATAGTGCATTTTGGTTTTCCCGAGCGGAGACTAGGAGAGGTCTCCTCTTCAATACCAACGATCTCTAAGAGAAAGTCAATATATTATGTAGGGTTCCCGTGAGAATGAAACAAATCCTTTTGAGAGGAATTGAGTGGCTAGAAGGTTTAGTGCGGTGCGTAATGGGTCCATGACGCCTTTGTCTTCAATACCAAGGTCATCTAGTGACAACCAAGAGTATATGAGTTGAACCCGGTTTCGCCCTAAGGTTGAATATGGAGGGCTATTTCTTTTCACCCTTTCTTTTACTTTTCTTTTTAATTCTTCAACCCCTTCTTTCTCCTTTCTCACATTACTCCTTTTTTCAATCATTCCTAAGGACTTCTAATACTAGACTATTGGTGATGTCCTTGGGTAGATCCCTTCGGCTCTGGCGGATCATAGGACGAATTTCCTATCCTTAGTCACCTTATAACTCTATGATTGTCCTATTGTTTCCATAAAACCGTTTTTCATCAAAATCTCTCAGAATGTTTATGATAGAAAACATGTTTGCAACACTCCGTGAGTTTTGTATTTTCAGAAACACTCCCCCTACACATGTGCTTATAAGTTTTGACAGAAATCTGCACATAGAGGGTAAAGTTCGCACTTTTGAATTGATCAACTTTAAATGAACAAGACCGATTCGAGACACGTTTACATCACTAGAGAAGTAGCTTGAAATTATTACCCGTCCTGGTCAAGTCATAGAAAGTTTCTCGAGATGGTACATTTACTTCGTCAATTCATTGGTTTCAACTGAGTCGAGCTCTTTTGAGATTCAAACAACGATTTTGATCACATTTTAATCACGTCTCCTCCCCCTCAAAAATAGCATATACGTGATATTTTTGATATCAACAGATTAAACAACATTTTAAAATCTTTTGGCGAGACAAACGGATATGATTTAAGCATGAATTTGGAACATTTTTGGTTTTATACTCCCCCTTTAATAAAGCATAATCAATTAAAGGGTTTTAGAGGGAGTTATCTTGAGCACAAAATATTTTGAAAGATTTTGAAAATCTTTTTGAACAATCTTGAAAAGGTGCTCAAGATGATGATGATTTTCACCATTTTAAATGTAGTGCATCAAGCGTACACCTCATTTTTCGATCAAAGCACGAGTTTTGATTTGAAAATAATCAAAGTCATCATTTTAGTCCGGGTTTCGTCAAGTATACGAAAGCCATTTTATGAAGAAATTTTGAGAAACGACATGTTTTAGAAAACAAATAAATAACTCTCGCTCAAGCATCCGTACATGCCCGTATCATTGTTGAATGACATTTCTAGATACGCATGAATATCGATTATACGAGAGACATGTCGTGAGAAGAATATTTTGGATTTTTGATTTTCTATTGTTTTGAATTTTTGAAAGTTTTATATTTTTATATTTTGTTTTTGTTGGTTTTCAAATTTTGTATTTTGTTTTTCAAAAATATTTACAAATAAGCTTTTGGAAAATCATTTTCAAGAAGATTCGAGAAGACGTTCTAACTCCTCAGGGGTTAGGCTTCGCATTCCAATTCGTCAAGCTAAATACTCAAACCTTTCATTTGGAAGGGCTTTAGTTAATAGATCGGCGAGTTGGTAATCAGTCTTCAAGAAGAATAATTCAACAGTACCATTTTCGACGTACTCTTTGATGAAGTGATAGCGGACACGGATATGGTTAGTCTTTGAGTGATGAACAAGATTGCATGATATGGCTATGGCACTTTTCGAGTCACAATACATAGGTATTTTATCGAAAGTAAAGCCATAATCTGTGAGTTGTATTCTCATCCATAGAACTTGAGCACAACACGCAGATAGAGACACATACTCGCTTCGCCGTTGAAAGTGCAACAAATCTTGTTTCTTTGAAGACCACTTACTAGCTTTTCTCCCAAAATTATGCTCCTCCGGATGTACTTTTGTCAGAACTTGATCACGTCGTGGTCCGCATCCGAAAAGGCAATTAGATCAAATCCGATTCCTTCGGATACCAAAGTCCCATGTGAATGGATGTCTTTAGGTACCGAAGATCCGTTTAACCTCTTTGAGGTGCGATTCGATAGGCTTTGCTCGAAACCGTGCTAATAAGCAAACAAAGAAATGAATATCTTGTCGACTAGCAATAAGATACATGAGAGAACCAATCATGCTCGATATTTCTTCGGATCAATAGGTTTCCCAAAAAATCGGCTCCAATTTTTGGTGAAGTTACCATTGGTGTTCGACCGAATCACAATTGTCCATACCATGATTTTCAAAATCTCAAGAGTGTATTTAGCTTGATTTATAAAAATTCCACGAGGGACTGATGTATTTGTAAACCAAGAAAGAATTTTAGTTCCCCATCATGGACATTTCAAATTTGCTTTTCATGAGATTTTCAAAATGTTTTGAAAGTTTCGAATTAGTGGACCCAAAATGATGTCGCCCACGTAAATCGAACAATCAAAATGTCATTTTGCATTTTTGTGTAAACAAGGTAGGATCAACTGTTCCTTTGGTGAAATTGTTTTGGATAAGGAAAGAGGACAGTCGTCATACCACGCCATGAGCTTGTTTCAAACCATAGATTGCCTTTTGAGTTTCTAGACGTAGTCCGGATGTTCCATGTCTATGAAGCCTTCCGGTGACTCACGTACACTTCTTCTTTCGAGTTCCATTCAAGAACGCGGTCTTAATGTCCATCGATAAACCGTGATGTTTTTGTGAGTTGCATAGGCCAAGAATATCCTGACGCTTCAAGTCTAGCTACCGCGCGAATGACTCTTCAAAGTCTATCCCTTCCTCTTGTTTGTATCCTTTGGCCACAAGACGAGCTTTGTTGCGAATTACAGTCATCTCTTCATCTCTTTTGTTTTTCCATAACCACTTGAGATCAATGACGCGAACGTCAATTGGTCTTGGAACCATTTCCCAAGAGTCATGAAGACGCTATTGGAGAAGTTCCTCCTGCATCGCTTCTATCCATGCAGGATCTGCCATTGCCTCACGAATGTTCTTTGGCTCTATATTGCTAATTGAGCAAAGGTAAATGCATAAGTCGCAATCGGTGGCAAGTTGACGTCTCGTCTGTATTGGCCTTGAAGGTTCACCAATAACTTGTTCAATTGGGTGGTCTTTTGTCCACTTCAGAGTAGAAGGATACCGTTGGTTAAACGTATGCGAGTTAGATGGTTCTCGTAAGTATGAAGATGATTCACCGATTCGTAGCAAACGGGTTTTCAAATAAGTCTTCATCTAACGTTGCATCGCTCGGTTTTGGTTTTGCTCATCAACTCGGTAGAACGGGTGCAAGAACTTGAGTAGATGTAGATGATGTAGATGGAGTAGGTGCATTGGTTTCGACGGTTGTAGATGCATCTTACATTGGTGGTGGAGGATGATTTTGAGCGGGTGCAATGGAATGATGGTTTGATGCATTTGTCAAGTTCCACCATAGTATTCATCGAACGTTAACTCAAGAAATTCTCCCATTCTTGTTCTTTAGGATTATCAAACAAAGTTGATTGAGCTCTTTGAGGTACGAGTCCCGAATCGATGTGTCCGTAAGTCCAGCCGGTTTAGTGCGGGTTCTAGAGCGAGTCTCTCGAAGCCATTTGTGAAAGTTCGTCAAACTTCACATTCATCATCTCCATGATCCTCCTTAGCCTTCATTATACACCACGAATGCCCTCGAGTTATCTAAATATCCAATGAAGATTCCAATATCACCTTTTGCTTTTAGTTTTCCAAGATCTTCTCATCATTCGTAGGATAGCACAAAGCGCCAAACACGTGAAAGTAAGAGATATCCGGTTTCTGCTTTTCACTATTTCATATGGGGTTTTATTGAATCTTGGATGGATAAGGGATCGGTTACGAGTGAAACAAGCAAAGGGCAACAAAGATCGACCCATAGAAATAACGGTGCACTAGAATAGATTAGCATTGTGCGGCGCTTCCACAAGAGTACGATTTCTTCTTTCAACTACCCCATTCTCACTGTGGAGTTCTAACAATGATGTCGATGAGTAATTCCAACATCTTCAAAATAAGCTCTTAACTCCCGATTAGTGAATTACGTGTCGTTGTCTGTTTTACAACCCTCATCGAGTTTGAAGAAGTACTTGAATACGCTTTCGTGAAGGTAATGATGATGCACGGTGCTTCGCCTTTTGATCTCGTAAACTTAACCCATGTATATCTCGAATAATCATCGACGATAACAAGAATATACTTTTTCCCGTTAATGCTTTCAACTCTCATTGGGCCACATAAGTCCATGTGCAACATATGCAACTTTGCTTCCGAACTAGGTACGGATTTGGGTTTATATGATGCTCTTTTGCTTTTTCCTTGTTCGCATGATGGACATAAGTGATCCTTGGTGTATTTGAACTTTGGAAGTCCGTTGACGATGTTGTCTTTGGAAAGATTGTTGATGGTGTCAAAATTGAGATGGGATAACCGTCTGTGCCACAACCAGGACTGTGTGCCAGATGCTCGTGTCATAAGACATTTTGGTGAAGAAGAGGCCATTTTGTTGATATCGATAGCATACAAGTTTGTATCACGATTCCCAGTTAAGAGATCAGTGCCATCCAAGTTTCTAACGAAGCAAGCATTTTTCCTAAAAGCAACCTCTAAATCGCATCACGTAATCGCCTGACCGAAACAAATTGTGTCCCAACCCTTCGACATAGTAAACCCGAGTGATCAAATAATTTCAAAAGGTAGATCTCCATAACCCATGATAGTTGCTACATGATCTTTTCCAAAACGTACGGTTCCCATGAATTTCCGCACAAAATTGATCGCCAGCTTGATTCCCGGTCATGTGCTTGGAGCAACCCGAGTCGACGATCCAAAGACAAATTTCGATAACCCGCCATTCTGTAAAAAGAATATTGTGGAAACCGTTTGATTTAGGTTCCTTTGGGTTAGAGGTAAAATCCGAGCACACTCAACGAGGTTTTCTACAGGAAGTCTCGGTTTTCACTCATTGTACCATTTTGGAGTGTGAAAGTTCTACCGTGGGTTTCAAATATCATCTCTAAAGTATACACGTTGGTTCTTGTCAAGAGTGTAAAGCCTAAGTTTTGCAACTAGTCTTCCTACTTGTTTAGCGTAATTACTTTTGGGACGTTCTTCTTAATGCTTATCATTCACATTCTTAGAAACACAATCATCTTGAACAGATTAAAGATTTTTGCAAGTTAAACAAAGAGATTCAACACATTCATTAGACTTAGCAAGTTTCATAGGTTCAAGACATTCGGTGAAATGTCTTTCTTATTCAAAGGTCAGAAATTCCTAGGGTGTTCTTCTACTTTCTTCTCTTTATTCAAGCTACTACTCCTAGAGGCGATCGAGACTCTATTGTTCCTTGTATTGCTCTTAGGATTTAGTATGCTGCTCCTAGAGGTGCTTTCTAGTCCCTGTAGAAGGTAAGGCACACGATTAGATTCACATTTTTATGAAGGAGGTGGTTTCGTATATCCTAGTCTCTTTAGATGTGAAGCGACGATTAGTGGTACTCATCTTAAAAAGGCCAGTGCTAAAACTTTTGGTTTCTCGATAACCGCTTTTCCTTTATCAACATTTTGTTTAGGTAGGGCGGTGGAGGACTGGTTTTGATGAAACATTTTTCTCATTGACTTTTGGAGGAGGCATAGAAATGTACATTTTGGTTTGGAAACCGGTTTGGGAACATTTGCTTTCTTCGCAGTCAATGGTTTGGTAATCACAGCTTCCACTACCTTTCCTTTTTGACTTTCCAAATTGAGCCCTCAAAAGATCATTTTAGCTTTCATGTCATTGTAGGCACGCCATACGACGCTTGTCATACTTGCATTCCTCGCTTTTTCGATCAAGTTGTTTAAAATATGACACATTTTCTTTTCAAGTTTCACAAGAGCTTTTTCATATTTTGAAACAATTTCGAGGTCTCAGACCGAGTCTTTCATGATCTTCAACATAATATGTTTGCAAAATGATGGACATAATATCGAGAGTCGAACATCTTCAAGAGAGATTCATTTAGATTTTCCAAAATTTGATGTGTTCAACACTTTTATTAGCTTGCTTTACCAGGATTTATGGTCCTTGACAAAGTCACTGTTTTTTTAAAAAGGCTTGTTCAAAATGAATTACCCAGAGTTGATGTTATTCAAAGGGCAATTTGAGTTTCAAAAACTTTTTCTGCTCATTATCAAAACTATTAAACCGATATTTGTTGTAATGTTGGTTTTAGTTTTAACATCTCTTGAAGATCCGCAATTTAGTTTTCACATTTTCTAAAATACTTCTCGCATCACTTGTGTTAAAAGGATTGTTTGAAGACATTTGTTCAATGTTCGAAAGAGATTTGGAGACAACAACTGGTTTTGAAACTGATTTTGAAACTGGTGTTGACACTTTGTTTGAAACACTTGGTGTGGTGGAAAATGTTGACTTTTCTTTTTGAGAAACAAAAGGAAGAACATTAATTTGGTTCCATTTGTTATAATCAATCGGTTTGATTTCCTGATGTTTTTGTTTCATTTTAGATCTACTCTCCTCAGATAGTTCTAACGTTTCAAGAGAATCATGCACAATTATAGGTTCATGCAATGGTTTTCCATTGTTCAACACCTTCCGTTCTATCTGAGCTTTCTTGAGAAAACAAGGAGGTGAGTTACCAAGAGCCATTTTTGCGAAGTATGAAAATCGGATTTACTTGATTAGAAAGCATCTTGATTGTCTTAGCGGAATGACCCGTTGTAAGAAGTAAATTGTCCAATTTTTGATCGCTTCGCTTTTATCCGTAATCTCATCAAGAAGAGAATCTTCTCGCTTTGCAAAATCGCTTATCAACTTCTTCTTCTTTTCAAGATCGAATATGTTGCTTTTTGTTTTGAAATTTGGTCATTTAGTTCGAAATTTCCTTGTTTAAAGATTTGATTTTCAAATTGATTCACATCAAGTGTGTCATACTTGAGTTGCAAATCTTTTCTCTTAAAATGTAATCTCGATAACCAATTTATAATTCGACATTTTGTTTGTATGAAATTCATAGGCTTTGGCGTGCTCCTTGTAACTCTCAAGCTCGCCGGTCAATTTAACATTCGCGGCCTTAACTTCGCGATTGACCTTACTAACTTTTTCAATTTCAATGCCACATCGATTGATTAATGATTCAAAATAAGCACGTGTTTCCTCATCGCCTCAAGATTTTGTGCCACACGCCTCCACTAGGATCCACATCTCGAGTTTCGAGTTAGTATTGCTACAACTCGGATTGTCCATATATGTATCATAAGTAGGTGCTTGGCGTCACGTAATGTTGTTCGTCATGAGTAAACACATCAAATATGACATTGTTATAGCATGGATCAATGATTGGTACCTCGATACGGCGTTGGCGTCATAGACAGAGGTGCTTCCAGTCGAGTCGTACTTAGTCTCCTCAAGATTTACCATGAAGATGCGGTCAGATTGATTTCCTCGAGGTCTTCCAAATCATCCATAATAGCCATAAAGTCATGTTCCTCAAGACTCAACTGAAATCCAAAGCTTCCTTTTGTACCAACAGACGCTTTTCAAGATACTCAAGATCGTTTCTTGCGGCTTAGTAGGACAATTCCTTGCCATGTGACCCATTCCTTGACAGCTTATAACACTTAACTGATTACCACGATTCACATTTCCATGATTCCCAACGATCGGAGCGCAACATTCCGATTCGACACCATCGCCTATTCCCAACATTCTGCCTCATCCGACACCGATATGGAACCGGTGATTACCCATGCGAAATCCAAGAGTATATCCTCGCGATTCCCAATAACTCCAACCATTTGACCTTGATTACCCATATCCACACCCGGTACTGCAATTTGCCGCTATGCAGTGTTTGACGAAACCTTTGGTTGTTGTTATTTGGTGTGGAATAGCGACTTTTAGTCGTTACCCAAGAAAGAGTATATCTGTTGCAAGGTCGCTTCGGTCGGGCCAGATCGCGATTCCTTGTTCTGGTATTGTTGATCCGGATAGAATTGTTGTTGTGGTTGTGGAATGTATTGTTGCAAGTTGTTGTTGTTGGAAGATGATGAAGCTTGTTGTTGTGTATTCACCGGAGTTTGAGTCTTTGCAATGAGTGCCAATGGATCATGATTCTTTGCTAATCTTTCTTTCCCGACTTCATTCACTTCACTTGGTTTTGTTTCGAAAATCATTCGCTTGATCAAAGTTCACCGATGTAAGTCTTTTGTTTGGTTGACAATAGTGACATACCGTCCCCATTCTTCCGGTAGATTATTCGTGAACTTGATGTTTTGAACGATAGTTCGGGTATCGCCTTGTTTCGATTAGCTCATTCATCAAAGTGCAAAACCTTCCATAGTAGGATTCAATGGATTCTCCCGGTGTAGATGTGAACTTTTCCCATTCGCTTAGCTACTTGTTCTCCATGTCTTGATGACCAATTTCTTCCATGACAAAGTCGCCTAACACGCTCCCACATATCGAAAGTAGTTTCACAACCGCTCACCGCAAAGAAAGATGTCTATTGGTAAACCCAGTTGGATAATATGAATTGCCATGTCATCTGCTTCGACTTGTTTCGATCCTCTGCAGTGTATTCAGATTCGTATTGAAGACGAGAAGATGGTGTGGTGGGAGGTGTTGCATCGATTTCCGTGTACATTAACTTGTCGAGGCTTGAAGGGTCCATCCCGAATGGATTTAATCATGAGTTTGCCATTAGGTTTGGTCTTTATGTAACGGAGCATTCGACTTGTCCATTGAAGATAACCACCTTTTGCCAACATAGGAGGTCGGTTTTCGGAACCGGCTGCATGAATGTCTTGTTGAGTAGCCATTGATGAAGGTATGATATGATAAAGTTGATGTAGGATCGATTCAACGATAAAGGAGTTGTGGTTGATGAAGATTAAGCTCGGTTGAGGTGTTTCGAAAGTCGCATCAGAACTCGGTTATTAAAAATTTTCGCCCAAAATTTGAAATTCACTATAAAAATCAATTCTAAGGACGTATGAAAATTTTGAGTTATGACAATTTTGACGCCAAATTTGACCGAAAAATTTGAATTTAGGCCCAAAATTTGAATTTTGACCAAAATTTTCACAGTTAAACCAAAATTTGAATCTCGCGTAAAAATTGAATGTTTAGTCTCCTCAAATTTTTATTTTTATTTTTTTTATTTATTTATTTTTAAACCTTTATGCGTAGAAAGAGCTTAGGCGTAGAGAACAGAAGTTACGAGTAGGATATGGTTATGAGTAGACGAGGCTTAGGCGTAGGATCTTATGCGTAGGATCTTAGGCGTAGGATTCCTTAGGCGTAGGATCTTATGCGTAGGTTTAAAGTTACGAGTAGAAAAAGTTATGCGTAAGATTTAGCTTATGCGTAAGGAAAACTTAGGCGTAAGAAAAATGCTTATGCGTAAAGTATTCTACGCGTAAGTCGAAACTTATGCGTAAGATTAGGGTTATGCCCAAAAATCCTTTACACTATCACAAAGTAAGAGATATCCAAAAGTTAAAGTGTTCCACAAACTTATCCAAGTGAGGAAGCATCGAGTCACCATTTAAGCTCAAGAATCTGCACCAAAAGTTATGAGTAGAACCTTATGAGTAGTTGACTTTCTTACGAGTAGAATTAGGGTTTTGACCTACTCGTAAAAAATTTCAATGATTCAACCAATTTCTCTTGCACGTAAATCCTTAAAACACTCGAATAACCCAAAATGTTGACCTTTTTCACCCAAAGTGCTTAGAAAAGTTACGAGTAGAAATGACCAATGAACCAAAAACGAGCTCAAAATGAAGAAAAACACGTAAAGCTTGAACTTTTGCAAAAAGCGAAACTTTAGCACCACATAAACCTTAAACCACAAGAATCTTGAATTTTTAAGTGCAAAAATTAAAGCTTTATGCGTGAATCTTTGAGAACGAAACTACGCGTATACTACACAAACAAAAACTTCAACCAAACACTCCTAAACCATTGTTAGGCGATTGATACCAATTGTAGGACCACTACGATATATCAACCTTATCACTTTAACAAGCAAACACAACACACGTAACAACAGTTACGCGTAGAACACGAACAAACCAAACACAAACATATGCGTAAAACAAAGAAGGAAAGATAAAGATGGGATGGTGACTTGAATGATATATAAATCCGTGTATGTTATGAGTATAAGATATGCAAACAATATGTTGTATATTCTAAAGGAGAGAAAATACACACACACACACACACTTTCAAGCACACCCCTCAAATGACCATTTGAGGGGTATTTATAGTACAAGTAACTTAAAACCCTAAAAGGCTTTGCTTGGGCTTTTCGTGGGTTGGACATGGATTGGACTTTGGATACTTAAGCTTCAAACGGCTAGCATAATCATAACGCCTAGCCATTTAGCTTAGTCCAATCCACGAGCCCGTTGACTATTCTATCACGATAT